>JAODTK010001810.1:0-398748 GCA_026419785.1 Sclerodactyla briareus | reverse complement strand
CTGGGGTACTGGTAGCTGCGCCGCAATAACTCGTCAGGAAAATCTACCAAAAGCGGTGAGGGAGTACCGTAGCCTCGGGCATGCTGGAGCTGCAACTACAACAATTGGATTGTATGCTGCAGCTCGTTTCTGCCCTTGCTGCCTCACGTCCGCGAATATCCGAGGGCCTCTCGACCTCCCAGGCGGGTTTGTTCCCGTGGCTGCTGGGGCTGTGGCTGCTGGGGCTTGCGGTGGTGTGTGGCTGGTCCTCCTCCTTCCTCCATCTGGTGAGGTCAATTATAATTGGGTCCTCATCCCTCGGCGCTTCGTTGTCCTCTATGATGTACGGTATGTATGCGTATCTTGGCTGTGCCATGTTGTTTGAAGAGTTTCAAACTTACAAGGACAAACTCATACCGTGTCGCAGCCCTATATACAACCTCAAACTAAGTCACTCACCCACTACCACGGAATGATCAAATTACTCAACCCTCATTGGCTCATTCACATCATAAACCCTCATGACAACACATAACATACATGACCCTGACCTGTTCTAGGGAAATGGACGTCATAAAATTACTCGTCGCTGATTGGTCCATTGATGAAATGTCCCCATATACTACTGTCGGCCCCTACTACCACGAGGGCGGGCCTCCGTATTTGCACGTTTACTTTTTATCGTGATTTGCGTATTTTGGAATATGGCGTCGTTTAGGACACCGTTCGTGTTAGCACAATGGGAACCCACCGATCTCAGTCGTTAGCGAATGAGAGCGGCATTGGTCTCTCCCGGCAACTGATTGCTCAATATTGGGGAAAAATACGTTGCTGGTTTAACCGCCAGTCGATGTGTAGTTTATGGTGAATGAGTCAAAGGAGAATCATTCAGTCATGACAGTGTGAGTGTTTGTGTGTTGTGTGGAGCGCGCGTGGTTGGGTGGGGTGTTTGTGTTGTGGGGTTGTGTGTGTGATTTGTGAGGCCGGATTGTTACACGATAAAACTCGACTCCACGTGGTGGATTCAAGCTCATACTGGTATGTGGGTTCCCATAATGATATGATCCCTATGTTTGTTTTTTTCGGGTGGTTATTGGGGTGAACAAACTTCAGGGCAGTCTAAAGGTATCCTAAGCCTTTTGCTCTCTGGTTTTGTTTTGTTGTTAGGTTGGAGTCACTGTTAGATTGATATAGAGTGAATGTATTGCCTAGCCGAGATGGATTTTAATTTAAAATGTAACTTTTATAGATTAAACACCAAAACCCCCTATGTGTCGTACACACCATTGATGGATGGGAAGTCATATGCTGATTAAAAATCACAGCCCTTCAGGAAGCCAGATGTGCAGCCAGAATCAAGTACTATACTCTGCTTTCTCCACAGATGCTGGAATACCGTACTTGATGTTTTCAAAATGCAGTGCAGTGTCTTAGCATCTAAGCCTAGTACCTGTCTGCCTGATTGCAATTATGAAGAGTCATATGAGAGTTTCTTTAACAGTGTGCCGAAGGACTCGAGTCCGGTCTGGTCTCGAACCGGTCCGAGTCTTTTTTTTTTCGGGACTTCGGACTCTGGACTCGAAAGGTTTTTTCAATGACTCGGGGACTCGGACTCGGACTCGAAAAAAGTGCAATGACTCGGACGCGGACTCGGACTGACCAAAGGACTCGGGGACTCGGTCCGAGTCCTGGTCCGAGTCCTCTATATTTACAAATACAGAACTTGAATTTACGATCGTACAATTAAGACAATTCAAAATTAATACGCACGACGCTCTACCGAAAAAGTAGCCCAAATTGTTCCCCAAGTACTTCAGACTGCCCGATGTCTAAATCAGGAGGGAAATTACATCATTCTCACAGACTTCCGCAGGTGTACGGTCACTTAATAAATTATGAGGATACAGATACATGCGAACGAAAAACTATACATTGTGCCGAAACTGTTTAGTGTTTGCATTTAAATCAGCATGGACAAATTTATCCATTTTTTTTGTGACGAATTGATCAAATGATCCGTTTTCCTTGGCGTCCCTGGTTTGATACACTGCTAACGAGCATTCCGAAGGTACAGCATTATGCCCTGTTTATAATGGATACCCATATACAAGAATCATGAACAAACTTGGAAATACTGTGTTCGGGCATGAATCTTAGCCTAGCTCTCACCTCAACTTGTGCCAATGTATGGTAGGTACGTTCTTAACCATGTGCTTCTCATATTCTGTTTATCTAACTAACAGTGGGGTATTATACTCTGAGACCTATCATGGTAACAATGTGAATAGATCATGACGGAAGTTACCGGCGAGGCGCGTGTGTTGTTGTTTGTGTAATTTCTCTATAATTCATTGGGGTGCAAGTGCTTTTGCCCCCCAGGCCCGCGAACATTTGCCCCGCCAGTAAACAACTTTCGCGATATCTGATCGATATGCGTCAGCTCATGTTATTCAATGTGGCATGCCATATATAACGATAGTGAAGGTACCAGGTAGGGAATAGATAATGTATGGGGATTAAAAGAGTGATCACAGGGAGGCGGAGGATATGGGTTCAATGATTGGAGAAGCTCCCATAAAAAAGAAGTAGATAATGTTGGAAGAGAAGAAGAGAGCAATTTCATTCCCTAGCTTTCAAATGATAGTTTTTAATATGCATGGCAATCGATATTTTACAAATTTGATTCAAATCATAATGTCATATTTTTCCATTAGAAGGTGTGCCTGTACGGTCCAGGGAGTCCAGGCCTACAAGGACAAACTCAATGCACCCAACAACTATCAGTTCATATGGCCACTGCTCCCATTAAGCGATCAGAGTAAAATCATCTAGGACCTATGATATGCGGCATGGAAGAGGTTGATGACACCAAGGGACGGCGCGATTTGTGTTGGCGATTTGGTGGCGCGGTAGGGGGACGGACAGGATGATTACCTCTAAGCGAAAACGCCACACTAGGTTGCGCGCGTAGCCGTGGCCGAAAATTTTATCGTGTGAAGACCCCGCCTAGATTGCGGAAACGTGCACTTCCCGTTCCTGATGGGAAGGTAAGCAGCAATTCCTAAATTATAATAAATCTTATCTTATTTTAGGGAAGGTTTATCACCAAACACTTATCGCCTTAGGATCAATTTTAAGGTTTTGCATGGGTGCTGTGACATTCTGAAATACGGTGCAAGTGAGGGTTCAGTCATGAAAGTCGCAATGGGGAAATGGCAATGGCAACAAGTTTCAAGGCGGCGATTCAATGGGGGGGGGGGTGGGGGGGGGGGAGGGGGGGGGGGGGCGGGGGGGACCGCGTCCCCCAATATTTGGGGTTGAGGGGGACGCAATGCATTTTGCCCCCCCCCCCCCCAATCTTGAGCCCGACTGCTATTTCGCTGACCACTGTATCCGGACATATTCAGCAAGCAATCCGTGTTTCACAAGGCATAATGACTAAATGATCAAGTTGAGCGGATTCTGCTGTTCCATTTTCGAAATTTTTTTTTGCCGCTCTACGCGCGCGTTTTATGTACGGTAGTGTTCAGACATTAATAGATGTGCCTTGTGCGCCATATGATGTTTTCCTTAAAAAAAAACATATGCCTGAACTTCACTCTGGTATGGTTTTTACTAATTACAATGAAAGAATGGGTTTCTTCAATTCTAACTTCTATCGTTTGCATAAGACTGGCTTTACCATCTGGTAGTCACGCTCCTTTATATTAGACGTTGTTGATGTCCTGATAGGGGACCAGTTAGTTAATAAACGAACAAACTAACATACATATCGCTATATTGAGGTGAATAGTGGTTGAGGCGACGGGGGTAGACCTACCACCTGGCTTGGATCTGTATTATTTATTGGTGCGACCACTGTTGAAAGTTTTGGTGCGCGGTGCACATACTATCACTATGAGACTGTATGCGGGTACACGGTGGCGGCAATCAACATGTAGGCAAGGATCACCACACATTGCGTTGTCCAAAGACATATTCAAGTGAATAGAAGGCTGTCCAAAAGTAAAGTCCAAATATTGCCTATAAGTTTTCGATGGAATGCCCAAAATTGGTAAACTTCTTTCTTGAAGAGAAGGATGTTGAGGCGACGGGTAAGTCCACCACTTTGCGGGACCTGTGATTTTTTTCCTGGCAATATGGGTCTATTTACCAAGTTTCGACAATCAATTTTGGGCAGCGCCACTTAAAAGTTTGGGTGCGAGCACGGTTCACGACTAAGGGGTAAGGCACTGTGCAAGGGTGGGAACCCCCTAAAATATTAGCCATTGAAGATTCGGCCAGGGAACGCCACAATTTCGTGCAGACCATGTGATTAAAAAATCATGTAAGATAATTTAGAATCCAAAGATTGCCTGACTGGTGGAATTTCCAAAAGTGAAGAATTTTTGCGCGCGCTTCGCGCGAAGTTGCGGGTTGTATTCTGTATTGTAGGCATGACTGAGTTGGCCACAAGTCTGGCCCCAATCAGAAGGTCCTTCCCATGCCCTGTGGTCCACAAAGAGATAAAATGGGGGCCGGAAATCTTTGGAGGTAAAAAAAACTATCTAAGATGATAGTCAGAGAGGGGTCAATGCAATGTCGATCGTTGGTAAAAAACTGGATTTTGCAAATCGTACGTAGTGGGTGTTGCCATTGCCCATTTTCTTGCGCCTTCATGACCTAAACCTCAAGTGCATCGTATTTAGAAGTCATAGCACCCAACGCATAACCTTGAAATTTATCCCTAAGGCGATAAGGTTTTGGAGAACCTTTATTGAAATACAAAAAACTTGTTATCAATTTTAGGGAGGCAGCTACTGTCCCATAAGGTCGGGAATTGCCGTTTCTTGCAAATTAGGGGGTCTGTCAAACGAAATCCCGTCCCATATTGAAACATTTTTGGAACTCGCGCTCCGGCGAGGGCATTCGACCTGAAATTCACTAAAAAAGATAAAATAACCCTCTTTTATTTCTCAAATGGTTTCGGGATATTAAACAGGAGGGCTACAAACTAGGTTCACACAGCATTGGAAAGCTAAATTTGTGTTCTCCGGTTCATACATGCTATTTCTGTTTACTGCAAGATATTCCGACATTTGCAAAACTGTAATTAAAAAGTCATTGAGCTGAATTACTGTTGTAACAGTAACGAATTCCATATTTTATTTTCTTTCCATTCTAACTCGATCACACTACATCCGATCACTTAGGTTCACACGGCGTGAAACGATCAACATTCCTCAGCTGTGTTGTCCTAAAAACTCGTACAGTTACGCAGTGTTCACCTCCGTCATTTCAGCGCCTGGAGCGAAAAAGTATATCATTAACTTGTGTGAACCCCCAAAACCCTACACAGTGTGCAACGCGGTGGGTATGCGAGCTATTAAACGTACGGACAACACTTCGGAACCAGGGTTTCAGGCTGCCCCCTCGTCCTAAATAGACTCTTTTGTACCAGAAATCGCTATTTTTTACGAAAAACCCAGTAACATATCTGAAAGAGAAGAAACCTTTTCCCATCAGTCATGTATTTTGTGAGGTACGATGAACTAGTGAATAAATAAGCAGTTATAAATTTGGAGTCGGGCTGAATTATCTGAGGTGCGGCAATGACTTGGAGAATTTGGGTTGTTGTATGCCGATCAGTGATCGGCAAATGTGCGAAAAGGTTTCAATATGTACGCTACGCGCGACAACCTGTGTGGCGCTCCGCCTTAGATAGTGAATATTCTTGTCCGTCCCACCCCCCCCCAACCGTCACACCAAATAGCCCCGCCTTGGCAACAACCATACGTTTCGCGCGAAGCGCGAGAGTAGCAGGATGAAGGATCCAATTTTACCGACGACATTGCACTGAACCACCTCTCTGACCTATCACTTTATAGGCAGGAGTTTTTTTACTCCAAAGATTACGCCCCATTTTTCTTCTTTACGGACCACGGGCGCATGGTAAGGACATTTCCAATTGGGGCCGACACAGAGCCCGACGGGAATAAGACCGCAAAGCGCGCGAAGCGCTCGGAAAATTTTACCCACTTTGGACCATTCCAACGAAAAGTCTCAAGCAAATTTTTGGAGATAAACTCATTCTAAGTCTTTGAATCATTGTACTTTGCACGCTTTCTGGCGTTGCGTGGCCGAATCTCTGAGGGATATTTTGAGGGGTTCCAGCCGCAACGTGTACAGCCATTAGTTTGTGCACCGTGCACACACCCAACTTCAACATTCAACAAGTGGTCGCACCATCATAAATTGATTGCGAATACTCTATGCCAAATTTGCAAATAGACATTTTATGCCAAAAAACTTCACAGGTTCCCGCCAGGTTGGCAGACTTACCCCCGTCCCCAATCAAACCTCCTTCCTTCAAAAAACACAAAGTTTACACTTTTGGGCATTCATCGAAAATTAAAGCAATATTTATATAATTAGCCTTAGTTTCATTTGAATTTCGACAACGCAATTTGTGACGTTCCCCGGCCGCATTTCCGATGGTCCCTAGCAGGAATCAACGTCCAATGAAGGAGCAACGATAGGGATTTGAAAGAGCGAGGAACCCTTCTTTCATTGAAATTAAGAACAACCCACAAGAGTAAAATTTAGACCCATTTACGTGAGGAACATCATATGATACACAAGGCACATCATACGTCTGCACAAAGAATCATATGTCTGAACCACTACGGTACACGAATACAGGCCAGCGCGCGTAGCGCGAAATTTTCGGAAATGGACCAGCCGAATCAGAATTCACTCACTACGTGATCGTTTAGGGTAATTATTTGCATTTGTTTAAACACGGTTGCTGGGATATTCGGATACAGGTCAGCAAATAGCAGTCGAGCTTCAAATATTGGGGGGGGGGGGGGGAAAGAATGCATGCGTACCCCCTCAACCAAAATATTGGGGGGACGCCGTCGCCCCCGCCCCACCCCCCCCCCCCCCCCCCCCCCACCCCCCCCCTCCCCACCCCCCCCACCCCCCCTCCCAGATCGCCGCCCTTGGGTATGATCAGCCCAATACTCTTCCGAAGTTCTCGTTATGTCAGTATATTGCGATCAGTAGCCGCTGAATTCAAAACATTGCCCGATTTAGAGCAAGATTGTTAAGTGTTTGCCCTAAATTTGTAAAATAGTACAGGTCAATTTGCCTAAGGACGAGAGGACTGGACTCGGGCACTGGGACTCGGACTCGGAATCGGAAATGATGGACTCGGATCGGACTGAGAGGACTCGATCAGCATTGGTATAATGTGATGGGATGGTATAACTTTATAGCAATCTCACAAGCATTACCATTTCCAACGGCATTATATTTTTTTCTTCGAGTACTGACTTAAGAATAAAATTTCTTAAAATATAAAAAATAAAAAAAATTAAAAAAATTCGGCCTCGAGGGTTGCGGCCCCCTCGGCCTCGGGGGGGGGTTGCGGCCTCGGCCTTGGCCTCGGGTGCAGCGCCTCGACTACAACACTGAGTAGGCCTACCAGCCTTCTCGGCGACGGACTTTGACCTCTCGTTGAACTTTGGTTGAACCGCAGACCTGACCCAAAAATACAAATCCGTGTAAACTGTTAACCATGCAACCCTGAAGATGTATATTGCAGCTTCCGTTGCCAAGTGATGTATACTGTACACATGGGTGCGTCAGCATCTTCAACCATGGATATTGAATTGATATGCGTCGACTATGGGTGGCCATGTCTAGTGGCTTGAGAAGTGAGAACGTGGAGATCTTTTGAAAAAATCATGCAGTAATAGATGTAGTTAATGCCCAGCTCCTCTAAAAACAAAGAGTTAGCGATCAACAAATACATATATTGTAAAATTCATGTCATTTTACAGGATGAGGGAAATGAGAATTCGCGAGTTTAAAACAATAGTACGGATTTCATGCACGGGGGTTGACATCCCCACAAACTTTTTGATAGTGCCAACTACTGCAGCGTATGCTCTGTAACTACTGTTACGTATCATGCATACACTCACGTCACGTCAGTTCGCCGGGATGTTTTCGTTGTCCATCATCCACCGGCAGAGAGGAAATAATCTGAAGAATATTTGATGCAACGAGGCGTGAGTACCTATAACATTGTCAATTCGTAAATTCTGTTAGGTCTAGCTGACGAGGAATTATTTTGAATAATGCATGAATCTTGGCCTGGGCATACACCTCTACAGTACCTTTTTACAGTTGGACCTCTCAGGCTAGAGGCGTAACGTGGCTACTAGGCTAACTTAGTAGGCCTAGGCCTAGCCAGCCTAGTCACGTATCGGAGGAAATTTTACTGTAGCAACACTTCCCATGGCAGGTGACGAACTCCGTCACCTCATGCCTCCTAACTTCTCCCTCCGATTACCCATGTTGGCGTTGAGCCGCCAATTCGATTCCAAGACCAGAGTCTCAGCACGTGTCAAGACCGAGTTTCCTTTTGTCCGATCACGGTCCGAATCGCCTAATAAACTTTGTCATTTTAGGAAAAATAAATAGGCTAGCATTGATTCCAAAATACATAATACAGGTAAGCGCTGTTCCACTGTACGATACGAATCGATGACGATACATTTATTTTTGGATGGATGTTCACACTTGGCGATAAAAATGTCGTACATATTTTATCATAGTCTCTGCGCCCTAACATACCGGAGAGATAGTGGGATTGTAGTTGAGAGAAGCACAAGTTTTCCCCTCTTGTGTCGCTTCAACAGGCGGTGTAATAGCCTGGTCGGCAGAGTTTTTGAGTACCAGGATTGTAATTTCACAAAGCAAGTCAATTCGAAGCTTGTGTCTTCCTCATACTTGTGGCCCTGTCGAGCGCAATTTGACGATCACGAAATCAGACAGCTGACCTCACCATCCCCTCCTACCCTTTCTTAGACACCCAGTCTTGATTAGCACTCGGTATCCAATAATACGGCGAAGTGAGGGTGCCAAGAAAGCATTCAGTCATTGAGTCAATTTATCCAATTGAGCTGAAATGTTGAAGCTTGGTTACTCTGCTCAGAACATATGTAAAAATAATGCTACGGCTCGACCTGTGTACCCTCCTACTTTCCTCACTTACCTACAAGACCCTATTTAACTTAGCGTAACAACTGCGATATTATACCCCCCTATAGCTTTTCCCGTTGCCTCTTCTGTTTCTATTCCTCCGCCCCCCCCCCCCCCCCCCCCCCATTCCCGCCTCTTTCTTCACATGAGGGTAAGTGTGAATTTTCCGTCAATACGCCAGGCTGTGGACGAGACCACTGTAAACCCTGTCCCTGCTGCTCTTCCTCCTCCCTGCTCCTTCTCAAACAGCCACAACACCCTCCCCCCACCTCCGGCCCCTCACTACCAGCCGCATATCGCCTGCCTTTTGCATGTCACATGAACTGATAGTCGCCGACGCAACATGAACCTCCCCATGACCTCACTGGTCACTACTATTGTATCTGGGGAGGGCATCAACTTGATTCGAACTAAAATAATGGTTTCGTAGGGTGCCATGCATGGCGCAAATAGACGGAGAAGCTCAGTCAGAGGCCAATGGTCTTCCCGGATACGTCACTAACCCAAAAATTCATCAAACCCTGATTTATCACTAAAACCCACTTTCACGCTAACTCACCCTTACTCCTGTTTTGGCGTTCCTTACTCTTTACAGAATTGCGAGTTTATCACGCATTGCGCAATTTATCGCAATCCGATAATTTACGACGATAAAATTAAATATTTTCAACTCAACGTCGCGGATAAATTTATCGTATCGTATCGTTCGTATCGCACAAGTGTGAACAGCCCTGTAGTGCTGCATCCCTAAAATTATAATAATATAATTTGCAAACGATCAGTTCAAGCCAAATTCATGTTGACTTTCCACCATTCCTAATGAACGCTGCTGGACGCTTATCAATATAGTTCATGCAATTATGGTCCTAATTGCAATAACAATTCCAAAATTACAAAATAAATTACTTAAAAAATCCACATTTTTTTTTTCCATGGATTTCAGAAAATCACAATTTCCACCGTCTTCGCAGACCTTTTGGCGAGTGTGTCTGTTCCCCTGTGCGTTCATGTGACACTTTGCTGACAGTCCGTTCCAACGCACAGCTAATTAGTCCACTATTGGATAACTCCAAATTTGGACCTTGACAAAAAAAGCCGGCACAGTAGTTCATCATGTTTTTGATCACCATTGTTAGAATGTTCCTTATTCTTCTCATAATTTTCAGGATTTTTTGCCAAGGATTTTTGAGCGTCTTGAACCAGGACTGGACAGGAGTCCCAGCCGCCGAGTCCGAGTCATTGATCCCGAGACCGATCCTCAAATCGGTCTTCGACCGAGACCGACTCAGTCCTCCAACCCTCTGCTGATTAAACGTCTCTTTATAACCTTCAAAACATCATCAAGAACATTCCAATCCAATACAATGTTAAAATTCATTAGTATAAAGTCGGTAACTTACAAGGCTAATTTTGACCGTAATAATTGGGTAAAAATCTCATACACACAGGAACTACACCCGAATGGGTAAGTAGGGTGTGTAAAGTATATTCTAGGATCGATCGACCGTCCAGAATTATGAATTCAAATGAAGATTTCAGTTTTCCCAGGCTGTAACGTCGCTGACATCCCGCCTAGAATTGGCTAGAAAGCAATGCTGTTGCTTACGAAACTGATGGCCTATGAATCCATATTACAGTCCATACTATCAGCGCCATCACAGTTCCGATACTTGAAGCATCATGCTACGAGAAAGGTCACTGTTCAAAAGCGAGTCTGAATCCCTTATTCAGCCATTTTTGTGTAAGTACTTCACTCGTAATCGCCCATATTCGCTGGATAATAATTCCTCCTGTACTAGTTCCGTCGAAACTGCTAGTATTGGTTGCTAAGGTCACGTTCAATAGAGAAGCAGTGTCCGCTCTTACCCAGTTTTCCGGAACTACGGCAGGTATCAGTTACTACTGTAAGCATGCAAGCTAAAATGTAAACAGTGTTAGAATGCTTTTTAGAGTAGCTAATAAGAAGGACCTTAATTACCAAAAGAAAGCAAGGAACAGTTTAAATTATTAAATTTGATTCAGTGGTTCTCGAGGCAAATTGAAGTTCAGGTTATTTCAGATAATTCAGTTTGTCACGTAAAATTTGGTGAAACCTCACTGAATTCCCTATTTTATGGTCAATTTTCAGACAAATATAGATCCAATGACTTTAAAGTGATATTCCATGAAGAAAGTGACTCATATTTCAATAAAATCATTAATAATTCCTTTGGAGTTTTATAATTTATAATAAATGTCAACAAAAATGGTACTTTGTTAAATCTAACCCCGGAAACAACAAGGTGGTATTGCTAAATAAACTAAGTTCACAAGCCATGTGGGAGTCACCACAACCCACCACTGAAACCGCCAATTTATCACACAAGCCATACGTGAAGTAAGGGTGAAATGTCTGTTCAAATACAAGTTTACTCCCCACAAATTTAATCTAATTGCTCAATAAATAAGGAACAAAAGAAATAGTTCAGAGTGAAATATTATTAAAAAATGTTTCAAGCTTACCTGGAATGTCAAATTCGACACTAGGCTTCAATATCCTGCGGAAGCATTAGTTTTGTATCCATTGTTTTGCGGTAAACCCTAGGCTATGCCGTGCTTACGCGCCGGCCCTGTATACAGTATGTTGTACTTAGGGTTTTATGACTACACAAACTCGCTGTTAGGCCGGCCAAAATTGGTCCTGTTGTAACTCGTTACATAGGTGTTCCCGCTCAACTTTTATGAAAACGACTGATTGGCCAGTCCGAAGTTTTTCAAAGCCGGAAGATCTCAAAGCAAACGATCGGCCGTTTTTGGTGAAGAATTTCTCCGAAACAAAGTCATGAAACATGGTAAAACTTGGAATTCTTATTAATATCATATATTCTGTGCCGTAAAACGTATTTGTTTCACACTTACAAATTACTTGCAAAAACCAGAGGTACTTTGTGTTATCAGTCAATGGAGCAAGCCAGAAAAATCATGATTTTACCTCATTTGTGGGTGGATTGGGGGCCCCCCCACCAAATCCTAAATGTTTTGTTCTTGTCAATTCTACTCCCATAAATTGCAGAAATTCTGGCTGAAATCATTTTAGTTTTGGCTCAATGTGCATTTCATGGAGGCCTATTTCAATCAGAATTTCTGCAATTTTATGTTGCAGTCGCGTTGTGTCGCGCCCGGTGTGAAAGCGCCTAATAGCCATTGTACTGAAAAGGCCTTCTCGCCTCATAATTCTGTACATTTATATATCTCATAATTGTACTAGTCTTGGTACATTTGTGTGGGTTTTGTGCTACAGCACCATTATTGCTCTTGTTGAAATAAGATGTTATGGTCAATTGACTTGTGTCAAAAGCTTTGGATAATTCAATTAAAAAGTAGCAGTAGTTTTCCATTCTCTAAGTAAGCCGGAAGGTATCCCTGTCCACCAGATTCTTGGCAGCCATGTACGTCGAGTGATCCTTCCAAAAGCCATACTGATTTTAGTACAGTATAGATGTTGTTTTATGAGATGAATTCATGTAATCTATCATTCACCAATCGCTCAGATATTTTGGATATGGAGGGAAGAAGTAGAATAGATTGGTAATTTGAGAATAATTTTGGGTCACAAACTTTTATGAATTGGAATAATTTTTGTCTCGCTGAATGAAAAATTGGGAGGAGACTTAGTGGTCACTATGGCGTGTGGTGTGTGTATGTTGTGTGTGTGTGCGTGCGTGTGTAATTGTGTGTGTGTCCATCATCGTGAGCAGGATATCTTTCGAACTGCAAGGGCAATTGCGACAAAATTTTCAGGGTAGCAATGGGGTTGGGTGTTTTTAAACACGATTGATTAGATTTTGGGCATGCAAGTCACTAATTAAGTAAGGTAGGAATTAGCTATTTTATGTAAATTTTTGTTTAGGATCTTAGCAAGAATACGATGAACCGTAGGTGCTAGTGAATTGGGTGGGCAACATAGATGCGGGATATGAGGTAGATAACCTGATTAGATTGTCAGCGTAAAATAGGGTCCAAAAACTGGTTTTTTGGCCATCACTTGGGAACCAAATGTCTGCGGGTTGGGAGGGGCACCATGTTGATTCACTCCGTTGACCTACATCTGTGGACTTTGACCTAATTTGACGTTACCATGTTTTTGGCCGAATCAATTTTTCGTGTCCATTTTCGGATCTCAAAGGACCTTCGATCAAAATGACCATACTTTTGACCCCATGGTGACTTTTTGTGTGAATATATCGAGGTCAAAGTTTTTCCATTTCAAAATTAAGTGCAGTTAAGGAGTTCGTAGTGAGTGTCATGGTGATTTTTAGAATGAGCGGGTCAAACTCCCCTGAAAATGTGGTCACAAGGCAAAGGTCAAATGTTGAATGCAATGTGCTTTATTTTTCGAGTTACGGGCAAAAGAAAATTTACAATGTCAATTTTGTCAAATTATGGATTGTGCAAGAGGCTCTGTTGCATCTGTGTCTGAATGAACGAAACAAACTTCTCCGCTTTTCAAACAATCGGGCACTGCGGTTCTCAGTTACAGGGGGTCAAAGTTTGGTTTGATACCTTTTGGCAATAGCATCGGCAGTAACTTTGGGATACATAAATGCTTGTAGGACTGCGGGCATCTCATCGAGGATAACATTTTTCATAAGAACTGACATGTCATCAAGGTCTTCAAGGTCACTATGGCCAAAAAACTAATATTTTGGAGACAATTTACACTGACATTGGCTGGACAATGTTGAAATTTCAGGACAGGCTGTACATCAATGGGTGAGACATTTTCCATAAAAACCATCAAGTCATCAAACGTCATTCAACGTCACTTATGGGCATATAACTGCCAAATAGTTGTGTTCCTGCAACACTTCCAGTTACTTCTAATGTGGTTTATATTTTCAGGACTGGTGAACCCGTAGGGTTACATTTTTTATCAAAATGGTCCCATGTCATACCGAGGCATTCAAGGTCAATTTAGGTCAAAAACTGATTTTGGTACTTTTTCCGCACTATCCCACTGGGTGTTTTCATCATAATGCAAAATGCTCCTAGGCTAGGAGTGGATGTATCACATGGAGAGTTACAATTTTCAATAAAACTGTCATTGAAGTCATTCAAGGTCACTAAGGGGTCAGAAACGGTTTTCTGGCGATGTAACAGAAATTGCTAGCTGTGGAGGCTGGAAGGTCACCATTGTGATATAATTGTTGACCTGCATGTCTGTAACCTCTGACCTCAAGTTGACCTCTGTCGGGTGGTCCGATGTTTAAAGGTTGAGTCTTGAATAATGTGCTTATTCAAGGAGTTACGGGCGAAAAAATAGAAACTGGTTATTTTTGGCCTATGTGATAGACCTTTGGGTGGGGGGGGGGTTGCTTGTTATTGAGGAAGCCAACTCCCGCTTCGATCGGACGCATACTTTGGTATTACAAGGGGTCAAAGTTTAATTTATAGCTTTTTCTTCACAATAAAATTAGGCTGTTCATTGAGAATGTCCATATGCTTCTAGAGTGGATGCATCACTTGAGAGTCAACAATTTTTTATAAAAACCGCCATGTCATTGAAGGTCCATCATCAAGGTCACGTAGGGGTTAAAAACTGCTTTTAGTACTATTTCGGCAATACACATGGCATTTTTCATCAGAATTCAAAATGCTCCTAGGAGTGGATGTATCACATGGAGATTACAATTTTCATAAAAACTGCCATGTCATTGAGGTCATTCAAGGTCACATTAGGTCAAAAACTGTATTTTTCCTGCCAAAAAATAATCGGACAGTTGAATATCTGTGAAGGCTGGAGGTTACCATTGTGTATAATTGTTACCTGCATGTGTGTGGACCTCTGCCTCATTTGACCTCTGTCGGGTGGTCAGTTGTTTAAAGGTTGAGTCTTGAATAAAATGTTCTTATTTAAGGATTAACGGGACACCGAAAAAACTGGTCATTTTGGATATGTGATCGACGCTTTGTGTGCTTTATGCAAAGGAAGCCAACTCCCGCGTCGATCGTACGCATACTTTGGTAGTGACAAGGGGCAAGTTTAATTTAATAGCTTTTTCACAATAACATTAGGCGTGTTCATTGGAATGCAAATGCTTCTAGGAGTGGATGCATCACAGTAGAGTAACATTTTTATAAAAACCGCCATGTCATTGAAGTCAATCAAAGGTCACGTAGGGGTCAAAAACTGATTTCATAACTTTTTGACCATAGCACTGGGCATGTTCATCAGAAGCAGACGGCTTTCCTAGTAGTGGATGTATCACTGGAGAGTTACAATTTTTTCATAAAAACCTGCCATGTCATTAAAGGTCATTCAAGGCACTTAGGGGTCAAAAACTTTCCTGGCCATAATCGAGAATTGAATATCTGTGAAGGCTGGAAGTTTTACCATTGTGATATAATTGTTGACCTGCATGTGTGTGACCATTGACCTCAAGTTTGACCCTCTGTCGGTGGTCATGTGTTTAAAGTTGGTCTTGAATAAATGTGCTATTTAGGAGTTACGGGCAACAAACATAGAAATGGTTAATTTTTGGATGTGTGATTAAGCTTTGTGTTCTTTATGAAGGAGACCACTCCAAACTCCCGCTTTCGACGGGGAGACGATACTGTTGGGGGGGTGGTCTGGTGGTGGGGGGGACAAAGGGGGTCAAAGTTTGATTTAATCGCTTTTTCACAATACCCTTAGGCACGTGTGTTCATTGGAATGCATATGCGTCTAGGAGTGGATGCCTCACATGGAAGAGTAACAATTTTTATTATAAAACCGCCTTGTCTTGAAGGTCATAAAGGTCCCGCTAGGGTTCAACAAACTGTTTTCCTGGGCCATAATCGTAAAATTGAATATCCTGTGAAGGCTGGAAGGTTCCCATTGTGATATAATTGTTGACCTGCAATGTTTGTGACCTCTGACCCAATTTGACCTCTGGGGGGGGGTCGGGTGGTCATGTGGTTAAAGGTTGAGTCCTTGAATAATGTGCTTATTTTTGAGTAACGGGCAAAAAAACAATAAAAGGGTTTATTGCAAAGTTGGGGATATATAAGTTGGCGGTCCTATCCGCCAACGGTTTCTATTAAGTAAGGTTATTAGCTTATTTGAGGTAATCTATTGTTCAGGCTCGTTTAGCAAGATTACAGTGAACCGGAGGTCTATGGTGACTTGGTCGGGCACATAGATGCGGGATGAAAGGTAGAATTGTACTGCTTAGATTTTTAGCGTCAAATATTGTAATTGAGTAGTCTAATTTGCAACTTTATGCAAAATTCACAGTTCTCAGATTTTTTTCAATTCCATCACATCTCACCACTTCATTTCTGTGAATAGAGCACTCTTGTGTTTATCACTATATACAAATTGTATTATTCACATAGGGTGGGACACTGGAGGTCTTCAGTGTGGTTCTATTTCGCATGTTGTTTCCCAAATTTTCAAAGTTGGTTGATTTTCCTCAGCTTGATTGGTATGGGGGGGTCATACCTTAGTTTATTATATCCCCCAAAATGTTTTAACATACATGATCGAGTCACTGGGGGTTATGCAGTAAGTATAAATTGTTTCATTCTTGCAATTGTTCAAGTTTGTGGAATTCCATGTATAAGTGTGGTCCTGAGCTCTGTGAAATGAGCAATTGCGTCAATAGGAAGTTGAATATTGTGTCATTTGCATAATTGAGGCGATCTTAGTCACATGCCACAAAGCTTAGACTTCTTCACTTTTTCAGTAGCCATTGTCCATAATAGTCCTTACGAATTTGAAATTGATCACTGGTTAGTAGGGTGTTACAATGCTATAACCAATCTTAAAGCAACACATCAAATCCATTGTTAACTGTTTGCATGGTGACTATTACTGGAAACACTGATTCGCGCAACCAGGCAGACCACGGGGCGATCGCCTTGTGTGTTTTCATGTTCACAGTTGGAGAAACCATTGACAAAGATAAGTTTGATACTATGGGTTACACTCGTAGCAATGGCATGTCATTACTCTCTGCGACCCTGGAAGTGGCGGGATATTATGATTTTGGGTTGAAGCTGCCACCGTGCCGCTCCGCCGCCGCCAGCCCGAACTTTGTGCTTTGCGCATAACTCTTTAACCGCTTCATCCGATTGATCTGAAACTGGGTACACATGTCCGTGGAGGTCTCTATGGTGTTATACTTCTGCCCAATGATTGCTCAAAAGCCGGGTATACATGTGGGCGGTTTACCTGCCTACACATGAATAGTTTATTGATAACATTAGTGATTTGTTATACCCAGAGCTTTTACCACTCTTCAATCTCAATATAGCCCACGAACCTCTCTGCCTGTGCCTGTGCTGGGAACATAACAAAGTAGTTGTTACCTCATTAGTGACATAGTCCATGGTATGTTGTACCTCAGGCAATGGGCACTGGTATATGTTTTTGCCACAGGCATGGCAATGGTATATGTTGTTTGCAGGCAAACTGTCGGCAAGATTCCTGGCAACAGCATTGAGGCTTTGTCTATTTATTACATCAGCAAAGTTTTGTATCTAGCATCTCGGGAATTAGAATATTATGACATGGACCAGTTAACATCTTAGGAAGTTCATAACTTAGCATTTGCAATATTTCCTATGGACTATTAGGGTTTTTGAGTAATTTTTTGGATTCTATTTTCCACTTCGATTGTAAGAATACTAAAAATAAGGATAGTGGTCAATATGTCAGTTAGTGAAGACACCACTATCAATTTTATCATTATTCACATTTCTTAAAATTTTACCTAACAAGGAGGGGCGGTAAACTAGATGATGAAATGAATGAATTCTGAAAAGAAAGTCCTTGTGAGAGGTTTGTATGTCTTCAATTTCATCACTTTTAAAAGACCTACAATAAATCCCCAGTTAAAAATATATAAAAACGTACCCCATCCTTTTCTCTCTTTTTCAACAAATATGATAATAATTTTTTTTTTTTTTTTTGCATTGATTGAGGTCAAAATATGTTTTTCACAACCCAAAACATGTCCAAACCACCCAAACCAGTTCCATGCCACCTTGTTCTCCATAATTGATTTAGGTAAAATTAATATGAATCAAGATCTTCTCCTGCTTTTAACCTTTGTACAAAGCTGTGAAAATTCAGGGCTAAAAAAAAAACTTGTGCGCACACAGTTTGTAAGTTTAGGAATCACACAGTTTGTTATGGTTGTATAACAGTGATGGAGGCATTGAGGGTCGCCTCGGCCTCGAGGCCATTTTTAGCTCAAAGCTAGTTGAGCTACTGTGTGCCATGTCATTCTATGCTATCCTCGATCTATCTTTCCAGTCTGTGAACTTTTCATTTTTGGGCCACAAAATTGTTAGCATTGATGAATCTCAACCAGTCTCGGTCACACTATTCATGACTGATGGGTCGTCATGACCACCTGAAGGTCAAGTCAAATGGCATTAAAGGAGCACAATGGGCCAATGAGTGGAAATCTGCAGAAGGTACGCTACTTCGCCCACAAATTGTGGTGCACAAGCCCCCCTGTTGCTGTGTTCAGTCATACAACAGCTGTTCCTTCGGGCTGTTCAGGAATTTGCGGTCCAAGGTCCCACTTGGGCCTAGGGCGCATGTATTCAAATTGACACAATGGTACTTGAATGGAAATGCATGCCCTTCTCACAAGATTCATTTGATTTTCTTCAAGTTAAATGTAATGGTCTTTGTGTAGAGGGCCATGGGGGTGTTCGGTGAATTTTGTGCCTGGCCCACTTGGGCTCCAGGGCCCTCTAGTGAAAATACTGCAAAATCTAACAAATTTTGTTGCACAGGCGATGTTTGGTATAATTGCTGTCTCGATGGCTGGAATTCAGGGTACCAGAGATTAGGACTCATAGCCAGTGTGGGCCCTGGGGCCATATGTGGAAATACACAAAACTGTTCTCCTCTACACAAATTTGGTGTCGGTGCGGACAGATGTTCATAATGACGGTCTAACAACTTGCACTCGAGTTGTTGCCGGAATTTTTGGTCCAAGGTCCCACTTGGGCCTGGGGGGCCCATTGTCTGAAGTTTCACAAAATAGTTCTTGAAATGCATCTCCTCCCCACGCTTCAATTGATTTTCTTCGAAGTTACTGTATTGGCCCAGGCCCATTGCATTGACTCCACCAGCTATGCTAAATGCTGTTTGCGGCTAACGTCATCCATGTCAGAATAATATGCAATTTGGGCATGTTTTTGCCCTTGATGATCATGCTTTTGAAAGACATAATATTTATTGACTGCTGGTGATCGTTGACCACCCAAAGTCAAGTCCAAGGTCCCATTGAAAGAATCCTAATGAGCCATTGTGTGAAAAACTACATGTATGTAATCTCCTCTCCCAAAGGAAGTTTGTATCTTCATGATGCTCGCTCCGTTCAGTAAATGTCGTCGTTCCCTAAAATCAATCACAACTCCAATAACACTGTACCAGTTTACTACATTTTTAAAATTTTCTGTGCAAGCTACGGATCCATTGGTTCTCTAGTTCTGGCCTCGGTCTTCGGCCATCCGAAGCCAATCCTCTGCTTGGTCCTCGTTGCTCCCCGTCCCTCGGAAGTTTGCAAGGCCAAGCAAGGCCAACAGTCTCTCCAAATTTGGTGCAAATACTTCACAAAAGTTGTGAGTTGGTTCCACAAAATTCTGAGGAGAAATCGCCATTTTTTGTCCAAGATCAAACGTGTACAAAATATCAGAGTAACAGAAGTTACAAGCACAAAACATACATTTCCAAATGCGTCAGTCTGAATGGTTTTGATGGGATGAAAAATTATTAGTTGCTCTACCTATGTGTAGAAAAAGTCCAGCTGAATGTATCATGACTATAGACCCAAGGGCTTTTGGACGAGGTTATAAAAATTCTCTGGAATAGTGTGTCCTATCAGCAGCATGCTTCTTCCCCATCGTCACACTCCCAAATATCAATCAATGATGCTGTAATACACTCATTTTGTTGCTTGTCACTATTACATTAATATGGCTGTCAGACCATACTGGTGTTCATAGTGTTTGCAGAAGAGCCTTGAAGTATCGCCTCGCTACCACACTGTTGTATGCAACTATCTATCTATTAATGTGACAGTCATTGCCTTTCATTACTCTGATACTAAGTGAGATTTCTCCTAACTTCCCCAGCAGGCAATGGAAGTGATGATGTGGCAAGCAACACATTTAGATGATACTACCACCATGGAGAGGAGTCGGGACAGGAGGGAGTCTGTCTCCGAGAGAGAGAACCACCCCTTTGTGTTCCGCATGAATGAGAACGGGAACTGGCCCCAGACCGTCAGGAACTCCTGCTCAATCGATGGTGGAGAGAGTTCGTCGAGGGGGAAGACGAGGAGCACGAGTGGAATCGTGGTGGCGGAATGCCAGTTGGTATGTCTGAGAGAAACAGGTTACAAAAAGCCCACTGTTTCTTTGTGTGGAATCGACTGGCATTGTAGGTGGCTTATTAGTTGGCACCTGCTGTTTAAATTACAATGGGTCATGTAAACCTAAGGGGGGGGGGGGGGGGGGGCGAAGGTGGAAGTCAATCATTGTGCATCATATACTGCATCTCCTACTAAAACAATGGGATCGGATTAAAGAGGAGGTTTTACACGAACTTATACGGATGAGGAAATTTGGGTGGTTCAGCCCCCCTTGATTGTGACATTCGCATTCACATCTTTTGAAATTGTACAATTTTCCTCACCTCTCAGAGACCTGATTTCCGCCGTATTCCCCCCCTGCTCGTACGCTGTCCCAGCAACTTCTCCAATGGGCTTCTATCTTGATGTTTGCATAGTTTAATGAATCCTCACATGCCTAAATTTACAAACTAAAATCACTTCCTCAATCTTCAATCCTCCATGTCGATTCGTTCATCGATAAAATCCATATCATTATTGAAGTCTCTATCCTCATATTTGGGGTTGGATTTTCCCCTCATTTTTTGGCCAGTTTTACAGCATCTGTTGCAGACCATAACCTTTAACAACTATGACCTCAGCATGCCAGATGAAGAATTGATTGATTATTATGCATGAAATTGAGAATAGGAATTGTCCCAACAAGCCCCTCATTGATAATTAAACGCGGCCGTTCGTGGACATCACAGCAAGAGGCATTCCGATGAGCATCAGTGCTGATTTTGCAATTCTCTTGTAATACCCCCCTTATAATGACCGGGTTCATTTGAGAAAATGAGCGTCCCGCGGGTGGCTATACATCGGAACTAAATTTGTATTGACTCATCATAGTGACACCATACCGAATTTGATACCAAACAATAATGATCGCTGGGTTGGGGGACAACATGGACTGAATGACAAACCCACATCCTCAGAAATATCAAGCTCCATTCGATTTTTGCCTATTTTTTCCCTTGTGACCAGCACGTAGACCACACGCTCACCACACGCTCAATTGTAATGGAAAGGAAAAGACGGCTCTAATTTAGAACCAGTGCCCAGAAGTACCAAGGTGGCCACTGATCCTAACCTTGCGATAGTATTATTGGCACTGTGTGCCAAGTAAACAGTACGTGCCTGTGTATGTCACCTCTGGGTACTGATTTCAAGAGCCGAAAATCAGTCAACTATATATATTACAGCAGTGATACTTGTCATGTGCATGTGGGATCAGTTATGTGATACCTACAAAATTAATGAGTGAATTAGTTATTATGTTAACCTCCTTGCAGGTATCGGCAGTCAGACTATGATGATCGGATGACCCCTGGCAGCGGCTTAACCACTTCCCCAAGACGACAGCAATCACCAAGAAGGACATGCTTGCTCGTAACATGCGGAGGATGAAGGGCGTGTACGGAGCGTCGGTCTACAACTTCACCCCACTCTCGTTCAACCTGCCCAACGACTACACCAAGTTTGTCGCCGAGTACACGAGAATGAAGGAACAGGGTCGAAAGGAAGGGAACGGCAGACGTCATCTCTGGATCTGCAAACCGGCCGATCTATCCAGAGGGAGGGGGATCTTCCTTTTCGAGGACCTGAGTGAGCTGACGTACGACTGCTCAGCCGTCGTGCAGCGGTATCTCAGCACCCTTCCTCATCGCCGGGTACAAGTTTGATCTACGGTTGTACGTACTCGTCACCTCTTTCCACCCCCTCACCGTGTACATGTACCAGGAGGGCCTCGCCCGGTTCAGCACCGACAAATTCGACCTCGGCTCGACAGGAAACCTCTACTCGCACCTCACCAATACCAGCATTAACAAGTTCAGTCCTAACTTCACAACTGACAAGGAGCGGATCGGCCATGGGAGCAAGTGGACTTTGACCATGCTCCGGAACTATTTCCACCAGCAGAACGTGGACGATGATATTCTTTGGCAGAGGATCAGTAACGTTGTAATCCTGACTCTGCTCGCGCAGGTGACGAGCGTCCCTAAAGTCTCTGGTGCTTTTGAACTCTTCGGCTTTGACATCATAATCGACAGCAATCTGAAACCGTGGCTACTCGAGGTGAATTTCAACCCCGCCCTGAGCGACGATTGTGCAGTCGATACGACGGTCAAGAGGTCAATGCTCAACCACGCTGTCGACATACTGGGCTTCACGGAAGAGGATGGACACCGAGGCGGTGAACAGTATGCCAAATTGAAAGCAAAGCATATACAGCCGACACCGGCGGACGCCCTTCGTCCCGAGAGCCTCCCGAAGACCTACCGTAGCAGGACAGGTGCCAAGACGACAGAGGGTGACAGCAGGAGACCAGTCGGGAGCAAACAGTCAAGCCGGGATACAGTCGAGAAATCTAGGAGTACTACAGCCTCCACAGAGACCTCTGTGAAGGACACAACAGGGGCATCAGACAGTAAAACCTCATTAGATAACATGGACGATGATTATGATGAAGAAACATCCTCTGCCTGTGGTGCTTCAGTCAATACCATTCCTGCACTCACAACTCAGTCTGATGCCGATGGCCACAAGCTGCAGACTAAAAGTGTCTCTCTCTCCAAGCTCCCTTCGAGGGAATCAAGCTTGGAGAGGGTCAAGGAGAGGGATGGGAAGTCCAGCAGCATCAACGACTTCAGCATAACCAGCATAGAGGAGTCGCCTGAGGCTAAGACTAGTCGGAGAGAGTTACTTCGTAAGAGAGAAGTGGGCATCAGGCACAGCACCTCGTTGAGCCCACTCGCCCGAGGGTCGTCAGACTCGAGGAGGGTAGACTCCAGGAAAGGTTTGAGCAGCTCCCAGAGCGAGGTCAGTCATCCCATTAGGACTAAGAGCACCATGGGTCAAAGGAAGACCCTTCGTCGGCTCCCTCCTCGAACCAACTCGGGCGGCCTCCCGCCAAGAACGGTTTGTTAAGTTTAAAAATGGACCAACTTCACCACCGAGAGGGAAGGGCGACCGTAGCCACAGTCTGACTAGTGTGAGCTCCAGGTCGAGGCAGAGTCCAGCTCGACCACCTCTCTACTCTAAACCGCTGTCCCATAAGATGCTCGCCGACTCCAGAGCCAGTCTGCACGGGCAGAAGAACAAGGGCCACTCCTGGCCCCCTGCAAGGGTCGGGGACTTCATCCTGGTGTTCCCCTTCAACGATGTGACCAGGCGTGCCAGCTACCCGTTGATCGACATCCGCTCCGTGGTCAAGGAGACTCAGAAGGAGCTGAAGAGAGTTATCCTCAGGTCCAAGGCTGCCAAGGAGGGGACCCCAGGGGGGTCAGAAAAAGCCAGCCCTCAGCGGCTAGTGAAGGCTGATGCAGGCAGAAGAGATTGCAGAGAGTCCATTCCCCATTGGGCTCCATTGAAGTCTGCAACATTAACAGCAGTTGAGGCTTGACAGCTCGGTCTGTGATTTCCTCCAAGCGATGGTGGAACAACCCTACCATAAATGCGGGTTCAGGTCTGCAGTTGAGCCTATTATGTATGTGCTGACTGTGTACCCGTCAGGAGGGAACGCCAGTAATAAATGTCATTCTTTGTCTGTATGTATAGTGTAACCTGTTTGTTACTGTGTTTATGGTGTACATGTGGCCTTAGCTGCACTTCGCAAATTGCAAACTGTATAATCTCTCACGAATGACCAGTTTGGGGTATAGACCTTTTCGCAAATAGCATGATGCTTTGCACTATGATAGTTTGATGCATGCTGGGATACTTCAGGGGGGCAGTTTTGTGTTAGTATGTATTGGAAGAACTTGTAAATTTCAATTATTTTCCTCATTCTTTGTGCATATTCTCTCAAAATTTAGAATTTTGTCCCCGATAATTTTCTACATCTATATCATGACAAATCTGATTAAAATGTGTTATTTCTCGACAGAAATATCTATATTATCCGCTGAAATTCCTATTTGGCCTTTCAAAGATTGTCTACTTTGCCCCCTGAGAGGACCCAAGCATTGCGAGAGGCTATCTGCGAAAAGCTAATGGAGGGGAACACAAGAACACCCGCCTTTGAATTTTTTTTTTATAAGCCTGTTCACAGTTACAATTTATGAGATGATAAAGATATGACCGCATCGGTCATAGGAGTACAGAGATGGCAGTTACAATTATGAGATGATAAAGATATGACCGCATCAGTCATAGGAGTTTTGTTTGGGGAGTACAGAGATGGCAGTTACAATTTATGAGATGATAAAGATATGACCGCATCGGTCATAGGAGTACAGAGATGGCAGTTACAATTTATGAGATGATAAAGATATGACCGAATCAGTCATAGGAGTACAGAGACTGGCAGTTACAATTTATGAGATGATAAAGATATGACCGCATCGGTCATAGGAGTACAGAGACTGGCAGTTACAATTTATGAGATGATAAAGATATGACCGCATCGGTCATAGGAGTACAGAGATGGCAGTTACAATTTATGAGATGATAAAGATATGACTGCATCGGTCATAGGAGTACAGAGACTGCAGTTACAATTTATGAGATGATAAAGATATGACTGCATCGGTCATAGGAGTACAGAGATGGCAGTTACAATTTATGAGATGATAAAGATATGACCGCATCAGTCATAGGAGTACAGAGACTGGCAGTTTGTTGCATGAATAGCGTGTGGAACAGAAATTTACAGATTTCAACCCATGCGTATCAGCAATAACATAGGGAAAAATGGGAGGAATCGGTTTGTTTCCAAAGAGTGGCAGCAGTTTGGGAATAAGCCGTAAAGATGGTGCTATGGAAAGAATCTTGTCTATGTATAGTGGTGAGTGCTCAACACTATATATATATAGAGGTGGGCATGTGCACTTGAAACCCCGAACAGGTTCATTTAGTGTGAGAAAAGTAACTAAATTACTCATGACAATTTTGTCTGGCAATTTTCCAAAAATTGGGGGACTAACAGTACTTGAGTATAAATTGCCCGATGCTCAATAGCTTATTGGAGTGAGCGCAAGGTCCAATATGGGTGATCGTTCATAGTTCACAGAATAATAAACCAGATCTGTCTTGTAAGTTGTTTCATACCAAGGCCGATAGGAAGGGATGTGCTTTAGTGGGAGGGGGGGGCGAGATTGTATGGCGAAAAGGCTTTACAGGGTAGAAAAACCCAGTGCCTTTTGACATGAAATAATGTTCTGGGCTTTCGTATAATGATTTTTTAGTTTGTGCCTTACAGTAGTGTACACAGCTGAGAGGAGGGCGCCCTCCAAATAAGTCAATCCAATAACTTGTGAGGTGCTTGATGTTCCTAGTACAATGCTTATTGACACCTGAGGGCTGTTTTCATGGCAAAGGTGCGAATGTCGAAATATGGCATTCAGAAACTACTTCCTCAGTGCTGTGTGACAATTAAACCATGAACCATCCGTGCTCAGTTTGTGCGTAGTTTTCATGAGTTGCCCTTCGATCACCGTGCCCCAGAGTGGCCACTCTGAACTGGAGTCTGACCCAGAGAAATGCTCGTCAATGTGAGGGGGAAAAAAAAAATGTTTGCAAAATGTTGCAAAATCAATGTTTTCCTCCTGGCCATCTTCTCAGAAGTATTTTTTTTTTTTTTAGCTCCTCTGGTACCAATACTGGAGTGATCAATTGATGCACGCCTACACACCTATCAATTTATGAGAGCATATTTCTGGTTCCAAAATAGTTGAACAGGGTGGTGACTCAATGGATGTTTACCAAATTCTCATCAAATTTCCCTCAAAATCCATAATGAGCAGTTTGAAGACGTGAAGTTTAACAACCATAAACTTGAATTCAATAGAGGTTATATTGAGGGGGAATCAATAACTATATATACAGGTCCCAACCCCCTTTCAATGCCCCAAAACAATAATAGTATAGGGGTTGGGTGAACACGATTGATTAGATTTTGGGCAAGAAGTAATTGATTAAATAGAATGATTATCCTATTTTTTGTGATTTATTGTTTAAGCTTGTTAGCAAGTTTACGGATGAAATAATTATAGGTGCTATGGTGATGGGTTTTGGCACATGGGTGCAGAATATAGGGTAGATGAAATGATTAGGTTTTAGCATAAAATGTGCTGATAAAGTCATTTGATTTAAATAATTTATGCAAAATTTTAAGGTTTGTTGGGTTTTACCAAATTTAGCGGACATGGCCTACCTTCAGACCCGAAAATTTGTAAGCAAAGATTTGGGGTCACTGGAGGTCATTCAATGTGTCTAATTTGCATAATTCATGCAAAATCTCAAAGTTCATTGGATTCTCATGGAACCAGGTGGGTTCAAAGTGGTCTGTGGAGGATAAAAAATATGTTTAATTGCATAGTTCATGCCAACCTTTAATGTAGTCACATTTCATGAAGAAAAACTTATTAGAGTGGTTAACATTCAGTCATTATATGTCGATCACTCAGGAGGTGGCAAACCAAAGCCAACTCTATAATTTGGCTATTATTTACCAACAAGCAAATCCCTTCTTTTCAACGTCTCACATCAGCAAGGTTGAAACCAACTGAATACCTTCAACAGAAAGAACAACCACTCTTTGCGAATATGGCCGGACTTACAGTAGTCTTGTGTTGAGACATAGTTTATATCCGACGCTAACAAGATTCTGCAGTGCCACGACGGCACCATTAGTCAGGCTGCATTTTTTTTCTATAGACAGATAAGTATAATCTAGGGTCAGGCAGGGCTAAAACAATAATCATCTCAACGCAAGACTTACAGCAGTTCGAGAATCCACTTGTGACTTGTTGCTGTATATAAGGCCACAGTTGTCCTCCAAACGTGCCAGGTGGCTGTTCGCAATATTTCTCTTCAGTTACTTGCAGGCATCCCTAGTCTTCAATTTTCTGCCGATGATTTGGCATCTAGATTTTCAGTCATAGCGCATTTCTTGTTTTTCATTCCAATAGTTAGCTGTCTTCCATACCTTGCAGTGTTTAGTGTGCAGTATTTAAAGTATTTATCCGTACTGTACAGTTGATATATAGTGATTACTATTGAACGATAAATGTTCACGTATGTTACAATTCATTCACATCATCTATTTTAACTGTGCATAGTGGAATTTGAAAAGTTGTGGTATTAGAAGTTGTAGTATTTCAATTTTCGACAGTATCAGCATTTAAAAGTAATTATAAAATTTCAGAAGATGTGCTTGCCAACTTTATGATTTCTATTTAGCTAGCGTATTATTTTGCTTGCAAGCTATTTCAATGTAATGTTGGTTTGTTGGAAGTGACTTCTCAATTATTGCCCTGAACCATCCCATGTGTTTTGCGCGAGGTTATGACCAATAAATAGTATACTGTATTTCGTTTCGAATACGCCCCTCTCCCATGGGCCTAACTTTTTTTTAGTGCAATTACAATCTAGCCATGTGAATGTCAGGCGACCTACACTAAGATGAAAATCTGGCAACGAAAACCCCCCTTCAAGGTTGTAGTTAGGCTGCACAATCTAATACAACATGAAGTAGGGGGAGGGGTTTGCAAACGATTCTGCACATGCCTTTCAATGTTTGTTCCAGTCTCTTTTGCAAAAATTGTAGCCCTACAGAGAGTATACACAACTACGAGTCGCTCTAAATTGATACTGCCAGCCGCACAGTGCCAACAAATTGCTTCAATTTGCATGGAACGCGAAGCAAGATCTAGTCTTAAACTTGTTTCAAATGTAACAGAATCATTGCTAAAACTGTTGAAATATAATCCTCCATCGACTATCTAGTGAATCATTGCAATTCTTCCATGGAATTACATGTAAGCCCACTGTTGGTCTACACGAATCACATCATGTATTGCCCAAAACGCAACAATTCAGCATCAATCACAGTGTCAATGCAAAACCCCCATCAGAAGTAAATGTCTGTGGGGATGTGTCGCTGGCTATGTATACACATCAATGACAAACAGCTGAATACTGCTTGCGGCCATGCACGTGTGTTGTGCCGGTCTTCATGTTGCATTTCCATGTGGGTCGTCCTTGCCTTCCCAGCAGACCCCTAGCCGCTGCGCTAACTGCGTAATTGTTTTTTGTTACTCAAAATACCGCCCCCTTTGAACATTTTCTGAACCCCCCCCTCCCCCGCTGTATTTCGAAGGAATACGCTAGTGATAAGCATTCTGAAGTTGTCAAGCTCGTCTATATGTCTATAGTCATGTTGACCGCTCCTTCATATTGAAGGATATAATCACGGTTATTTTATTCTAACAGAGCTACCCCATAGTGGGGCAACTATTACATCTATGCATCTCAACAGAATATTTCCTCCTGTCTGGAGAATGTGAAGGCTTGTCACTGCATTCAAAATAGGACAAGACACCCAAATGTCTTTAAACTTCATGATGCACAATTTTGTGATATTTGTACGTCTCCGATGAGTTGTACATCGTCGTTTGCAAAAGTTCGAGTCGGGTATGTTATGTAGAGTTTCCTAGAAGATTGGATTGGCATAGTCTGAGCACGAAACATGAAGCATAGATGATGAATCGACCCTCTCCGTTTTAATTCTATTTTACCTGAGCTTGCCTTGATGGAGAAAGGTGCATTATCCACTTTGTCACTTGTGCTCTATTCACAAACCTCTCAGATACCCCCTGTGGACTCCTTTGCTTTCATGTCACCACATAATGAATACTACTTTACTTACATTTGTTGCACTTGTGGTGAAACTTCTAACAATGACCCAAATGATGGCCAGTCATTATTTTTACCTATCCCAAATTATTATGACCATCGTCATCATTAGTGGTGCATTCCAAAATGGATTATGCACATTCCGGCATGATGAATTGATGTGATATCATCCAACATGTCACTGAACCTTTAAGCCACACATCTGGTGGACCGGTCTGGGGTGTATGATAACTTTGTGCTGGTACTCTGATTAGGAAACTGAATACCCAGATTTGGCAACTTTGATGTATTAATTATTGATCGGACAACTTGGTACATTGACATGTGACAGTTTGGATTGCACTGATTCTGCAGAGATTGATTTCTTTGCACTTGGGTGACGGTTGGGTTCGAATTAGTGAACCTCTACCATGAACAGCAATCCTCAATGGGAAATTTCTGACAACAGTTGATGCTTCCAATAATATTGAATAAAACTGAACTATTTGCTTGATGCCCGTTTTCGTATTAAAAGTGTATTGAATGATTTGTCCCCAGGCTCATTCACACCATACAAGTTTTCCACTCGACTCTCTGTGCTGTCCGTAGATCTGTGTTTTGTATTGGACACTAATATACTGCGCAGCTTTCGAAATAGCTGGTGTAGCAATCGCGAAATCTCCCGCAAATTAGCAAGATTACTACACACTTTCGGAAGTACATAGCAGTAGGCTTGTACACAAAAAAAAGACAGCATACAGGCTTTCTAGGATTCCTCTTCAATTGCTACAACAGGTAATGGCACTATTTCCAAACTCGTTACTTATTTGTGTGTGATACGATTGGCCATTGAAAACGAGCACCCCATGAGTGGCACAAAAGGTAAGATCGAGAAATGTTATCATGTAAATGAGCCTCCAGGGATTTTTCTCAGGTATCAGTTATATTGTGCCATAGTCCATGGTCATACTTTCACTCGCCTGTCTTCAATGGAGGATTATCAAAATATCGTAGTTTGGCGATTTGATAATTACTTTGTCATGTTATGCTTATCGCACTTTGTGACCATGCACAGGAATTTGTGGATTTTTTTCTGTCTATGAACAAGACTGAACTGGTGGGAAGACTGCATGGATGATAATAGACTGCATGAGTCAACATAGGGGTATACAACCTAGAAGTAGCATTAAAACAACTATAACTCTGTGAAAATCATCATCAGGTTTTTTGTTGCGGTTCCACCTCTAGTGGGTTGGACGGTTTCATGGCCGTACGTCCTACACTATGCCACCTATTACGCGTCAGGAGTGAGTATCTGAGAGATTCCAAACTAACCTTAAATGATGCAAACTGCGCCAAGCCCCTTTGACTTGAAAGAAGTCAGAGGAATCCATGCAGTCATGACAGTGTGTGTGTGTATGTGACGCCTGTTTTGTTAACAAGATAACTCGACCCCACTTGAATTTTAGCTTGTGGATGGATGGAGCTCGTAGTCGTTATATAGGTAGCGCCATAATTAGTAGAGTAGGTCGAGTCTCATCTATCCGACATGCTCAGTGATCAACCTCCATCATGTATCACGATCTTGCGCAAGGTTTATTGCTTCCTCCTCAAAACTGTTGATGCTCCGAATTGCCATTTGATTTTTCCGAGCAAGGTAGTCACGGGTCCCCCACTGCGTAGTAGTATGTCCTATGATCTTGTACTCACTATGGTATATGGGTACCATAATGAGTACATAGGATCCTTATTGGTGGCCGGGGTCAGGTCAAAGTCTGAAAATCGTTTCAAACATGATGTGTCCCAGATGCCTTGTCCGATCAGTTTGAAATTTGGTAAGCAGTTTTTCTTATGTGGAGGACAGGCTATTGTTTTGTGTAAATTGGGAAAAGTTTATAATTCGCCAATTTTAGCTTGTTAACACAATAACTTGTTCCCACCTAGACGGATGGAGCTCATACTTGTTATATGGGTTCACCATAATGAGTACATAATCCCTTTTGTTCTGGGTCAGGTCAAAGGTCATCTGAGTCAAGTCTGGAAATCTTGTTTGATAATTCTTTGAACTCAAAAGGACAGTCGATAAGATTTTATTTGTACTATTTTTATTTCATAATATCAAAGTTTCTCTGTCATACTATTGGCTCACATTGTTAAACAATAATGCAACAACATAGTTACACTTGTCATGTAATAACCAAGCATACATCCTTTACAACATTTCATTCCAATTAACTATGCTATTTGAAAATTGAGAATGGATCAAATTGAGAAACATCTGTCATAATTGTACATGAGAATTCAACTTGCCTACCCACCATTCTTGCATAGACGTCATATCCACAAAACCGAAAGGAAAAGGTTGGAGAAAACTCCAGTTAATGCCCTTGCAAATAACAGAGGGAACAGCATAAAGAGCAAGATTAGACAGGGGGGGGGGGGGGGGGTGGGTGATCGGTTAAGAGTAATTTCTGTTACAGAGTCCCCCGGGATAGTGTGAATTCTTTGAAATCTATTCCCTCAATGTTCTCATTTCATTTCACTGCTACGACTGATTCCACTCTTTTGTGCTTTAACACCAAAAAAACATGTTTTCCCCATCACATTGCTACCTTGTGCTTTCAGTATTGCAATGGTGGTACTGGTGGTCATTTAGCACATGCAGTGCCCGCTCCATTTCGATCACAATCATTCTACCCTCCATGAAACGTCGCTTCCCTCCGGTCTATAAATCAAATACAGCATATAAGACCACTTCACTGCACTCTGCACATAAGCATAATCCACACTGTGTTCATCATTTCTGTCTCTCCACCAAGTCCATGGTGAAGACAACTGGAGTAGAGGGGCAGACCTCAATATACGCACATGCTTGGCTACTCTGTCTTCAAACATAGCTGCACCAAGTCAACTGGACCCATGGCTGGACAATAAATATCGATCGGGTAATTACATCCATAGAAGGTAAGAGGAAAACCAGTCACCAGAGGTCCCGAGTGATAGATTGAAAGGAATTTAATAATATAATGACAGCAACTTACTCTCTAAATCAGATTTGAAAGTACTACTATTCTTTCTCCTTTTATGAGAGGAGAGAAATAATGACACAACACATTCCAGTAAAATAAGGTTAACATATGAAACCGTATCTAATTCTCAATTATTTTACCTTGCCATATAACAAGTATATATACAATAACACCTGCATGTGATTTAGTGTCTCAATATTCTTAAGTGTCATGTCGTTATGCTCTAGTATGGTTCAAATTCACCCCTTAAGTCACTTCTCATGACAGGCGAGGAATAAACATGGCAGGCATATTCTACCACCCCTCCACACCACAGCCCGAGCCACATACTAAGGCGGCCGTCTGGTGTTTGCTCACATTGTACGAGATGCAAAATTACTCAAATTGGTGACAATTGAGTTGCAGTGATAACATGAAATACAACATCATATTGGTTATCATATGGGTTCAGAATTGAAACATAAAAACAAGAGGGAAACTGGAAAGCCAATTCTACCAGTCCGAAAGCTCTGCTTCTCAATTGTTCCTGTCAGTTAGATAGAGTGAAACACGGACACTGTGGTGCAACACAGAGAATGGCAACAATTGCACTTCTTGCCCATTACAAAAGATTGTGAAATGCCTCAAACAGTTACTTAACACAAGCAAAAATGTGATTTTCCCATTTCATTACAGGTGATAGAATAGATCTCATTCCCAGCAACCCCACCTGTTATGACAGATGGGTCGAATGAATTTTTCATTCATCATCAACAAATGACTGTGGCCTATTATATAACAGAATGAAGGAATGGCCCACAGTGTACATGCATTTTCAATATTTTCCAGTTGGTCATTACAGTAACACGTGACCAACAGTCATACAGTCAAATGGCAAATATATAGCCAGGCACTGTACAGCATCACATGTTCATCACATATGAATACCATGTGACCACACATGGATAACCATGTGGCCAACATGTGCCTAACCCAATTGGGATGTGATCTGCCACCATGTGGTTTTCAGTTATTGCTTCAAGAGTGAGAATTCTGGTTACCAAATATTGTTGGCCCTCAGTTCTCCATTCCATGAGAGTAAATGAAACATGTTTAAATTGAATTTTGTTTCATGCAGAAGGGCTATCGCTACTTTTTACTCCTCGACCAATGAATATCAAAGGGTATACAATAACCTGGTTTTATACAACTTGATGAGCAAAACACTATGTGCAACACACATGGGTAAGGATAGAATGCTGTTTTATCTATACTGGATCATAGCCTCAACAGTCAACAATTGCAGAAAGGAAATAACAAGCTTCCCTGGTCTAAGATGACAAAGGATTTAAAATTAATTTGAGTGCTCTGTGCTCTACAGACCAGATTGAAAGATGTGGACCAGCATGGTCTAGGCACGAATCATCAAATCAGAGATCCAATGAACAACTGTCATCGACCAACCATGTCAGCATATTCATTATCACATCTATGATCCAGGTGCACTCTAGCATCTTAGAAAAACTTGTTATCAAACAACCATGTGAGCATACCCATTATCACATTATCATCCAGATGCACTCAAGCATCTCAGAACAACTTGTGATCAAACAACCATGTGAGCATACTCATATCACATCTATGATCCAGATGCACTCAAGCATCTCAGAACAACTTGTGATCAAACAACCATGTCAGCATACTCATTATCACTTTTATGATCCAGATGCACTTAAGCATCTCAGAACAACTTGTGATCAAACAACCATGTGAGCATACTCATATCACATCTATGATCCAGGTGCACTCTAGCATCTTAGAAAAACTTGTTATCAAACAACCATGTCAGCAAACCCATTATCACATTATCATCCAGATGCACTCAACTATCTGATCACTGCCCCAGCTTTACATTGGGTTTCACACTGCAAGTGCATTGCACAATCAGATCTGTGTGTGATTGCTTTGTTTGATGTGGATCTGTAATAGGTTTGGTGTCTGTATTCTGCACTAGCACTTCCAAGGGTGGTAATTGTCATGGTACTGATCTGCATTAGCTGTAGTGTGAGGTAGCATCAGCATAGTATTATCTTTTTTTCTTCATGTAAGTGATGCATGGCTGTAATTTTACAGCACCGGTTCATTGTGTATCCCTGAACACTGTCATTTAATAGGTCACATACCAACTCCACAATTCATGTCTACCAGGTTACCATATATCCATCCGAACATGGGTAGGTCGAAATAATTGTACATATTTAAGCCACAACACAAGCTATATTGCATTACCAACAATTTAATGAAAAATTGGTACATGTGCTTACATTCACATTCGAATAGTTCATTTGAGCTTGGGAGACCATTGGTTCGTGGACATGGATCTTGAATATGAGCATGTGATCGCATGTGAACACAGCCTTAGTCTAATATCTTGCCACACACTTGGGCACATATTTGAAAATAGCCAATTTGAATTAGTCCACACAGTAGGCCAAAAACCCACTTCGAATAGCACACTCTTCAATCGCTACTAAAACAAACATGAAGATTTATTCAGTCACCACAAGAGCCGTTTTACGTTGAGAGCTATGTTTCATGATCTTTGACCTATATAACCCCAGCCTGATCGGCTTCAAGTTAACAACCTCAAAGAGCACATCTTGCACAGCCTGAAGCACTGGCAGAAAAACTTTATCAGTACACCTTGAAATGTCTGAAGCACAGGCAGAAAAACCTCATCTATTCATCCACCAAACTGAGATTTATTCATAACCTGTTGAGAACTGCAGCTTTTTGCAGATTTTTCCCCTTACTAGAACAGCAAACAGTGTGCATCCTCATCAGGCACAGGTAAACCTGCCTCTGATAACACAAGCTCAGTCAAAACCTTCTCTGGTGCTAGTACTGCACATCTGGCTTGGTAGTATACTGTATTATGCATTCATGTTCTGAACAGTGAACAGTTTTCCCCCAAATAGAGAAAGAGGTTAATCCAGAACCTTGTTATCCACTTTACTGAGACAAAGGGAAATTTCTCTGAAATAACGACATAGGTTTATCCAAAGCCCTCTCATCTTGTGATTATTCAAGTCTTCAGCCTCACTGAAGTACAAGCGAACCTCCCACTGTGAGTTGATCCTGCTGTCAAATGCTACAAGTAGGTCTTCGTCCTCGATCAAGTGCTGGCAAACTCCCCTCTGGTAACAGGTTTATCCAAAGCCTTGCCATCAAATGCTACAAGTAGGTCTTTGTCCTCAACGGAGCGAAGACAAACAACCCTCTTGTACAGGTTTATCCAAAACCTTGCCATCGAATGTTACATGTATGTCTTCATCCTTATGCCAAGCGCTGGGAAACTTCCCTCTGGTAACAGGTTTATCCAAAACCTTGCCATCGAATGTTACATGTATGTCTTCATCCTTATGCCAAGCGCTGGGAAACTTCCCTCTGGTAACAGGTTTATCCAAAACCTTGCCATCGAATGTTACATGTATGTCTTCATCCTTATGCCAAGCGCTGGGAAACTTCCCTCTGGTAACAGGTTTATCCAAAACCTTGCCATTGAATGTTACATGTAGGTCATTGTCCCCATGCAAGAGCTGGCAAACGCCCCTCTGGTAACAGGTTTATCCAAAACCTTGCCATCAAATGCTACATGTAGGTTTCCGTCCTCACCAAAGAGCAGACAAACGACCCTCTCGTAACAGGTTTCTCCTGAACCTTGCCATCGATGCTGCCATGTGGGTCCTCGTCTTCACTGAAGCATAAGCAACTTTCTTCGGATAATACAGGTTTCAGCAAAACCCGAGTGAGTGCTCCAGTGCTATGTGTTATTAGTTTTGGTCTCTTGCTTATCCTTCAGATCCAGTATCAGCTGTATGATCGCTGCTCTCTTGGCTTTGATCTCGCTCTCCGGGAACCAGCTGCTAGCCCTTTATCGGTGTGTGGTAGTTCCAGATTGGTTTCTGCAAGAGTAGATTAATTGACAAATATTGATAAAGTGAGGGTATATATTAGAGGCTGTCATGGATGAATAACAAAAGTTAAGCAGATACTGATAACATGAACTTTAGTAGATCCATGTCTCTTCGTTCTCTACGGAGATTTACACTAGCCACTACACTAATATACTGATATTTTTTTGAAAATCACAGAAATATGAACACTACTGTTGATTGACTTCCTTTTTTTTTCAAAATTATGGCAAAAGCGTACACTAACCAAAAAATAATTTTACAAATGTTACCTGGAGCTGTTTTAATCATTTTAAATCTAATATTGGCCTCACTAGAATAGTTCTTCTTATATTTTGGATAAAATTTTCTATTACAATTCCAAATTCTAGGACATGGGATTTTGAGAACGCTGAAGGAGTTACCTACCGTACTTGATAAAGTTGATGCGGGCATCATAGTGCGAAAGCTCATATATCGCACAGATGATCAAACGGCCCATTTGCAGCATGTGTGTTACTCTATCACAAACCAACAGAATAATTTGTATACTGAAGCGGGTGACTCTTGACAGCCTTTAACATGTCATACAGTGTGTCATGTTCTGAGACATAATGGGAGATGGAAAAATAGAGAGAAATGAGCGGTCCATGTTGAATGGTTATGTGGCCTGGAATTGGAGCTTTAAAACATTATCCCCAGAGGCTAATTTACAGGGGGGAAGACTTGGCTAGTATGGAAATGTTCAATGTAGTCAGCCTAGAGGCCAATTTACAGAGGGAAAGACTTGGCTAGTATGGAAATGTTAAATGTAGTCAGCCTAGAGGCTAGTTCACGGGAGCGGGAGAATAGTAGTGCGGTATCAGTGTCGCTTTGCATGTAACAGGTCCCGGGTTCGAATTCCAGCCGATCAGCACCGGGCGTTTTTCCAGAAGTGGTTTCTTGTACTTGCGAAGTTCGACTGGCTGTGTTCTTGGTATTAGGTTCCTGGTCTGCTGTGAGCAGTGGCTTGGTAATTTCGGGGGGTTGTTTCGGGGGGCACTTGCAATAGGTAGTGTCGGTCGGCTTTGAGCAGTCGCGTCGAACAATCTTCCGCTCTCCAGGGTCTGAGAAGCGGTCAGGTCCTGGAGTTCACTGATCGTCAGTCGGATGGGGACGTGAAACGGTCCGGGAGGGGATTGGTGTCAATCCTGCCTCGATATCAATATGAGCCACTAGTCGAGAGAAGGCGAGTTGTCGCCAGTGCTCATCCACGATCAAAAATTCGGTTAGGTTCCACGATGAGTCAAATTGGCTTCCTGAACCCGTAGCAATCAAATCAAATCAAAATCACAGGGGGAAGGTCTTGGCTAGGATGGGAATGTTCAATGTAGTCAAGCCTCTAGAGGCTGCTAGAGGCTAGTTCACAGGGGGAAAATCTTGGCTAGTATGGAAATGTTCAATTTGTAGTCAGCCTAGAGGCTAATTTACAGGGGGGAAGACTTGGCTAGTATGGAAATGTTCAATGTAGTCAGCCTAGAGGCTAGTTCACAGGGGGGAAGACTTGGCTAGTATGGAAATGTTCAATGTAGTCAGCCTAGAGGCTAATCTACAGGGGGGGGGGGGGGAGAGAAGTGATAGAGAGTACTTGGCTAGTATGGAAATGTTCAATGTAGTCAGCCTAGAGGCTAGTTCACAGGGGAAAGACTTGGCTAGTATGGAAATGTTCATGTAGTCAGCCTAGAGGCTAATTTACAGGGGGGAAGACTTGGCTAGTATGGAAATGTTCAATGTAGTCAGCCTAGAGGCTAATTTACAGGGGGGGGGGGGGGGAGTACTTGGCTAGTATGGGAATGTTCCATGTAGTCAGCCTAGAGGCTAATTACAGTGGGGGAGTACTTGGCTAGTATGGAATGTTCAATGTAGTCAGCCTAGAGGCTAATTTACAGGGGCAGAGTACCTGGCTAGTATGGAAATGTTCAATGTAGTCAGCCTAGAGGCTAATCTACAGGGGGGGGGGGGGGGGGGGGAGTACTTGGCTAGTATGGAAATGTTCAATGTAATCAGCCTAGAGGCTAATTTACAGGGGGGAAGACTTGGCTAGTATGGAAATGTTCAATGTAAGTTCAGCTAGAGGACATTTTACAGAGGGAAAGGACGTGGCTAGTCTGGAAATGTTCGATGTAATCAGCCTAGAGGCTAGTTCACAGGGGAAAAATCTTGGCAACTAGTATGGAAAATGTTAATGTAGTCAATCCTAGATGCTAGTTTTACAGGGGAAGACTTGGCTGTATGTTATGTTCAATGTATCAGCCTTAGAGCCAGTTCACAGGATCGATTCAGCATTTCCACAAAAGCCGGTGGCCTTAGGGGCCTATTCCGACCGCAGGTTGTATGTTGCCCTGCAGATCTGATGGATGACGGAAAAAAAAAATGCATCACAGAACTTGTGTTGGAGGATATACCCTCGTCAACAGGCACTCCGCTCGAGCAGTTATTTGGGAACAGCAATTTTGCAATATTCCATTGCAAATATCAAAATCGTGATATAAATACCTTGAAAAACTGCTCGCGTATGGAAATGTAGATACCACATCCCTGAAATTACTCTGTTGAGGTACGTTAGGCTCGTAGCCCTTCATGTTGCGGAACTGTGGAAAACTGACAGTGTCGTTCTTACGCGTCCGCCACTCGACCCATCGGTAAATACCTGGATGGTGAGAAAGACCCACAGGTCAACCGTTCCTATCCCGGCCCCACAAATGGACCAATCCGATCTCTGTGGAACTCTCTTGACGTGAGATAGCATTTTGCATATCCTTGGGGTTTGAAGATTGTTAAAAAGCTAATCAATTTGCATTCACAGTCTACAGAAGGGAATGTGAGTACAATCAAATATTGCATGGAATATCTTTGATGTGAATGACTGCTGATACTGACAATTTGTCACAAAACTCACTGGTTTGTGAGTCCCTGTGAACTCACAAAAACTCTGCACCCCACCCCCCACGAGCCATCGAATCCGGCAATCTTGTACAGTAGCTAGGGCTGGCAACCCTAATCGTCCTTCTTATTTGTTTCCAGTTTTAGAAGTGAATTAAAATACTGATTGATTGGTTGATCTATAGAATTAATTATACAAATAACGAACTTTCAGCAGTGAAATAGTAACAGAACATTCCCCTGACTTCTAAACACAAGATGGAGAAGTTACATGCAGGCTTTACAACGAGAGGTTCGAACCCATGATGACATAATAGCATGCATCGTAGTTGGGTCTCCACTCTCTTAATGGGAGACTTCTGTATGACATGCCTCTTTGATGCTGACTTCCAGAGAATACATGACCAGGATACACGTACTGTAAGGCGAAATGAGAATCATTACTCACTGGTTCAATCTGCTACGACAGATATATCATCTGAGCTGTTTAAGGTTTTTCCCAATTTCCACACATTTTCCGCCGAAAAATGCTCTCCATGCTCATCGGAGCACCGTGGTCGCCTGTACTATATCATACAAAGACCCTTGTTGACCTCCAACATTGGCATCATTCATATAGGGCGCGTTTATGTACTGATTGGGACAGATCTCCAGGCTACATATCCGCATATGAGTGCTCGAACTCACTACATATTGACAGATTTCCGTTTTCGTTTTTTTATCAATACAACAAACCCATTGCTCCCACCCATCCACCCCATCCAGGCCATAATTGGGGACCTTAGTAGTCACACGCCCTCAAGCTGACAGACAATATAGGTTCCCTGTTCATATACTACTGAGGACCTGGGAAGGCCCCATGCTGCCTGGATTTTACATGTCACCAGGTAGATTACTACTCCGAAGGGGAGTCCCAGTAGCAGACTATGGACATAACTCAAAATGGGAGTGGCACATGGGGTGTGGAACGCCAAAATGTAAGCACTTCTGTGCTATCACGCACATGACCCCTTCAGTAGGCTGAATGGATGTTCACGCTGCTCTTCTATGATATTATTCTGAGACTGGAATCAGATCATTGAGCCGCCATATGAGCCCTACAAAACGGGAGACTAAGATGTTCCTCCTTGACAACACTCTTCAGAATCACAATGGCGTACGAGACGTTACCCATATCACTGTCTTTAGCTAGAGTGTAATGTTAAGATGAGGATAGATTCGGGTTTACAGGTCCTTTATCAGGAGCGCCTCCTCACACCACTAGCTACTTAATTCCCCTGGTCATTGGTAACTTGACGAAGACCTTGCCAACACCACCGGAGTGCATGTTAGCTTCAGGCCTACCACAACCTCTGGCAGCCAATGTAGTGGGGCCTACCTTTGCTACCGATCCAGTGCCCCACTTTTACTTTTGGAAGCGTGAGACATTCGAGGAGTCATGTCTTGTCTAACAGCTGTGGAAAAGCTCTTGGGCTTCCAATATAATTTGGAAACTTGAGCCCATAGTCTACCAACTGAGCTGATCTGTCTGTTTGAGTTTCATGAATAATTCATTACACAGGTGACCTCTCCATGTATTATCCTTGGTAAAATTTGGTAATACCTGGGTTGTGAATGCACTACTAAACCAAGCTGTCCAAGTGAGGATGTGAGCATCTACGCAGCATACATTATGCATATGCACTGCACAAGCGTGTAACGGAGCGTTTTTGAGTGTGTGGCTACGCAGAGCACACATGCGATGTACTAAATACACAGGCGTTTGATGCTTGTGGGTCATTCCGGACACCTAATTTAAAATGCAAGACTCCCAATTTAGACAATTTTCCTGTGTTTATTTTTTTTCCAGACTCGAATAGGCACACTAACACATACTCTGGCCATTGTAAAAGAGACGCCAGAATGTCATAATGAAGGCAGGCAGGATCCTCACTGGACTTCTCATAATGATGTCCATATCGTTACAACTGCCTTTTATCCATACATTGATTCCCCGATTGTTTTGCAAACTTCAGGTTAGGGCAGTAAGGTGTGGGCAGTTGCACTTTCCCCTACTGCTGGTAGCTTGTCTTAATACACAGCTCCCTGCGCTCGAGTGACATGCCAGAACTTGACCGTGCATTTGTCCGAGGCACAAAGTGAGCTCTGCATTTCTTGGAGAGGTTCCAAAAGAAATATCATTTCAACTGATCGAGCATTGAGGTACGGTTTTAGCTCATAGTCTCACTTGGGGAATACTAGGGTATGGTTTTCCCGCGTTGATGTTCCTCTGCCGTCGCCAGAAGATTTTTGTGTAGTCCAATAACTTCCAAACACATTGTTCCAATAACTTTCCAACAGCACTGTGCAGCAAATTGTAGGGATACAAAATTTTGCCATATTTCAATAATTACTTTAGAGCCCTGGGCCCAAGATTCCAAACATCCCCAATATCCCTCCCCCCAAGGAACCACTACTGTAACTTAATTGAGAAAATCAGTTGGATCTTGTAGGAGATGCTTTTCAAGTACCATTGTGTTCAATTTCATAAATGGGCCCTTGGACCAAAAATTCCTGAACATCCCTAAGTACAGCTGTTAGATCATCATTATGACTCAAACCAGCACTGTGCACCAGAATTTGTAGGAGGAAATGCCTTTTTTGAATTTTTACACTACTTAATGGCCTATAGGCACCTTGCAATGAACCTTTGACCTTGATCCTCACAAAGTGGAAATGGTCTATGGATCATAAACATTTGTGTCCAAGTTGGCCGACACCCATCACAGAATGACTGCTTGGAGTCAAGGGCATGTTGCATCACTGGATTGAGTAGATAGATAGAGTGACATGCAGATTCCAACGCTCACCACATAGCTGGTTTTTAGCTAGAAAAGAAATAACTAAACATGGCTACTCACACAACACTTCATTTTTGATGCTATGTATAGATTAATCCTGATCCACGACATCGTTTGTCGACCGCTGCGTCAGCATTCTCCGTCTCTCCTGGTTTCATTTGCACTTTTCGAACCCTTGACCCCCGACCTCTTCCTGGCTTAACCCTGAATCTGGAACAAATCATTTCCGGCCTAACAGAAAGGGTCACATCAGAGAAACCTGTTCTTTGCCTAAACTACGATGATCATGTGATGATTTTCTTCTTTAAAAAACTGTGGGTGGTATGTTTACTGGTAACTTACCAATAACGAAAGTCAACTGAAAATCAGATCGTTCCCATATTAGGACTAGGTCACTATTTATGGCCAATAAGGTATGAATATCCACTGTCCAAAATACAAATAGTGCACATCGTTGAACATTAATTAGGACCTAGCAGTGGAGGGGCTAACATGATGAGGCATGCCAAAATCCCCAAATACCATACCCAAAAGAGAAGCCCATCCCCCAATGGTGGATGCCAATTGTCCCACATGATCTATGATCATGGAACGCACCATCCTTCCCTTATTCTCCACAATGGCCCCTGAAAACTATACCTATAGATATTATTTCAAATAACCAATATTTTTCTCTGTCCAAACTGTCCCATTCTCCATCAAGAGCGGGTTTCATTTCAACAAAATTCTCCATATTGGTAGCAGTCCGTTGGCCTGTTCATCCCCCCCCCCGGATTTTTAAAATTTTTGTTTTGCACTTTCATCATCTTCCTACCAGTATATAATACGAGAGACCTCGTGTGAGATTAGCGCCTCCTGACCCTGGGTCACCGAGGTGAGAGAGAAAAAAGAGCGAAGATCTGACTACGAACCTGGTTATCTCAATGCCTTTGGAACGTCACCCCTTTTAATTTAACCCATTACCTGGGCAGACTCCCCGCTCCGTCAGGGCAGTTATCGGACCGTTTCTCAGTGGCAGGGTTTTGCCGGGTTCATTGGCAGGGTTGCCGGGTTCAGTGGCAGAGGGGGGTTGCCGGGTTCAGTGGCAGGGTTGCCGGGTTCAGTGGCAGGGTGCCCGGGTTCAGTGGGCAGTGTTGCTGGTTCATGCAGGGTTTGCCGGGTTCGGTGGCCAGGTTGCCGGGTTCGGTGGCCGGGTGCTGAGTCTGACATTCTCAGCTCCTCTTCTGATTGGGTACCCCTCAGATTGATTGCTCTCCTCTGATTGGTCAGCACCCCAGGGCCAGGAATTGCTGGCGCACCCGGGATGGGAAGCAGATGAAGGCTACATACCAGTGAGAACTAGGGAGAACAATAGGAATACATCAACAATCACTTCAGCAGTCATCTGGTAATAGCCAGATCATAATAGTTGTCAGTTGGAGAAGGCAACAGGTAACCATTGCCAAAGTCCTGGATTGTCTACATTTGGGCAAATAGCAATTATAATACAAACGGCAATAGGATTGAAGAGTTTAGTAAAGTTTGTCAGCGCCCCTATTTGAAGGAGGGGGGGGGGCCTTCAAATTCCTCACCACTGAGTGTTGACCCGTCCCTCACGTTTTTTGTAAAATTGCGACGAAACTACCCACATCTGGAATTCCCCTCATAACCCAGACTCTACGTTTGAATCATTCAAGACCAAATGTAGACCACATCCACAAAGATTTTCATGGAAAATCTGTACAATTAATGCAAATGAGACACTCCATGACGTCAGTGACACCGCATCTATGTTTGAATTTCTCTGAACCATATTAGACCAGTCCATCACCGTTTTCAAGAAACCTCGACTAAATTATCTACATTGAACTGACCCTCCATAACCCAGACTCTTGAACTTTTGAATTATTCAAGACTGAAGGTAACCCCATCCACACATTTCATGAATATTTACAACTCACAAAATCTGTAAAAATAATGAATAAACATATCAAAAGACTTTTCCGTGACACGTATCTAGGTTTAAATTTCTCTGGCCCATAATGTAGACCATGTCCCATCAAGTTGAAAGAAATCTGTCGACTACATTAGTTACGTTGAATGAACTCTCCCTAACCCGACTCTTAACTTTGAATTATTCAAGACTGAAGGTAGATCACATTCACCAAAGTTGCATGGATAATGACAAACTCACAAAATCTGTACAAATTATGCAAATAAGAGGTATTCAAAGACTTTCAGGAACACATCTAGGTTTGAAATTTCTCTGTACCATTATGTGACCATGTCCATCTAGTTTTAAAGAAATCTGTGACTAAATTAGCTCATGAATGACTCCTAACCGAGGACTCTTACCTTTGAATTATTCCAGACGTGAAGGTAGACAAAACCCAAAGTTCATTGGGATAACTGACAAACTTCATAAAATCTGACACAAATTAGCGAATAAGACGACTCAAGACTTCCAGTGACACCGATCTTGACGTTTGAATTATCCCCAAGACGTATGTAGACCATATCCAATGTGACAAACTATCCAATCTGACAAGTTTGCAGAAATTCAGAAAGCCAAAAGGCTTAGTGATTCTTGACTGTTCCTGTAACCCATAAGCAGACACACGGACAAATGGGGGAGAGTACCAGCTCATTTGGGCAACATAACCGTTCTGACAAATTTCCTATCTTACCAAGCAACTAATCGGGTTCCGTTAACCTTGGTAAGAAAGCTACACACTAAATGTCAAGGATTTCTGACTTTGAAAACTGGTACTTAGATGACCTCTTACCTTACCTCAAAACAATGGGGAATATGTACTCATCATGGGCGAACACACATACCAAGAGATGAGCTTTCATCCATCCGGGTGGGGCGGAGTAGCGTTGTTTACAAGCCAAATTGGCCAAAAATATCCAAATTTTTAAAATTTTCTATTTTCAACCAAAATTCACTCGCGACCTGAACCAAAAAACAATAGGGTTCCTGTATCCCCATAAGGAAAGCTATTACACCTAATTTAATTGATCAACCAAACCAAAAACAACTATGACTAACTCGTTGTTTACAAGTTTTCAGGCCTTTGACCTCGGGTTGACCCTCAGCGGACCCTCTGACCTGACCCCAAAACAATGGGTCATTTGTACTCAGCATGGGGAACACACATACCAAGTATGAGCTTCATCCATCCGGGTGGGGTCGGTTATCGTGTTACAATGCCAAATTGGCCCAAAATATCAATTTTCCAAATTTTCTATTTTTCGACAATTCACTCCTGACCAGCACCAAAAACAATCGGGTTCATGTACCCCCCATAAGAAAGCTATACACCTAATTTCAACTTGATCATACACATTACGGAACTTCTCGTGTTTATAAGGTTTTCCAGACTTTGACCTCGGTGACCTCACATGACCTCTGACCTGACCCAAAAACAATAGGGTTCATGTACCATCAATGGGGAACACACATACCAAGTCTGAGCTCCATCCATCCGGTGGGGTCCGAGTTATCGTGTTACAGCAAATTGGCCAAAATCGAATTTTTACAAATTTTTCTATTCTCGTAGACAAATTTCACGACCGACCTGAACCAAAAACAATAGGGTTCCTGTACTCCCCATAAGAACCGCTATACACCTAAATTTCCACTTGATCAGACCAACAAATTATGGACTATCGTGTTACAAAGGTTTGCAGACTTTGACCCTGGTGGACATCAGATGACCTCTGACCTGACCCCAAAACAATAGGGTTCATGTACTCATCATGGGGAACACACATACCAAGTATGGGCTTCATCCATCCGGGTGGGGTGAGTTTCGTGTTTACAAGCCACCAATTGGCCAAAATATCAAATTTTTAATTTTTCTATTTTCGACCAAAGTCACTCACCGACCATGACCAAAAACAATAGGTTCAATGTACCCCCCATCAGAAGCTATACACGCAATGTTCAACTTGATCAGACCAACCCATTCTGGACTTATCGTGCTTACAAGGGTTTCAGACTTTGACCTCTGTGACCTCAATGACCTCTGACCTGACCCCAAAACCAATAGGTTCATGTACCCTCATGGGGAACAACATAACAAGTAGAAGCTTCATCCATCCAGGTGGGGTCGAGTTATCCGTGTTTACAAGCCAAAATTGGCCAAAAAATCGAATTTTTTTTTAAACAATTTTTTTATTCTCGACCAAAATTCACACTCCTGACCTGCACCAAAAGCAATAGTGGTTTCCCTGTACTCCCCATACTAAAGCTATACACCTTATTTCAACTTGATCAGACCAACAATTTGGACTTATCGGGTTTACAAAGGTTTTCAGACTTTACCTCTGGTGACCTCAGATGCCTCCTGACTGACCCAAAAACATAGGGTCAATGTACTCATCATGGGAACCCCCATACAATATGACTTCATCCATCCGGTGGGGTCAGATTTCCGTGTTACACGCCAAAATTGCCAAATATCAAATTTTCAAAATTTTTCTATTTTCGACCAAAATTCACTCCCGACCTGACCAAAAACAATAGTTCCTGTACTCCCCTAAGAAGCTATACACCTAATTTCAACTTGATCAGACCAACCCTTCGTGGACTTAATCGTGGTTTACAAGGTTTTCAGACTTTGACCTCTGGTGACCTCAGATGACCTCGACCTGACCCAAACAACAATAGGGTTATTACTCATCATGGGGAACAACCCAACCAAAGTAATGAGCCTGACCTACTCCGACTGATCAAGTTATCGTTTTTACAAACAAGCTGGGCGTCACACACACCCACACAGCACACACAGCACACAGAAAACACGACACACACACACACATCCCCACACACACCACCCCACACTGACTGCATAGATTCCTCTGAATTGTCCAGGAATCAAAAATCAATGTAGGCAAGACACAAATTCTCTCAACGAAGTGCCCCGAGCACCACAGCCATGCTGTTTACAAAAACACTGTCTCTAAATACCTCTCATTGATGGGGACGATTATGAAGTTCCTTCTCGACAGGTTCCACGTCCTGGTCCACTTGCGTACCCGAGGTGCGCTCCTCCTGGGGGGCATACCCTTGGCCTGGTCACCTGACCTGGACCCGTACTCCCAGCGGGTGAAACCTTGTAGAAGAATGAGCTGAAGATGTGGTCCTCATCTCGACTTCTCGGCTCAGCTTCTCTTCCAGGAGGTACCTAGGGGGGAGGGGGGTGGGGGGATCATTGGATAACGTGTCACCAACACTCACCTGTGGCTATCTATTTATCTGAGGACCCGTTTAAACTTGAAGATTATTCATGATTCTACAACCCCTGTGCTATCCGTTATTGCGATCACAGGATTCTGATTTTAATTATGTGGCCATCCATTATTTTTGCTTTACAGGCCGTATTTTTGCAATAATAGACAGCCGTCAGAGTGAAACAACAATTGATACCTGCTCGATTGCTGCGTCTTGAGTAACGCAGCACTTTTTAAACGTGAATGTATTAGGTTGCCTGAGCCTCCAGAGGTTTATGTTCACACCCTGTAGAACCCTCTGGTTTGGCACGCGTGGTTTGTATCGCGTCCTCCGTGGAAATACGCACAGCACACACTAGCATTTAACAGTAACAGCTTACTAATCAGTGACCATTTTCAAATTGATAAGAACTGATCGATAACCATGTCCACCAAAGAATAAGTTTTGCGGAAACTTCCATTGACCATTTTCTCATTGTTAAATACCTCAGGTTGATGGTAGGACCATACTTTTAATACGTATCATGGAATCCAACAAAACTGACCATTCGCATTATGAAAGGCAAATTAATACACATTAAATACCCCCAGTGATCAAGGTCAATGTTAGGAAATTTTGGTAATCTCTCTGTATGGTACACAATGCAATTCACTTCGATTGAATTAACACAATAGTTACCCCAGCTCCTTTTTTACTGTTTAGAGATAAAAAAGATCTAGAGATATTAGATAGCTCTTAATCGTTTGGGTAATGTGCGGGTTGAGAATAGGAATGAACTACAGCAGGTCGAACTTTACTTGGTTCATGAACAGTCTCGACTCTGAATTTATCTTAATAACGAACTCGGCTGCGCCTCGTCTGATTATTAGCTAAAATCACAGTCTTGACTGTTTATTGCCAGTAAAAGTCTCCCAGTTGCAGTTTATTCCTTAAATAGTAGTTCCCCATTGGTCACCTCATATGTCAAGAAGGAATTACCACATGTAGCCTATTTTATCCCTACCCCCCAATCAGCTTTTGTACAGATTTTTTTGACAAAAACATTCTAAATGTTCCAGATAAGACAGGATTTAATAATGGCACATGTTCCTTGTTTGCATCATGTCTTATTCACCTCGCATGAGTTCAGTTGGCTCGGGTTCCGTAGTGTATGTGTCTCATAAGGTTCTTCTTCTGACCCTATAGGCTAATGTTGATTAGGCTCCGGGTACCCGACAGTATAGACCACAGCAATCTCTTTGACAAACACTCCCCTCTGAATACTACAGGCAGAATGTCGGTATTTCCCTGTATTAAGGCATTGAAGAGAGTTTCACAGTACAATGCACAAGTTTCCTATTGACATAACAAATAAATCAACCGTTTTTGTTGTCATTTAGATTAAGACCGGATTCACTCTTTGCCTGGATCTAGAGATCCAATTCCTACCCACTGTCTTGTCTGGTTCCAGAGATTCAGGACCAGTCTGCTCTCTTGCCGCCTGGATTCTAGGTACCAAGTCCAACCCTAACTCCTGCCTTGATCTAAGAGAATTCAGTCACAGCCTCCCTCTCTGCCTGGATCCAGAGATCCAGGACCTGCCCACTTTCTCTGCCTAAATCTAGAGATTCTGGCCAAACCACTCTCTACCACAGTCCGTTAGAAGCTGCTTCCAGGTGATTGGCATTTTCTCTTCAGGGGTCCGGAGTAACCTTGAAGCTTGTTGACAAGTCGCCTGAAGTTACACACGCTCAGGTTTTTCATGAGTTTCTGTAGGGGAGCCAATTCTGTAAGATTCAACCATGTGGGGGTAATATAGCCCCCCAGGATTCCATCGAAATATTTTTATGGAGATATGTTGTACAAACTGACAAGAACCATGTTTTTTATTGGCAAACCACTCTTATTGAAAAATACAGTTATGTTTGGGGTAGTGGTCCAAGTGGCCAAAAAAGCGACTAAGTCAAAATCTGGACTTTGTTGTTCTGAAAAACAAAAAAATTCCTACGGATAATAGAGCGCGGCCCCCATAGAGGGTTCTTCAAAACACAACTTTTAGCATTTCTTACCATGTTTGAGGTATCCAGCCATGCACCGTCATAAATCTTTGCTTGTTCGTGTTCATTTGGACACATTGGGACCTTTTCTCCTAATTTCAACATAAATAGCCAAGGAGATGAGGGCGCAGTAGCTGGAGGGCGCTTTTCGTGGTGACTCCATTGTGGTCACTTTTCGTACCCCAATATTCAATGCGCTTCTACAGAATCCCACGAAACTTGTTCCTTATCAGGATAAAAGTAACTTGGAGGCTTTTCGCAATTTTCCTCGTTATGTGCAATTCTATGCACATAGGTTAACCACTTCATAAAATTTACGATGAGCAACAGTGCAACATCTAGGATTTTGTATGGTGGCCCAGAAGAGGCAGCTATGGTAGCACTGTTGCAACTACCTGTTCGGTGGAATGTTTGGAGTCTGAATAGACATGAAAATATTGATTGAATATTCACAATTTTTTCAATCAAGAGAGGTTTTTGCCGATAGAAAACATGGTTTTCGTCAGTCAGTTTGCTAAAATATATATATATCCAATAATTTTGGGATGGGAACCTTGCGGGTCCATGAGTTTTTTTCCCCAACAGAAATGATACCTAACACTGACAGTCTGGACTGAAATGAGCCAGCATAGAACAATCAAGGTGCTCACCTGAGGTAGAATTCAATGATGACATCATTAAGGAATTCCCCTTCCTCCAAGCATTCAAGGTCCCATGAGGTAACCACTACCCCACCTATGGCTGGTGGAGGGGGGTAAGTCAGCATCCTGTGGGAAGTCAGAGACAAATATCAATTTTGAGAAATTGGAGGGATCTATGACATCACAGGGGGGGGAAGGATGCAAAGGCCCCCAGCCATAGACGCTACCAGTCCAATGCTGGCATGTGTTCGCTGATGATACACGAAACGTTTAAACAGTCAGGCGATCCCCCCCAGTGTCTCATGCGTTCAGTGGTTTCTCCCATCAGTCACCCATACAAACAAACAATCACAAGGCATTCCTGTGTGCTTTCGGATTTTTGGTATTAGCATTTAACAGAAACAGCTTACTAATCAGTGACCAATTCGGACAGGACTATAAAGGGAAGAACCCCTTCACACAAGATTGTGAGACTCGCAGTCTGATAGTCTACACAGCTACTCTAGGGCAGTATAGCAATGATCAAGGACCCTCTATATTGGAATGAGTATTGTATTACTGCATGATAGTGTCCCTTCCAGGGCTTGGGGGTACCCCAGTGCTGTCATTACAAAACTGAACAACCATGATTGGATGTCTCCAAAAGTGTGACTCTGATGAAGATTTCCACGTGTGGACAACAATTCCTGGTGGCCACTGAAAACCCTCTGTATGCCTGCATTCCCCCCGGGGTTCCGTTTTAACAAATCCATCAATTTACTAGCAGGCCATTTCGTTTATTGGACCTTACTCGTTTTTCGACCTACCGGATCCAGGTTTGAACCCTTTCAGCAATGTTCTTTGGTGTGGACACTGCACTTGCTGTCACTTCGGATCCTTACGTTGCAAGAAATAGGCCACCCCTTTGGGTACCTTTTCAAGGCCTGATTGCGAGGGTTTTTTCTTTTAGCCTGGATCAATATTCTGCTCTAATGTGGAAGGGTACATCCCAAAATACAGACGGTGATTTTTTTTAATGAATCTGCCAGGTCTTGACAATTTTTCGAACATCCCACTACACAACAGTCAAATGCGGTTTTTCCTAATGTCAGGGGTGTCGAAACATTCAGCTGCTTTGGCTCGAAAATTTGGAATGGTCAAGGGTTTTAACCGGTAATTTGGAGGTGCATGACCAGGTCTCCGTGCTAGCTACCAAATGGTTGGGTGACATGCGTGTATTTTTGATGGGCTCCACAGGTGGGTGAAGAGGTCCTGTTCAGTGTGTAAGTCAATGGAGGACTCTAAAGCCCCCAAAAAATTGTTTGGTTGCCCTCCAGGCCTGCTGGAAATGGCCCCGTCAGGAGGGCGTTTTTCTCCTCCTCAGTACCTCCCAGCAACAGGTAAAGACAATAAATCATATGGACATGTGCTTCAGAATGAACTGTGGTGGTTCATTGTTGCGACATGACAGTGGGACATGTATTCAAATATAGTATACACTTTTCAACATCAATCCTGCTTCCCCAAAACATCCTATTAACTTCGATGTGATCTCCACACAGCAAACACGATTGAGTAATACTTTCACTCCTTGTTTTTGCATGCACGCCCTATCGTGTACGCCCATGCTGACTTCATTTTCACATAAGCCAATTCAGACTGGATCGTCCCTGTACTGCATGTAGGGTAGCGGTTTGATACAAACTTCGCAGTGTGCCCACTCCCCCCTGAAAATTTATACCTTTATAACATTCAGTTTCCATCAACCTGAATTATTAAACAAAATAAAAAAAATAAATGTTGCCTGATCACACACTGCTCACATGTCCCAAGCCTCTCCGATCGCACGCTAACAAGACGTCAGTCGCTCGCGATGCAGTAAACAAATCAAATCCCAACGTAAAACTTATTGAAGTGGCAATGTCGACTGGCAAACTTTTTTTTGCTATGTGTACGTGTGTCAAGGAGGGTATTTAATTGCTTTCGAATTAATTCCAACGTACGTAGTATAAGATGGGCCATCCTTCGCAAGGTTTTTTCTAACGTCCATTAACTTAATTGGTAATGCGAAGGTTTGTGTACAACACAAAATGGAAAGAAAAGAAAAGAAAGAAAAAAAATATTATACTAGCGTCCGCTAGCAGTTGACTTACGGGCGATCGAGGGCAACATAACAATTTTGGGGGCCTAATGGGGGTGTGCACCTGTGCGAGTTGTTGGGGGCCAGGTGTCACATGACATATTTCTCCAGTAGCCTGTATGGTTAGTTAGCACCTCCCCCAGTTCATCACCCTTATTGAGAAGCATGGCTATCATTGGCTTAATGATACTCTGGCACGCCATACTCAATATAGTTCAAAATTACAACTAGGGCTGTGTTCAACTGAAGATTAACTCATTATTAGTTCCACATGGTATCAATTAAGAATACAAGTTCTGGTTAATCAGGAGCCTTAAAATAGGCAATGTTTTCGCACTTTTTTTTTCCTGTTCTACCAGCGTCAGTCTCTAGATCACACACTTAATAACTGTAACAGAAAAGCTTAGCCAGTCAGTCAGTGAGGGCACAGCCTAATTTTCAACTCACTTTTTTTTGTGGAGGAAATTGATACAACACGCTGCACGGTTTGGGGTTGTTGATGGGACGTTGTTCCCGGTTGACTGGATGCTCTGGGCCGGAGACGGGACGACAGCTGTCGTCACTTGTACGGTGGTCTGCGTAGTCCTTTTTAGCCTGATACGCCCGATTTTGTCTGGTTTTTTCCACTGCTGAGTTATAGAAGAACGTTGCTCCTCCCCTGGGGGGTCGTATTTGGCACGTAAGGATGTGAGGCGACGGGACAGGACCTGTGAGGCCCATGGGATTGGATGCAAGGTCCCCCGCTTGTGAGCGTGGGGGTGGAGGTCGGGGGCGACAGGATGCAACGCCAGCTGGATGGGGAAGGGAACATGCGACACTACCGGACTTTGGGTCTGGACTGAGGTGGTGTCTGGTTGCCTCATTGGAGGAGCCATCCTGGTGGGCGTGTTCTATTATGGCCTTCTCGCAGACCTTAATCAAGGTCCTTGGTGGGTACACAGAGGTCAACACTTCATTCACTTTCTGGGTAGTAATAAGCTTGAACCTGGAACAAAATCAAAGAATTAGTTATTATAGAATTATGATACAAGGAGGTTTTGAGACCACCCCGTGTGGGACATATTCGCACCTATCATCATTATGGGTTAATGATTCTTTCAGAATACAGACTAATTTTCCACCTTCCTGTTTCCAATAGTGGTCCCCACATTCTTGATGCCATTGTGGTGCCCTGGTTCAATTTTCCTGGGGCCATGGTAGCATGTGAAGTCAATTGTTTACCATGGCACTGTCAGACATGTCGCAAGAATCCCAAGATAAGCCCAGCTGAAGACGTACCACATCCTGCCATAAGGAAAGACCAATCCTTATCATTGTTGCACTTTTTAACTTTGAGTACATGTAGTGCCAAATCCCTGAACCCTGGCACAGCCCATGCCAACACACCTTTTTCAACCAACACCCCAAAACAAACAGACTATTCCACCCCAGAGACCTCACCTATATCCCCACAGCCATGTCTAACATCATTCCCTGTCCCCCCCCCCAAAATTCCTCATTCCCTGTCCCCCCCCCCCTTCCCTTTCACACTCATCCCACACCTCCTTCCCCATCGATAATTGTGACCTCCCGGCACAGTCATTAAGTCAAAAGCTTCCATTACTTGCCCATACCCTAGCAGTAAAATATGTATGGCTATACTGCTGGAAACACACACACAATCTAACGACACTCCCTGCCCCCCACCCCCCCCTCCTGCGCACTCACCCCAACCCCCAACAGCTCCGCTATCGGTGATTGTGACCTCCCGTATGCAGCAATAAGTCCAAAGTTTCAACTGCTTGCCTGTATCCTCAGTGAGGTAGTGGGCTATGAGCCTATACCCTCAGTAAGGGATATGTGGCTATGACTATACCCTTTGTAAGGTATATGTGGCTATGACTAATACACTAAGTACAAGTATGTGTGGCTATGACATTACCCTTGGTAAGGTATATGTGGTATGACTAATACCACTCAGTAAGCTGGTGGCTATGACACTATACCCTTGGTAAGGTATATGTGGCTATGATAATACACTCGGTTAAAGTATGTGTGGCTAAGCTATGACGTATACCCTCAGTAAGGTGTTGTTTAGCTCTGACCTATACCCTGGTAAGGTATAGGGGCTAGACCTTAACTTGGGGAGGTATAATGGGGCTATGACTAATACACTCAGTAAAGTATGTGTGGCTAGCTATTGACGTATAACCTCGGTAGGTGTGTGTAGCTATGACCTATAAGCCTCGGTTAAGGTATGTCGGCTATAATTAAACCCTCGGTAAGGTATGTGGGCCAACACCGTATACGCGGTAAATGTATAGGTGGCGAACCTTATCCTCGGTAAGGTATATGTTGCTAAAACTAGACCCTTGGTACGGTCTGTGTTTTTTTTAGGCATGAGTATAACATCGGTATGTTAGTGTGGCTATGACCCAGGCCGTCCGTAATGTATGGTGGCTATAAACTATAATCCTGGTAGGGTATGAGGGATATGACTATACCATCGGTGGAGGTATGTGTGCATAAACTATTACCATGTTATGTGGGTATGGCTATGCCTGTGGGAAGTCAGTGCTGGTCACTAACCTTCAGGAGTGTTTGACTTGCTCTTCATGTTTTTGACTACTTTGGGCCACGGCTGCACGCTGTGCCCCTTGGTGAGAAGCCTTTGGGCCGGACAAACAACATCTTTCATACTGTTCTGGTTCTGTGGAGATAAGTTTAAAAAGATTTTAAAAGATATTTCATAGAACCAAAGCATCCATGGAGGCGAGAAAGTCTAAAGTTGCTCGTTCAGTTATCTCTCGTGGTTCGTGAAAAAACGTCACATACACACACACGCACACGATGCCTTGTGTAGGGCGCCCAACCGAGCACACTTGCACACTACCTGGGGTTGTCACATGTTTAATAACCATTAGGAAGGAATCATTAAGCATAAAAATATGACTTGATTTTAGGTACTTTCTATTTATTAATTATGGCAGCTAAACCCCAATATGGAAATTAAGCTGATCTGAGTGCCCCGATAATGCACAATCAGCTATTGTCAAAATTTGTTTGTTACAACCATGGGGGTAGGGGTGTCGAGAAAAACGCAGTATCCCTTGTTTACAACAGTCAATGTAGACATGGTTTTCTTAAAACCCGTCATGAAACAACTATAGGAATTCATTTCAAAACAAAAAAAACCATTCACAACACAACACGATATTATAGAATATCTCATTCTTTTGAAGTGAATACCTTAGGTGAGGAAAGAAAATAGGTATTATAACTATTTTCTCTTCTTTTTGTTATCAAGCATAAGAATGCAAAATTCACTTTGTAGGCTCCATGGGCGGCCATCTGTTGTCTCCCTATATTGGCCGTAGATGACCCCCAGCCCACAGGGCTATAGTGGCCTATAAGGCAACCTAAGGCCCCCATAGGGCTATGGAGGCCTGTCAGATTACCGCCGCCACGGGGCTCTAGTGGCTTGTAGGTGACCCCAGCCCAGATGGGCTTATAGTGCATATAGGTGACCTCAGCCCCTGGGCTGTTAGTGGAAATAGAGTGACCCTCAGCCGATGGGTTCAAAGTGGCATATAGGGGTCCCTCCCACAGGGCTATAGTGGCATGTAGATGACCTCAGCCCCACAGCGTCCTATATTGCATAATAGGTTACCTCAGCCCCGGGGCATGAATGGCATGTAGGTGACACTCAGCCCACAGGCTGTAGTGGCATCTAGCATTGGTTGGAGCCGATCCACCAATCGAGTGCCGAGTCCAAGACACGTCCTCCGCATCCGATCCGAGTCCTCACCTCCGATTCGAGTCGAGTCCGAGTCCGTTTGTCCGAGTCCCGAGCGAGGTTCCCCCGAGATCCCCCTTGAAACTCGGCAATTTCAACAGAAATTTGCTAAAAAAAGATGGTATTGTTTTCAAACAAGCAAATTTAATTGATTAATAAATGTTGCAATCACCTCCACCCCTAAAGCAGAATTGTTATAAAATGTAATGTCTCATCAGCTCTCCCCAAACTGATCTGCGAAAGAATTGCATTGCGAAAAATTCCGAAAGTTATTCCCAAAACACTGCATGCATGCGTTTGAAATAAAAATTTGGAAAAAAGTTTGTCGGGAAAAATACCACGATCAAACCAATGTGCGTAGTCCAAACTGCACACATGAACCAAGACAAATTCAAAATTAATGTTCATATGTTTGAGATCATGAAGTCAAGAAGGCAGACTCAAACAATGCCGATTGTGCCCCGTACAACCTTCTACCTTGATCTTCATAAGGCCACAGCTCTGTCCCTTAGAAGTCAATAACATTTGCTAGTTAGTTTTTCGGTCAACATCCCATCGAAGATACCAATTGAGAGAGAACAATCGTGGTGATCTGTCCCAAGTGTCTGCCCGCTTGTGCAAATCAGTGGTTTCTACCATTGAATGAGCAGTGCCTAGCTCACTATACATGTCGAGTTGAAGATGAAGTTTTTAACAACTCTGAGAGAGAATTCCCACCAATTGGAAATGCCAATCGTAAAATTTGTTAAACTTGTTCCACTAATTAGCATATTTTATGCTGGAAAGCTATCAGTTCAAGAACCTGCCATCTTGATTATATTCCATAAGTCTCACAATCATTTATATGGCTTGTATGGTCATGGCGTAATCTTGCTAAGATCGTAAACCTAAATTCTATGAATAGTAGGCAAATTCCTCATAGTATGGTGATGGGTGCCCTAAATCTGTTAGATCACCTGCACGCACTAACTTTTGTTTGCATTAATGGATCATCAGCTATAGCTGAAACCAAATACGAAAACATGCCCATTATTTCCTTGTGGCTGCTTTCCTGGTTCTGCTTAAATTCCGATGTGCAGTGGACATGTACGTACTGTCTGGGAAAGGGTTTCACAATAACTCTTGGCAGTCGGCTGTAAACAGTCACGTGGAGCATGAATCTTTTGCTCTCCAGGTTCTGAGAAGTGTCGGATCCTGGGATTCACTGATTGTCTGTTGGAATTGGAACGTACCATGGTTGTCCTGGGAACAGGTTACACCTCTGCCTGATTTCATTTGACCCCTTCTTGAGAGAGGAGGTGAGTTATCCAAGATCAAAATACCATGATGCCTAGATGAGGCTGGAAATGGTTCTGAATTTTGTTTGAAAAGCTTTAACACATTAAGATCAGAAAAAGCCTACTGGGCAGAAAAATTGAATATGGGTGAAATTGTGTTTTACACACTGATGGCTACATAACGCATTAGTCGTTTTTGTGTATGGACTGACATCATACTGATCTATCGAGGACAAATCAGCTTAGTTACATGAGAAGTATCCGCAAGTGTTAGCTCAAATTTAGCATTGTATTTCTGTTTTATGTTTCAAGCTATTATTCCCTCCTCAAACCATTAGATGGGCTGTTGTGTACAATACCCAACGGTTTGGATATTACATTGGTGGAGGCTTGGCACACTTGGCAATGTGCAGCCAGTATGCCAGAGGGACGGGAGCCTGGAAGCCCTGAGGCCATGGCCATCGTCCTTTTGGGTACAATGGCCTCTGATCCTTCCAAGTTGACTTCTTTTCAAGGCAGCTCTGAGTGGAGAAAACACAGTTACGTTGGCAAATTGTACTTATATATATGATGGCATTTTTCTACAAGCATGGTCTGTGGCTATTGGTGCACAGATTGTATTATAATGAAGGCTACTGTACACTTGCCTATCTCAGCCTCAAATGGGGGAAAGGGCATTGTTGTCAGGGCATGTTTTTTCTATTGCACTTGATCCAACATTATAGAAAGGGAGGGTAACTTGTATCATATTCATACCAGCAATAAAACTACAATTACTTCTGGCATGGGAGGGGAGTGGGTTGGCAAGCTTTTTCGTGGGGGGGGAAAGGGTCAACTCATCCCAGGCCTCAGATGGGAGAGGGCGATGGTCAGGGTATTTTTTCTATTGTACTTGATCCACCATTTTCAGAAGGAGGGTAACTTGTCTCATAATCATACAAGCATTAACACCCAATACTTCTGGGTAGGGAAGTGGGTTTGCAAATTTTTTTCGGGGGAAGGGTCACCTCATATCCATATTGAGCATTTTCTATATGAATCCTAAATGTAAAGCGCGTGCCTTACACTTGCTAGGGTAGCAGTGGGGATTGTTGGGAGTTGCTGATTGCAATTGCACTGTATTTTTTCAAACACACTCATTCTATTTTCTTCATCTATATATCTGTATTTACAATTGCACCTTTTCTATTTATGATTGTCAATCCCTATCCATTTCGAGTAGGGGTGGATAAGGCAATTATTCTTTAAATACTCTATTCGCTTGTGTTCCTACTTACTCTTACTTTACTTGCCTTTCCTAGGTTATTTTTTGTATTACACCCAGAAGCTAATATACTACTCTACAATTGACGTTTCAACTCTAAATTCGAAAATTCTGAAAGGCTACCCACACTTGCCTCTCCATTCTCCACAAACAACATGCAGTTAACCGCTGCATCTGCAAATCAACCTTCCGCATTCTGTCTTTTGGGTGAGGGGTGGCAGGTGATTCGCAAGTTTTTTTTATTTTTTTATTCCGACTAGTTTAATATCCATATTATCTTTTCATCTAAATCACATATAGTGTCCCCATATTGCACAATTTTAGGGTGGGGGGTCATCTCCTTCCTGGATTTTGCCTATCTCAATTCACTCCCTTCCACTTTGTACACCCATGTCCTAAAACTACAATGCTCTCAGGCTGACCTCCCTATAGGCTGCAGTATGCAAGGGAAATTGGAACTCGTCACTCAACAGACTCCTTCCAGTGGGCTACCAAGCAAATCCCCAAGGGCTATTTGTTTCTAGCATTGAGGTGCCGTGTTGTTATTAATTCTGACAGTTGTCTCCAACCAGGTATTCGAGTACGTACTTGTGAAATTTAGTGGACTGGTGAATTGAGTTGCATAAAAACTGTAATTTGGGACATCATAGTAGTGTGGCGGGGGAAACTTATGGGGACGGGGGGGGCGAAGGGTGCAGGCTAATGGGGAAGTAACCCCGTATGGGGAAATGAGAGTACAGTAATCAAGGAAAAATCGAATTATAGGGGGTTACTAGTGGAATTGGTTTTTTTTCAACATTGTAATTGGGGAATCATTGATGAAGGGGGTGGTGATGAGGGAGGATTGGGCAGGCTGATTTTGAAGTGGAATTCAAAAATTGGGATCGTGCTCCATGACCGAAATTAGCACTGACCCGTGCTTCAAAAATATGTAAAAGCATGGAGATTTAAACATGATGGGCCCTAGGACAAATCATTGGACCTTCAGCCAGAAGTTTTCCTGAAAGCCTGATGGCCACTAACAAGGAGCATTACCTATAAGAAAATCAATTGGAACTGGAGGCAATTTAAGTACTAATGTGTTTTTTTTTTATTCTGGATCCCAAGTGGGACCGTGGATTAAAAAAAGTACTAACACCCCAAGGTTCGGATGTTAGAACATCATCTGGTTACGAATGTCAGTACTGTGCACCAAAACTTAAAGAGAGAAGCATTTTGCGTTGATTCACATGCTAGGTCTCAGGCCCACACTGAGCCTGGGGTCCCAAAATCCCTAGCACCATGGCTATTAGCGGGCCTTATGACCGACATTGGCATGTGCAACTAGATTTGTAGGAAATACTATATTTCGCAGACGTTCATATGAGGGCCTAGGGCCCAAACTGGCCTTGGGCCCTCGATTCATGGCGGCCAAAAAGCCCCTTTCTAAAGAAGGACCATTACATGTAACGCTGAAAAGAAGACCAATTGAGCTTGTGGGCGGGACGGCGAGGCATTTCAACACATTGCGTTGAAAAAAACAGATGGAAAATCATAAAATGGGCCCTAGGGCCCGAGTCAGACCTTGGGAGAGAAAATCCTCAACACCCAAAAGGTATGTCTATCAGCCACATTATGAGTGCCGAAATCAGCACGTGCAACTGAATTTGTAGGAGATACACGATTTGGCAGTAGTCAGTATGGGCCCAGGGGCCCAACTGGGCCCTGCCCAAATTCCCGATGGCTGTCTGCCCAAGGACCGATTACAGGTAACTTTAAAGTAAAGCCAATTGAAGCTGGTGGAAGAAGATGCATTTCAATACCATTGTGTGAAACTTATGGAAATGGGCCGACGCGCCCAAGGGGGACCCTTGGGACCAAAAACATTCTGAGCACCCAACGGGTACAAGCTGTCAGACTATCATTATGACTGCATGTCAGCACTGTGCCACTAAAATTTAAAATGAGAAGCATTTTACGAATTCCACATGATGGGGGCCCCAGGGCCCATACTGGGCCTTGGGACCTTAATTCCCGGGTGTGCACTATGAAGAGTATGGCGATTCGACCACCCATTACGACTGAACATCAGCACTGTGAAACAAAATTTGTAGAGATACAAGATTTCATTAATGGGCCCTTGGGCCCAAAGTGGGTCCTGAGCCAAAATTCCCGAACCCCCAGTAGCCCTCTACCCAAGGACCATTACATGTAACTAGAAGAACATCAAAGGAATCATGTGGGAGGAGCTGCATTTCAAGTACTATTGTGTGAAATTCATGAAATGGGCCCTTGGGCCCCGAGTGGGTCCTGGACAAAAAAATCCTGAACACCCCGAAGGTACGGCTATTGGAGCACCAGCATGACCGAACATCAGCACTGGGGCACAAAATTTGTAGGAGGAGTACATGTGACATTGGACACATAATGGCATATAGTGCCCCCTTTAATGGCTTTGACCTTGACCTTCACAAGGACCAAAAGTCACACGGGTTCAATGAACATCTGTGTACAATTTTGGTCGACATCCATCACAGAAGACTGTTTGCGGAGCCAAAAAGGCAATTGTTAACAAAATGGATAGATAGAAGATAGATAGATAGATAGATAGATAGATAGAGTGACATGCAGATTCCAATAGTATCAAACCAGCAATAGTGGTTGAGCTAAAAACTGATTGCCATGTTCCGAAAAACGGACACAAATCAGCGAAAAAATTAGTTCGTCAAAAAATCAAGATTGCCGCCATCGGGCTATGAGGCAGCACCTACTTTTCGAACAATCAGAGATCACTATCTGTGAAACATATCTGTATAGTTTCAAATCAATAAAGATCAGACAACTTGCTTGAGGAGTTAGTGTGCCATGACAATAAAGAAAGTTTCGGAAAAAAAATCTAGGATGGACGCTGTCAGAGCGCGTGGCCAAGACCACTTTCAACCATCCAAGATTCCACTCAGGGGACATGTGTTGCCAGTTTGGCTCAAACGGACAAGGTGTTGGAAAGTTATTGTGCACAAAAAAACAAACAAAAGTCTTCGGTCGGTGGCAGTGGCGGCGAAGCCAAAACCATGTTATCAACGAAGTGGGGTATAATTACTTTTCCATCACCCCTTGCCATCTCCATCGCTATCAGTCTACCAGTGCTATTTTTATCCTATTGTTTTCATTTCCCACACCTTACAAAAATATTTCAAGCCTAATGGTTAATTGCTCCAGTTGACACATGTTCCTAAAACAGCAAGTAATTGGGTGCTGTTCAGGTCACAAAAGTGAATTGATCCTGTTTCTAAATGTCAGTCACTTTCCTAGGCCTAATTAGGTATATTGGCATTTTTTGCAAGTAAATATTATAGTAAGAATTCATAGTAACGACTTGATTTGAGGGGCCTTAGAATTTGTGTATCTAACACACTGTGTAGCATCTGAAAAAATACATTAGGCTGCAGTGCTTCATGTATCGATCCACGAAATCTGGGCTCCTAATTCATTTGGATTTGGGTCTTCTCGGCTGAGTTTGACCACACACACATTGAATTATAAATGTGCCTGTTTTGGGGAAAGTACATTAATGGACAGGTTGCGGCAAGGTACAATCATTCATTTTGCTAAAAATTTCCAACTGCATCTGATAAAAAGAAAATGATTCTATTTGTTGACCACCGCCACATATGCGAGAATCGCGAGCGGATGAGCAGGCTTGGCAATTTTCTTGAGACAAGTAATCGATACATCGATGGTGTTAAACCAGGGTCGTACGACCTTAGCGGCGAGGGGCAAGCCTAATGAAAGAAGATTTCTGCGGCAGTTCATACAAAAATGAATACGACAGCATTTGCATATTTGTAGAACCACATAATTTTGTAGGGCAGATTACATAGCTAACTATGTAGACCTACATGGGTGCGGCGCGAGCAGCTCTGAAAGGCTGTTAGATATGCTCATCAACTGAGTGCCATATTAGATAGGGCGCTGCATGCTGTACCGATTAAACGAACGTAGCCGCCAACTGTGCGGTCATGATGCAAGTGTATTTCACAGTTTACACACTTGGCTTGTTGTAGTCGACGGATGTGTGAGGGTGAAAAAAGCAATCTCACAAACCAATCGGGGAAATACAAAAAAACAGCATTTTTAATCAGATTTGGCAAAATCTAAAATCCTCCTTCCTAGTGGGACCAGGAAATTTCAGGGGCGATTCCCGAAAATTCGGTGTTCATTTTTTACCCCCTCCTAAATGTATTTTTGAATGCTCTTTTTATACTGCCTGCCAAGTGCGAAATCGCGTCCGCGTGTTTGATCCGCGCTGGGTATGACTAGAACAATCAGCTTGTACTGTGAATGTATCTTGACAATTTCGATTTTCCGTTGTCAGTTTTGATAACGAAACAATATTTAAATTGCTCTATTCCATAAAAAATATTAGGAAAGAAAAAAATATTAGCGGCGGGCGGGGTAAAAGGATGTCACGGACGTTGACGGCAAAACCTGTCACCCGAGCCGGGCGTAAGTCGGGCATGGCGATCGCCAATCTCATTATAACACAGCAAACAGTGCATTACAATATCGATTATCCGATGTCGAGATTTCTAAGGTATTAGATTTTGTCTAGTTTTTAATCTACTCAAAAATGTCGAAATTTGTGTTATCTTTTCCGTGATTTTTTGGGTTGCGGTCTCTCGAACCCGGTCTCGGGCCGAGAGCCCCCGAGTCCGGGCAGCCGAGCCCGAGTCATTGAAGCCCGAGTCCGAGTCCTTCAAAATCGGTCTCGAGACAGACCGGTCTCGAGACCGAGACCGGACTCGGTTCCTCCAACACTGGCTTATAGGTGACCCCCAGCCCACAGGGCTTTAGAGGGCTATAGTGGCATGTAGATAACCCCTAGCCCACAGGGGGCTATAGTTGATTATGTGACCCCAGCCAACCAGGCTATAGTTGGCCAGGTAGATGACCTCAGCCCGAGGGCTAGTGGATCTAGGTGACCCAGGCCCCACCAGAGCTATGGAGACCCGTAGGTGACTACAGCCCACCGGGCTATGGTGGCCAGCGGGGATCCTAGACCTCAATTCATTATGGAGGCTCGGTTGGTTAAGGGTGTTGTATTCTGATCAACTCAGGTGGTGATAGTTGATGACTTATCGTAGGCTACAAACAAGGAGTGCAATGATGCAATAGCGCACCTGCCCGAAAGCCAAAATGGCTTAACAATTCTCTGACTTCTGAAGGCCCCTCGACCTCACAAGTTTTATTGTGAATAATTTGGGAATGAAGAGTTTTTGGACCTTTTTCCTCAGATAACATTCTACCTGCACTCTAATACAATAAGTTCATTCACTCTTTATGGGAACACACATGCTAAGTATGAATTTATCCATTATAATCCGTATCACGTTATCATTTTCAAGCATTTAGTTAAATTGTTAAAATATGAATTCTTCATCATTTTCTGCACCAAATGCCCCCATGACACCAAAAATAATATACCATATTTCAATCTCAATAAAATGACACACTGAAACACTTGACTGGGCCACACAATTTGGACCAACATGGACTCCTTACTTATTCATGCCAAAAAAAACAAAACCACATTCTCATGCTCCCCGAGAGAGCGGGGCCAAGAATACATGATGACATAATCCACCTAAAATGTACATGTTTGCACCTTGACCTCAGGTAACCTCGCTGACATTAACAAAAAAACAGAGAATGGTGTCTATAATTATGAGGATATCAATTACCAAGTATGGGCGTCATTCATGGCCCCAGACGATTTTGTGACCAACCCAAATGGCCGATAAAGCATAATTAGCTATTGCAAAATTCACTGTGTGTGACATCAGAGGGGGACCCCACAAGATCCCTGGTATAAAACAAAGTCAACATAAAAAACATACTTTGGAAAAATCTGTAACAAATGAGCTATATAGATGGAATCTGAGTTAAAAACTTACAAATTTGTCACAAGATATACAAACGAAATCCATACATTTCTGAGTGATACTTTTCGACTGACTGTTCGTGGCACAAACTGCAGCATTCATGTGTGAGACTAGTGGAAGGCCTTTCCCATTCTCTAGTCTTGTGTAAGACTATTATTTAATTTTATCCTCACTCTTTGAGTGAATGTTACCGTATCTGGCTGCAATAAAAAAAAAATATGCACTTTGATGGACAACCACAGCTCTGTGATTATAACCGTCTTGTCCAATTTGTCTGGGTGGTGTGTACTATATCTTTTCCGTGATGGGGATCCTCCAATACTGGAGCAACTTGTCTTATAAGAGGCCGCTGGGGGCCATGAATCTGGACAAGAAGTTGTTACGGTTGTGAAACACTGCTGATTACTGGCCCACTGCGGGTGCGCCTCAGAAATGTGAAGAGGCTTATTACACAGAAAGAAAAGCGGATATCGGCAGGGTTGTCAACAACGTTAAACACAAGACTACCATTCTCTTGTGATCTCTCAAAAGTAAAGTGGAATAACTCAACAAGGCACACCAAATTTGGGTTGAGGGGTTGGGTGTGTTCTTGTTAACCTGTGCAGTTTAAAAGAAATCTGTGACATGGCCAATGACCTCTAACCCTTTCGAATGCCTCTGGCAACTTTAGTCGACTTCGTACATACCCTCTGTACCGCGCCATTGGGGACTATAGTCGATATAAGTGTTTTGGCAGGTAGCGAAATTTGTGTTTGTTGAAGCCACCCGCCCTATTACGATCACTCTACAGTTGAAAAGATTGCCAAAAAAATGCTTCAATTGGGTACAATGACAGGGATTACATTGGAAATTACAAAAATACAAGTACATCTGTCAGAGTGGCCACAGTGCAAATCGAGTGTAAAGGTGCAATGAACCAATCCGGTGTTAGAGAGATGAGGAGGACGGCAGTCGGTCACGAAGGGTGATTATTAAGGATACCTATTGTGCCATAAGACAGAGCATTTCAATTCGACAATTAATGTGTATCTGAAATTTTGATCTTCAATGCCAAAATTGTCACGGATAATTAATAAATTAAAATAGGGGGCGGGCGCTGGGAGGCACCATAATGTGAAGAATTAGACGCAGCAATGGAAGAGTTTAACGGGTCATTCAGAACTGCACTGGAGGGTCTCAAGTTAGTGTCGGTCTTTTCATGTTCATCCAAGACCTGACCTTCAGGGCAAAGGAAGGGATGGTCTTGATGAAGAACGTGGGCAAGACAGGGGCCAGGCTGTAGGAGAAACTCGACGATCTCCTTTGGTTTCCAGCCCTAACTGGTACACACCGTTGAATTGGATCTTTGCGGGAAAAGAGGAAAGAGATGGGAGGGATGGAACGGGACCATTTTTCGGTTGTTTTTTCTTTTCTCTGATGAAGCAACCACGGAGGCGGAGTTGTGAATACTAACAATAGACAAGGTGGTGGAACCACATACAGAACATAAGTCTACATCTTACCAGATGATATTAAGATAGCGAAAATATGCCCTATTAGTGGCAACACATGAATTTTGGACAAAATTGGTGTTCATCACTATCCTTTGCTGATTACTGCACGTGACTGTGAAGGTACCCACACACAGAACAGCAGAGAGTGAGCTACCAATTTGATTCCAATGAAGGATTTCCAGTAGTGGATGCCTTTCCTGCAATATTTGAAACAGATACTGAAAATAACCTCTTCCTGCAGCCTACTGAGTGCTACGTCAATCATCATAAGAACCATGGACCGATATATGGAGAATTAGCGTGTATGTAAAGTGAATGTAACCGGTCTGATTCTGATTATGAACCCGGCTGACCAAATTGCATTTACGTTTACTGTTCGTCACAAAGGAACCAAATAAATTCCACTATTAGTTCACACAGTAATGCTGATTTTCTTATTCCTCCATGAATAAAAAGTGCACAGTAATTTTGAAGCAAAAAAAAAAATACTTGCATCTACTTATTCTTTAAATTCTCTTGTGAAATAAAGATAGCAATTGGTGAAAAACTACATCTACTCCAGCTCCATAGCAAAAACATCAGTCTTTCATAAGGCTTAGACCCTAAAAGTCCTAAGGTTCATTTCCTAGACTGTTCGTCACAAAGGGAACAAATTAAATTCCACTATTGAGTTCAAACAGTAATTGCTATTTTTTTTATTCCTTTATGAATACCAGAACAGCCAAAAGGCTTAGTGATTCCTTGACTTTTCTGTCAACCCATAGAGGACACATCAACAAATGGGAGATAGTACCAGCTACATTATAGGCACACCATAAGTTCGGACAAATTTCCGATCTTTTACCAAACCAACTAATAGGTTCCTGTAACCCTTGGAAGAAAGCTACACACTAAATTTCAAGGTTCTCAGACTTGGGGAATCTGGAACCTACATGACCTCCGACTACCCCAAAACAAATAATAGGGTTCATGTAATCATCATGGGGGATACAACAAACCAAGGATGAGCCTCATTCACCCCGCCCTTTACTAAAACCAATAGGTTCATGTACTCCCCAATAAGGAAGATACAAACCTAATTTAAACCTGATCAGACCAAACGTTATGGACTTACCGTGTTTACAAGGTTCAGACTGGCCTATGGGACTCAGATGACCCGACTGACCCCCCCAAAACAATAGGGTTAATATACTGATCATGGGGAACAAACATACCAAGTATGAGCTTCATCCATCCCAGGTGGGGTCAAGTTTATGTGTTTACAAGCCAAAATTGGGCTAAAAATATCAAATTTTCACAAATTTCTAATGTTCGATCAACTTCCACTCCTGACCGAACCAAAACAATAGGGTCCTTAGACTGCCATAAGAAAGCTTGACACCTAATTTCAACTGACTCAGACCAAACAAGTATGGACATCGTGTGTACAAGGTGTTCAGACTTTGACCTCTGGTGACCTCAGAGAAGATAACCTTTGAAAGACCCCAAACCAATAGGGTTCAGGTACTCATCAGGGGAACACACATACAAAGTAGGAGCTTCATCCATCTGGGTGGCGTCGAGGTATCGGTTTACAAGCCAAAAATGGCCAAATATTTCAAATTTTATATTTTCGACCAAAATTCACAAAGACCTGAAACCAGAACCAACAGGGTCCTGTACTCCCATAAAGAAAAGCTATACACCGACTTTCAACTTGATCAGGGACAACCATTCTGGACTTATCGTGTTTTACACGGTTTTCAGACTTTGGACCTCTGGTGACCGCAGATGACCTCGACCTGACCCCAAAACAATAGGGTTCATGTACTCATCAGGGGGAAAACACACATACCAAGTATGAGCCTGTACCCTACCCAGACCTGATCAAGTTATGTTTTACAGTGGGACTCACACACACACCCATACACACACCACACACACGTACGTGACGGCATAGATCTCTGGAGTCGTCAAGGAATCAAAAAGTGCAGGGTAATTCTTTTTCTACAAGTCATAAATAACTCTTGCATCTATTTTAGTCTAAAGAATTCTGTGGCAGAACAGACAAATGGTGCGAACCCTACATCTAACTCCAGTTCGCAGGAGCGTAAAAACATCGGTCTATTCATCAAGGCTTAGACCCTAAAAAGTCCGAAGGTCGTTAGAGATCAGTTTGGTTTGCACAGTGATTCTGATTTTTAGACTCCTTCATAAATGAAAAGTGCAGGTTTAATTTTTTTTTTTCGAGGACAATGAAATTTTTGGTTTTCATCTATATGTTTCACCAACAATTTGTACATCCATCCAAAGTCATGTCGTGCAAAAGAGTTATCGGAACTCTTCCAACACTCTAAATTCTAGCCAAGAACTTTCTGCCTCCCCCACCATCCTAAACAGCAAAAAATTTCTCCACTGGAATCAAGGGAATTATACTGACGGCACAGGACACTGGCCCAATGAATACACCTTCACCTGTACAGATTCCACACTGGAATTTTAAAACAGAACTTCCAGTAACTCCACTGCACCTCTTGTGAAACCAGTGCTTACAAGCACGACAAAAGAGTAGCTGCCTTTCATCCCTTTCTACAAAAACAACAGGGCCAGGTACCAGAGCTGCTCGCTGGGTACCAAGACGGTCCTGCAGATTCTGCGGAAATTCAATTTCCCATGACCTTTTCAAGACCAAATAAAGGATTTCTGGACCTTCTCTAGGACATCTTGCACAGAATTCTCAAGTGAACATCAAAAGAAGAGGGGGGGGGCCCAAGCCAACAATAGTACACAGATGTGGGCGAGTAACAACATATCACTTCATGAAAATTCCATGAATTAAAAACCTTTCACTGAATTTAAAAACTTCATCCCAGGCCTAGATTTTTATTAATGGAATGCACATGACTTTCCCAGTTTTTACATGACCACGGGAACCCTGCAAGAGATACGCTGACATACATGGACTTCTGCATATTGAGACCCTTGTGCAATTAATATCCTTCCATATCTGAATTCGGAGACTAACCCTCCATAGCTTAACGAGAGAAGTGGGTTTGAACCCATAACCTTCCTCCACAATTTTTTCTTCTTCCAGTTTCATGAAATTTTCAAAAATAAAGGTCAGGTATGGAGTTATTGATTGCATTTCTGAGTTCTGGTTAAATTCTGACTACTCACATGAAAATGGAACTTGATTCCGTCTCCTGACAACGAAGCCTTCACCGATTGAGGATGGAAGAGCTTCGACAAAGCCAGGAGTATGGAGATGGAGGGTGAGCGTTGACGTCTCATCGTCCCATCCTGGGACTACCTTCGGTTTGGCTGATTGAGGGCGCCATCCTGGTTCAGAGGCGGAGTGGGTGGGTGGGAGATGGTTCGGTTGTGGGTGGACCGTGGGAGCCGCAAGGATGGGTGTCACCAGGTACTGTGGGTGACAGTGGGGGCAGCGATGACAGAGGTCACCGTGGTACCATTGAGCGCCACTGATAAACCAGCCTGAGGATGAATGAGAAAAAGAAAATTGAGCCTCTGGCTTTGACAACTCGGAACTCGCGGCTTGAGACCAGATTCAAGACCGCACAGAAAAATCATTGGGAAAAATCCCAAAACTTAGGAAGAATACTGCAGAAACTCTGACACTGACATTGATAAACATAAATGTGATGTACTAATGTCTTCAATGTCTTTAATGTATGTTTGTCAATATCAAAATTACGAACTCTTTAATGATGACTGACAAGTATGACATGTGAGCTATTGAAATTGCATTAGGATGATTATGCATATTACAATATAATGTGTGGGGGGAGTGAGGCCAATGCTAACTGCGATAACTTGCTGTTGTGGACCTGATACCATATATTTCTGCCGAAATGCCCAGTTGTGATAGGGACCCTCGGACTCGGACACAAGGATGCTCGGACTCGACTCGACCTCGGAAGCTGAGAATGAGTCAATCATTTTCATACAACGACCACACTCAGTTTTTTCTTTCGCGACACAGAGCAGTAAGCATGTCACTTCCATACCATTCATTTTTATCTTGGCTTTCCGTGTACTGCACTGTGGCAATTTGGAGGTAAGTCGTAGTGTTGATTTCTCACACGATGAGGAGGTGGGGGAAAGGAGGGACTTTCATCTTCATCATCGCTGTCGATCAGTGAGATACATACTAGGAGAAAGAGCAAGGTTGTATATACTATGAGGCATTGGTCATGGTGAAATGAAAAAAAGGCGTGATAAGTTGATAGGTCATGTAAATATGACTAGGCTCTGTGGTACTTTATTCATTACATTATGGGACAGTCGAAACGACAAACAAAATTTCAGGGGCCAATTGGAGTGTATATATAAGGCCACAATCACCTATGAATCTGGACCGAACAAACCATCGATGTGATCCGAATAAAAAACCTATATAAAATCGTTCATAAGTAAATTGAAGATAATCTCTGTAATTTCTAAGCGAATCCCTTTTTTTGTCTTGGTTATCATGACACCCAAAAAGCGCAGTTTTAAAGGACATCTGCAATATCTCCAAAACCAGAGAAGGCTAGATACTCAAAATTTGGGCAATGGGTATTGATACGTCCTTTTTTAACCTGTGTAGTTCAAGACGTTCATTGTCATCAATGCGAGGCATCACATCACAATCTAATAGTTGACCCTCTTGTTACCTTCTGTATAGGTCAGTGTTAATTGCTCAGCGATAACCCAAGCCCCAGACATGCTGTCCTAAGTTCCTATACAGAACAGAAGTCAGTGTGGAACGTGCTGCTAAGCCGAGAAAGCGACCGACTCATGTAGTGTTTTAGTGACATGTGATTAGGGAGACATGGTTCGAATTTTGTCAGAAGATTAGAATGTGTTCCGTTTGACAGCCTCCTCTAATTCGAGGCTTAACATTAGTAAGCTTAGTTCCTGTGATGTTAGACTTTACGCCAGATGGTGTTTATGCCAGATGCAATCGATTTGTATTCCCGGAATAATATGTTGTTTCTGTGCTCCCGTAATGATCGTCTGACTTTCCCGCGTTTCTAAAAAAGGGGGTAACACTCACTGAACGATGTGCCAGAATCTTGCACTATGATAATTCATCTTCTTAGGAGCAAACAAAGGTATGTTCGGGGGGGGGTCTGTGGTGGAAGAGAAATTCAAAGATAGAGAGTAAACCAAACTGAATGTGGTTTACGATGTGTTACACCCACAATAGGGCGCCTCATCACTCGAGTTTGTGTTCTCTGACGAAACATGGAACAGGGCACACAATACACGCTCTGATGTCCTCTCCAGTTAATATAATAGCTCCATGATAAGCTCTCTCTACACATACAGAATTACTAGAAGTCTTCATGATCTGAGGAGGCCAATAGCGCAGTGTTCAGCCGCTCCTTGAAAATGAGCGGTGTAAGTGAGCATACTGTAGAAGAACGTCCTTGCAGGAATCCTGGGATTCAATCAAATCAACAAAACACAAAAACCTAAGGGTGTGTGAATCGTGAAGTATGAATACTTACCCCATATTGGACCCTGCACCCCACCCCCAAGCCATTGAACATCTGGCAATAAACAAAAAGTTCCGGGTTCTCTTTTTTCCAGGCGAAGGCGTAAGTAGAATTGGGGGCGATAGGCCCGCAAATCGACAGAGGAGGACTCGTGATGGCCGGAAAGTGGGGAAGGTTGGCGGGAGTGTACAATATGGGGTAAGTATGCATACTTCACAGAGATCACAAACCAGTGCAGTTTTGTTGAATCTATTTCAGATATTCAACGACCCATATTGGACCATGCATCAGAATAGAACAGGGCACTGGCGGTGGGCCCGTGCCATCACGGCGGGCAGTAGACATGGTGGTAGACGGATGGGTGGACAGTTCCGTGAAGATACTTCAGCGAGTTCCCATCGCTGCCATGGGGGGTAGGCCCTACCAGGCGTTGTTTTGAGCATGCGGACAGCCCGGCGACTGACAGACGCTGCCGCGGCCAGCCACACGGCCCTGGATAGGAGCCTTGTTCCGAAGAGCCGTACCAGTTCCGGAAGCCGAGCCGGGAGAGCCGACTCAATCGGCACGGGAGATCCGATGTCTCGGAGAGCCGATCCAGAGGGCCGGAACCAGTCGGCCCACGGCTCCGGAGAAGCGGGAGAGCAGATCTCGGACCGGAGGAGCCGATGTCTCGGAGAGCGATCCGGAGGGCCGGAACAGTCGGCCACGTTCCGCGAGAGAAGGGAGAACAGGCACTCCCTCGGCCGGAGAAGCGATGTCTCGGGAGCCGATAGGAGGTTTTCATCCGGAAGAGTTAGCAAGGCTCGGAGAAGCCGGGAGAGCCGGGACGTATTCGGCTCGGCGAGGGCGGTACGGGACCAATGAGGAGGTCCAGGAGAGTCGGCCCACGGCTCCGAGAGCCGGGAGAGCCGACTCCTCGGCCCGGGAGAACCGATGTCTCGGAGAGCTGAGTAGGAGGTCCAGAAGAGTCAGCCCACGGCTCCGGAGAGCCGACTCCCTCGGCTCGGGAGAGCCGTCCGGGAGAGCGATTAGGGGGTCGAAGGTCGGCCCACGGTCTGGAGAGCCGGGATAGCCGCCTCTCGCTCGGGGAGAGCCGATGTCAGGAGGGCGAGGAGTAGGACACCCACCGCTCTAGAAGAGTTAGGGCCGAACCATTGCTCGGGAGAGAGACGGACGAAGCCAGCTCTCGGATCGGAAGGCGATCTGCTCGGAGCAAAACGAGTTGACCCGCAGCTAGGAGAGCCGGGCGGGCCGACCTTAGGGAGAGGCTCAGGAGAGCCGATCGGGCTTCCGAGGATGGAACGAGGCGGACCGCCACTCTGGAGATCAGGGATGGACGGAGAGTCAGTACGGGGTCTCGTTGGCCTGGACAGCGACCCAATGCTCAGCAGGAGAGTGGTCGGCGGCCGTGGAGAGCGGACGCGGCTCTTGGTGACGGAAGAGTCGGGCCAAATCCTGGCTCGGGGGAGCCGACCATGGTTCGGAAGGGTGGGAAAGACGTTCACTGCTCCCGGAGAGCTGATCTACGACTATAGAGAGCTGGCCTTCGCTCTAGTGGCTCTAGGAACCCGGCACAAGACTGGGAGCCAACCGCCAGGGCGATCAGGGGGGGCGGCACGGCCATCTCGGTAGTGGGCCCGGCTGGGAGAGCATGGCAGCTCCGGTTCTGCCGTAGGGATTAAGCAGGTGGGGTCGTGAGAGCGAGCCGGCACGGCGGTAGAGAGGATGCTAGTCGCATTTGGGCGTGTGCGGCAGACCGGGTCCAGTGTAGGTAGGCGTCGGCGTAGACTAAGTGTTAGAGCTGACTTCTTGTCGTTGCTCAGTCAATCCCGCAGCCTGAGCCTGTCGATGACGTTTGCTTTATCCCGTAGTCCGGCGCAGAGGCTCCAGGAGATCCGATGCGTCATCGCTGTAGAAGAGTCGAGGCCCCAGCGGCATTAGTCCTGGAAATCTGTACCTGAGGCAGAAGCCAGGAAGAAGCTTATAGTCTGAAGGACGTAGGCGGTCATCCAGAATCGAACGTAGTTAGCTGGCCCTCGGCACAGGTCACCATTCTGCAGGACTTTCGATCGAATGAACTTGTTGCGGGACGAGTTTGCGGTCGGGCTTCCATAACGATGCTTCCATGCGCCATGTCTTCAGTCAAGGTGGCGGTACTTACTCTCTCGCAGACTGCAGCTTCCTCCCCGCGTGACGGGTGCCGGGTACTGGAGTCTCGTTAGGGAGGAGGGTCGTAATCTTGCGGAGCCCCGGGCCGCTGTCTCAACCGACCCCGAACCCCAAACTTCTGAGGGGAGCGGTGGCTGTCTTCCTACTTAAAGGGCCGGAGCATGGGCTGCTCCAGCTGCTCCCTGAAACCGATAGTTTCGCCGGATTGCCTGTAACGTCTCCCCGTCGGTAGGGTTTTCTCCAGAACCGGTCTCCCCCGGGGCCGCCCAGCGAAACGCGGGGAAACGAAGTGAGAATGACCTGCGACGCAACGGCCGCTGTCTGCATACTGTACTCCCCTGGGAAATCTGACGACGGATGCAGAGTGGTCTCAATTCCCTGGTCTGGGAAGCTCCTGAGTTTCACACCACTTTCTAGTCCTCAGCAACCATGTGAGGTGACTTAGGACGGGCTGTCGTCCCTCGAAACCGCTGCTGGTTAGCTAAATCGAGGTCCTGCCCGTCTGTGACGGGTGGACGCCCTGACGGCATGACGGGTCGTCAATCGCGTCGGGAGAGGTCTCTGGGGTGTTAACGGCATCGCACCGGACCCGGTTTCGTTCGGCTCCCCGCTCCGCGCTGAGGGGGCCTCCGTTTCAGACGGGAGATACGGCAAAAACTCCGGAACTGGGCCCTATCCGGCAACCCTCCGCGCCGGGAGAAGCGCGCGGGCAGGGGCCGGCGCTCGTCCGTATCCAGCGAGCTTCCGACTTTTTCCGCGGCGGCGATGAATCGCTATGTCCAATCCTGAAGGACGAGGAGGATCTACGACGACGACGGCCCTTGCGTCTATTGTGTTTGCCCCGGTTGAGACCTGCGGCTCCTTCCGCCTGTCCTAGGACGTGAATTTCCGAGGACGCATAGGAGAAAGGTCCTGTACCACCCTCCGGTTTAGGGGATCTGTGAGGTCTGGGGCCGCTTCCAATCGCTATGGTCGACGTGAGAAGAGTCTTGCCGGCGATCCCGGATGGACCTGTGTTACCTGCTGGGTCCAAGTGGTCTGGCAGCAACCCTATGGACCCCGGGGCTGCCGGGCCGGCAATTGGGTCTGAACGCCCCCCCCGCGGCGGCCCGCTGTCGTTCCGTATACGCGGCCAGACCGGGCGCCGGTCCAGGGCCCGCTCGGCCCGTGATTGGTGCCGGCACCGGCACCGACCAAATGAACGGGCGGGTTCTCCCCGCATTCCAAACCGAGGATCACCCACCCTCCCCCGGTCCGGACCCCCGGCTCCCTCCGCTCCGGAGGGGCCCCGGCCTGTGCTGGCGGGTTAACCGCAGTCCACCGAGGCTCACCCGGCCGGAACCCGTGGGGTCGGCTCCCTCACCGCCCTGGGCGGGCCCCCGACCCTGACGGGCGGGTTACCGCCCTCCAACCGAGGATCCCCCGGACGGACCCGGTTGGGTCGGCTCCCTCCGCGCCGGAGGGGCCCCCGGCCCGTGACGGCCCGGTAACCCAGTCCCAACCGAGGGATCACCCCGGCCGGACCCCTGTGGGTCGCTTCCCTCCGCGCCAGGAGGGGCCTCCGGCCCATGACGGGGGTGTTTATCTGCACCTGATCCCGGACCCGCACGACAAGTCTTTGTGCGAGACAGCCAAGCCGAATCGCGGGCTTTTAGGATCACCGCCAGGTCCTAGACCGGGAATGATCCATAGCTCCATGTGCCCGGTGTAAGCCGCTTGCCACCGGCGTATATACAATACACCCCTGCCCCCGAGGGGCCGAGCTCGAAGTCTTCTTGGTACGGACCTTCTCCCTTCTCTCCTTCCAGGGTCTTCTTCCTAAGGACTGCGACGCTGACATCCTCTCTTCGACGATCCCCTGCCTCTTCACTTCCGACGCCGTGCTGTCAGCCCGGGGCTCCCGGGCCTTCGCGCACCCCAACGACAGTAACCCGCTACCCCCCCAACCACCTCTCGAGTCTGGCCAGCGCGGGACATGATTACCTCCAAACGGCACACCTCTCCATACCTGAGAGAACGGCCGCTGAGGAAGTCTCCTCCATACGTCCATGAGCCCTCGTTCACTGGACATAACAAGTCATACACAGCAAGTACCTCATAAACTAAATTGACACAACGGCGAACCAAAGGTACAAGCGTCCCCTATCTCCAACTAGGAGAAGGGTCGCTGAGGAAGTCTCTACTTACCTGAACCCCCCCGCCTCACGGACATAAGTCTACAATGGTAGTGGCATACTAGTGCACATTTAAATATCGGCGATCAAAGAGTGTTGAGGCATCCCCATTCTTCTCCATAACTGGGAGAAGTGGTACTGTGGTATCCATAGGTAATCAACATTGACGATCGGAGATGGAAACCGCCCACGGTTCTCCCTACCTGGGAAGGGGCCGCTGAGGAGGGGGTCCTCTATTGACCACGAACCCTCACCCCACTGATAAAGGTCAATATATAGCAACGTAGAAACATGCGAAACACACTAAAACATTGCTAAGTACAAGCCTCACAACACACCCGAAGGCAACGACCGATAATCATGCATGTAACCCATCCACGAACAGTGAAAACTATGGGCAGTTTAAACATAACAGTAATAAGGCTCGCACGCAATGGCAATCGAGCCAGATATTCTGACTGAAAAAACCATAAACATACAGAGCAAGGTACTTACTAACTCCGAGTTCCTCGTTCCCTCCCCTCTTTCCACTACGATTTACAGTAACTAGAATCCCTACGCTGCGCGCGGGCACACCCCACCTAGGGAACGGGGAGGGGCGGGAAGGTAAGGGATAGGAACCTCAGGGGGAAGGGGGAGGGAAGAGGGCGCGGCAGCAGGCATGGACGACCCCAACCCGGACAACGAGTCCCCGCCCTTCCTCGCCGTCAACACCATAACGGTCCGAAGTCACACAACGCACGTGGACGTTTAGGCAATAGGGAAAGGTACACGATATGGTGTTAGGTGCCGCTTAGGCTAAACAAATACTTACGCAAATCGAGATCGAGAATAAGTTCCTTCAAAGACGCATAATCCGCAAGAAAAGTCGTTTGGAATAGGTGAAATCACTGTAGACAGTTGATCCCAATGATAAAACGATGATTGGAATCGCAAGACTAAACTAAATGGTGAATTTCTTGACGATTTCTACGAAGCCCAAGATGCTCATGTAGACGAAACGTCGGCAAAAGGAAGGGCGATGGGGTGGCCAACCCGGACTTTGGTGGTATTGCCAGATGTTCAAAAGGCTGGTGGGTGAGGTGCAGGGTCCATAAATGGGGTAGTTGGGGGGGGAATATCTGAAATAGATTCTGTCCTGGTATCACTGTGTAATGCTCCGTGATGGCACTCTCACAGCATAAGCGCGTAAATCAATCAGCCATCATCTCATACCTAGGGTCAATTTCAACGGTAACTTTGCTAATGCATTTCATGACCTACCACAGAAGAGCTCCACACGACATTTGGGTTAATGACCCGATTCACGGAATAATTATTTTATACCTTTACTGGTGTAAGCATGTGGTGAGCCAGCCTTGTGCTAAATAAAGGGCACGATAAACCAAAATCTGGGACAATACTAGTGGCAAAGGCTTTGGAATGCAAACCGATCGGATGCCGACCTTATCTTTCTCTTTAAGATCCCCCCCCCATGATTTTGCTGCTAGATGCAGTGTAGTTGGAAATTGACCAATTCTGTGGTTTTGTTAGGCCCTGGTGGTAACGTGATGGACTCCACAATGAATTTTCAACACTTCCACATGAAATTTTCATAATTGACAATACCTCAACACGGTCAACATACTAAACACAATTTGGGTGTAGGTTTTGGATATGCCTCTTTCTTTCCCCCTGTGGCTTGGTTTGAAAGCAAAAGGTACATGACCATTGGCCTTAACAAGGAGCTTTGGAAGATGCAATCAAAACTAAGTCGCCCGGATGTTTTATTTATTCCTGGACCAGAGGGCAGTTGGGGGCTACTCAGATTGCAGGTGTTACTAGTAGTACCATACCTGGGGTGCCTTCACGCCAAAATCACAAGGCCCCTTTTGCATCCATGTGCGTGAATTTTTTACAACAAGCTTGCGTGTCCTCTACTTGCCAAATATTTCATCATGCACGCCTGTGGAGAACGCTTGTAGCATTAGGGGCCCCCACCTTTTTAATTACCCCATGGCCACACTCATGACCGTCCCTAATTTTTGTCTTAATGGTGTCGCAGCTGAGGGATCTGAGAACTTTCGGAACCCACCCCTGGTCCAATTGGGAAACCACCCTGATCCAATTGGGGAACCACCCCTGTCCATTGGAACCACCCCCCTGGTCCAATTGGAGAACCCCCTGGTCTCAATTGAAAACCACCCCTGGTCCAATTGGAAAACCCCCTGGGTCCAATAGGGACCACGCCCCCCCTGGTCCAATTGGAGAACCCCTCTGTCCAATTTGGAGAACACCCCTGTCCAATTGGCGACCACCCCTGGTCCATTGGAAACCATCCCCTGGGTCCAATTGGAGAACCATCCCTGGGGCCTGTTTCACACAAAGCACTAAGACGCGTCTTAGTGGCCTCTATACGTGTCTTATGTACTGGACTCAGTGCCGGTTTCACGACAGTCACTAAGTCTCGTATCTCGGACTTAAGTTGACCATTCGCTAAGTTTCTGTTACCCTGACTTAGTCTACGTCTCTCAACAAACGACCGAGACCAGGTCTTAGTGTGTCAGTGACTGATGTGGCGGTAGTTTTGGAAAATCTGCACTCCCTTCACATAGTTTACTGCTTTCAGTAAATAGTCTGGCTTGCTCTACAACTACCTTAGGGGAAGAGTTTGCCGCCGGCTTGCAGGAGAGAGCGAATTTTAGAGATCGAGGTATCCTCGTCGACCACTATGATTCTGAAGACATGCACGAGGTACCGTCACCCTTAAGAGCGTGATGCAACTGCTTGATTTGCTCGTGGGAGTCACTGAAACCTCCTACTCAAAAGAAGGCGCCATGCGATAGACGGCCGTCTACAAGTATTCATAGCGCTGCGTTTTTTTTAGCTTACAGAGACTGTCCAACACTGGGCCCAGGGGATCAACCCACGGACAGTGGAGTTTTCGGGCCAGCTGAACGTGTAGGATTGTCGGTGAGAGTCGACACCCTATTCCGGATGAAGGACGAAGTAATCAAGTTCCCGAGCACCCCGGCCGAATTAACAAGCCGCTCTCAAGGCTTTCACCAGTGGCAGTTTCCCCTCTCCTCCCTCGCGTTTTAGCGCAGTTGACGTCACACACGTTCTACTCAAGGGTCCCAGCTCGGCGATGATGCCTACGATCATCAATCGGAAACGTGAGAAAACTCTTAATGTACAGCTGATGTCTGACAACAGCGGTACAAAATAACTAACACTTGTGGCACGATGGCCTGGGCTCTCTGCGCACGACCGCCGCATATTGCGCCACGCACCATTGGGCAGTAGGACTTTCGCAGGTACCCGGCAACAAACAAGTCATACTGAATCGGTGACGCGGATAATACACGAATACCTTGGCTGATGACTGCCCTCCTGAAGCCCAACGAACAACCAGCTCAATCTCCTACAACAGGTTCGTTAATGACATAATTTTTGGCATGGTAGCGTGTTGGCGGGGGTATTCGTAGTCGTACAATGAACTTCTGCCCTTTTGGGGAGGGAGGTTTCCGGGTTAATGTCCCTCCCCATTTTTTCTATCGACAAATTGCCTCTCCTTATAAATCATTAATAAACAGGCCCCCCCCCATCCCCCAGCCCCCCCCCCCCCCCCCCTTTCGCTCAAACCCATTAACGATCTTTGTGTCCTGAACTTCCTGGCTCCCGCATGCAACTACGAGCATGAACATTTTATATAACCATCTATCTAAGTTTAATATAAGCGATGTGTCGTCGGGAGGTTCGTGAATCGTCAATGAGCTTTTGTCTGGTGGGGGGAGGTATTCAGGGGTAAGCCCCTCCCCAAATTTTTTGCACTTGTCAAAAGGCCTCTTGTTAAGAATTATCAAACGTCCCCCCCCCCCATCTCTCCTCGCTCTCAACAACCAATATGATCTCTGCCTCTGCCTTATGAAACTTCTGGCTCCGCATGCACGATAAGCTCATTCTAATATAATATATATTTGTTTTCAATCTAGCGATGTGGCGGGGGTAGTTCGTAATCGTCCTATGAGCTTTCTGCCCTCAGGGGGAGGGAGGTATTTCAGGTATGTCTCTCCCCTTTTTTCCCTATTTGAAATGCCTCTGCCTTCAATAAATCAATCAGATGACAACCCCCTCCCCCGCTACATCAACCCAATAACGATCTTTTGCAAAACATGAACTTCGTGCCCAGCATTCCCGATAAGCTGAAATATTATTATATGTAATGTTGAAGAAAGCCCCTCATGATGAGATGTCAGAGTGCTGTCAGGCCTAACCCCTGATATTGGATACTAGCACGCTCCCACAAGTTTTGAATAGCCCCCCCTTCAAGCACTGGTACTCAGTTTCTGGGTGGCCTTGTTCTACATAAATAAGTGCCATCCCCTCGTTACTCTGTGACACTGTTCAATAAGAGGAGGCGAGGGTTTCGCCTGTATTTATCCACTTCCTCAGCATTAATATATCGTGGCCAATCACCTTTAGATACACCAAGAGCAAATTGGAAGCAATTAAACAATCTACTCTTCTTAACTTCTATAATTTTGATGAGTTGGCCTTAAAAACCTATGATGATCTTTGTGTGCCACAGGCATGTGGTATGTCGTACATCACTTCGTCAAACCTTTCCAATTGCTATAAGAGCAGCAGTCTACCCATAACAGTTTTCCTTCATAAATCCGCAAGGCACACATCAGTACCATATCAGTGGATTAGAGTTGGCCTGCCTCTCCACCCCCAAGTCAGATGCACACAGAAGCTGCAAAAACTATAGGCACTATGCACATGGATCATTGCGGTAGAGTCTACCTACCATGATTCACACAGAGATAAAAATGGTAAATGATGCTCCAAATATAGTATCTTTTACATTTCGAGATATATAGCAACAGGCGAACAAGATATACTTTCAGCCAGTGAAGTGTTCATATTAATAAGATCATAACCCAAGATCATATATTGTATTGTTATGTATCAACCTGGCATCAGACAAGCCTTTGAAAATCAAAACCGGACATAAGCAATTAGTGGTTTCACTTGTAATGCACTCACTCTCTACCTTTTTATTGTCAGATCAACAGTCCTCAATTGACTCTTCAACTAATCAGGGTGCAGAACCCATATGGGTATTTAGGGAATCTGTTATGGAAAAATAACAAGAATCCAACGGGCCAATGGTTTTCCTTTTCCTATTGGTTTGAGGTCCGCATACTCATTAAGATGTAGATTACGAAAACAATAAGATCATCTTATCCACTATGAGCAACCAGCAATCAAGTTATGGGAGTATAACACCTATTTCCATCTTCCACTTATCAGCTTATTGTGTTCACAATTAACTTTTCGTTAGCAAAACCACTGAAGGTTCGGTCTATTAGACCATCACTCACTATGAAACAAACCTCAGCAACTGTCAACAAATTTGTAGGAGAATCAACAAACATTTTGCGGTACTTCATATAAATGGTCCTGAGCCAAAACTTCTAGAACACACCCTCAATGGCCCTCAACCCAAGTACCATTACATGTCGAACTTAGCAGTAACTCAATTGAATTTTGGTCAACATCCATCACAAACATACATTTATTTGGGGGCCAAAAAGGCACTTGTGATACACCCTGGATAATAGATAGATAAGGGACCTGCAGATTCCAATAACTCATGCCAGGCTGCAAAATGAAAACGTGCTCAGAATCCCAACATAGGCATGGGGGTCACTACTCTTCAATTTTCTTTAATTCACCGAGCACATCCAGAACAAGGGTGTTCATCGAGAGTGAACGGGAACTGAAATGAAGTTCCCTTTCTGATGGTCGGCCTACATATCCGACCCAAGCGCATGTCGCAACCACGTTGCTTGTGCTGTTCTTGTTCAACCCCTGGCAAAGACATGCAGGAACCAGAAACATGGAGATGTCACGGACAATCTGCGGGGCGAGTTGACCCCAATGGAGGTTTTATCCAGGTGAACCACGTGCGGTCAGGGATTAGCTACAAGGGCACAGAGTGCAGAGGAAATACACCATGGGCTGTAAAGAGCTGTCTTGCAGTGATGTTGGGGTGGCGTGAGTAGGAGTGCCGCTCTATGGTGGTGGCAGCAGAGTGTATACACTTGTGATTCGATTTTTAAGTGTGTGGAGCGACCACTGCCCTTGAAAACCGGAATATTTAGCTTACAGTATATCAAGCATGGCTTTTGAGCTATATGTTTCCGCATCAGGAACAGCGTTCTACCATATTCAGTAAAAGCTCTGGGTTCCACCAGAAGAAAGTAACTGACATAGGCTGAAAACGTCGTCAAATTTCGCCAAAATATTATCTTGCAATTTCATTACCAAAATTTACAGAAACTCGGAAACTATTCATATGTTTAGTTCATGAGGCAAAATTTACAGAGACAGTCCTACGGGAAAACATTCATATGTTATTACAACTCATTACCCAAAATTTAAAGATACTTGTCCTAGAAGATATTACAGCATTAAGACATATGACCAAATATAACACAGACTGGTTCAAATGTAAAGTTGACTTTGAAATCTTCAATAATTAATTATTCAGACATACATGCTCTGGCATGTTAGGTGAAAATTCAAGTGCACTGGCCCTGGGCCGGTTCTGGCAAATGCTTGGAGGTTTCTGCAATCGATGAGTGCGCTACCTGCGTATGCTGCACCCTAAAAGTTCCTTCTGGAATGAAGAGCTCTCTTGATTGGCAGCGCACTGCAGCAGGACGATAACAGAACGAACGAGGTGGAGGTGCAGGTGGAGGAGAAGACGTCCCAGTAACGGTTCGGATCTTCCGGAAAGGATTGTTTCCTGTGGATAACAATGCGAATGAGGTAAATTAAACACTGCCTCAATCATTACGCACTCTAGAAGAGGAGTGGAGTAATCTTCCGTTACTCATCAACAACGTATGCCAGTTTTCATTGATGTTTTTAACGTTTCAAAATTGCAGTATTGGGCCGGATTGGGATGCATGCCACAGTAAGTGTATATGTTGAGCATGGAATACAATACAATCTTCCACAAGCGCAAACTCCCCAAAAAAGAAAATTCCAATTCGCCGGAATTGACCCATCGGGGGCCTGAGATATTGCCATTCAAAGTCTTCCAATTTCAGTGCCTGGACTCCGGGGGCAGAACAGAAGAAGGTTAGAGTGGTATAAGTGACACTTACAACCAAAAAACTTTCGGGTTTCAATTACATAGGTCCCTTCGACCAAGGGCGCAGGAAACGGGGGGGGGGGCGGGGAGGGGCTGCCAATAATCAAGCGATTGTAGGTATTCACCAGCAACACTCTCAGTATAGTGAGTCCCAGAGATTTATACTATTCAACAAGGGGAACAAACTGTAAATAGATTTTGCATGATTAGCCAGAAGAGTGATTAGAACCAACCTCAAGGCGCTTGGTTTTCTTCACATTTTGTACAGAAGAAATGTGAAAGGTTATTATTCCCCCAAATGGAAATGGGTGTATAAGTGTGTTATATTGACAAATTGATCTGGACCTATCGAAAATTTTTCCAAAAGGGTAGGGATCACCCCCTCCCCCTTAGACCCATTCCCCCAGTGTACGGGCTACAAATTCAGCCCCCACTCAAAAATGCAGTCCTACGCCCACTGGGTCACCGACGATTTCCTAGGTGGCTGCAACTTGTCAGTGCGATGCGCGAGGTCTGGGTCTTCCATCACATGCTGTAATATCAGTTGAGTTCCCCGGGTAACTGGGATTTGATTGGGATATTGCAATAAGTCTCGTCTGTCGGCTGGGAGCGTTAAGTTGAACTTGAACTTCCGTCCCTCCAGGTTCTGAGAAAGTGGGTTCGGGTCCTGGGTCACTGATAGTCTTTTCGGAGGGATTTAAATTACAGTCCTGGGAGCAGGTTTGGGATGGGTTACACCCCAGCCTCGATTATATCTGGCACTAGTCGAGAGAAAATGCGAGTTTACGCCGTGCTCCATCCACGATCAATACGGTCGGAGTTTGGGATAACGCTTTTGCACTGCACCATGCTACGTAACCTCCTTAATTTAACTGAGTGAACAGGATGAAGAGAGTAAGGCCCTACACCCTCAATCCGCGCAATGAAGTACCTGTGATAATGCAGCGTCATCTTCTGGTATGATACCGACACTACTTCTTTTCTATTTCTTTCGCCAGAATCTCTAATACTTTATCCAGCACTGGATCTCTGCTTGGAACTGGAGGAGGCCCCCCACCTGGAAAAAATGCAGTCCATGTGTAGTTACTGTAATTATGGCATTGTCAATTTTCTTATTCTAATTCCTATTCCTTGTTGGGCGACTCACTCAAAATAAGGTTTCAGAATGGAATATTCTTCCTGTCAACCGGACCAATAAATGGCTTGGTGACCGTCACGGCAAAGTGGATTCCCGCAACGAAATATCCTGATCATTTTTCATGGCGGACATAAATAACAACTTTATCTATATTCTGTAATACAACCAATGACTTGTGGCATGTACTATTAGTGTCTAATGTGGAGGGATGCACCAAGCCAAGTGCAGATGTATTACACCTTTGGCCAATTTGGGGATATTAGGCAATGATGGCGCTGTGCACTGTACTCCAGTGGTGTCACAAGTGTGTTTCACAGTGCAAGGGCGCATTGTTTTGAAACTGTTTCAATCTCACTGGGGGTCTCTTGGATAGTTCAAATCTTGGGCAATTCCACGTTAGTTTTCTACATTTAACTGTGCACTAGTTCCTGTAAACATTGTCATAGATGTTAATGAAATTTTTGTTCATGTGCTAATTCACTTGGGCCCATACAAGTTCACCTTTCACGCAACAATTTTTATTTTTTCAAGGAATCCGGGATTCTCCATGTCAGAGTACTTTTTGACTTTTCAATCCTCGGTTAAAGCTCTTGATACGCAAACATCTAATGGTTTTTTATCACTTATGTTCAAATTGAGTTTAAACCACCCGTGCTATGCGCAATTCTCTTGGTGTGAAATTGAAATACTCAGCTTCATCACTACAATCAAATAATCGGCCATACATTCATTAATTTGCCAAGCATAATCATGGATGTTGCAGAAATGAGATACTGAAAAGTCTTGTTTTTAGTTCTGTTACATGTAAGTTCCTTACATATTCATTAACATGCTATGCATGTATGGGGAAATTTAGAGAGGCACGTACTTTTGAATACCATTGCCTGATCCATGGGATGCTTGAACTATTAGGTTGGTTATAAATATAATTTGGGCAATTGGTTCTCCTCCGTTTTTCCCCTATAATAATAATAAGGAACCCAAAACATTATTATATTAAGCAACAAAAATCTAACGCAACATGCCAAAGGGGACATAACCTGTTTTTGGTGCACTGTACACCTTTGCTTTTTCTAGGCGTAGGTCCCTCCCCACTTCTTCACGGACTGCTTAGTCCATTCTCGTCTGTTCTCGTTCCTGTCGGCTGGCCCGCCAACTGTCTGGAGTACAGATGCAGCGTTCATCCGTTCCTTAGAAATAGAATACAATTGTTATGTTTAAATGTTCATTGAGATTTTTTGATGATGCTCAGCTTCCAGTTTCTTCACAAGCTCCTTTCTTACCAACATCAGCATACATTATTTACAACACATCATGCACAAACAATTACCTGCACAAATGTGGTCTTGGCCTCGTTGGGTAAACATTAATTGCCCTTGTGGGAAAACAATTGTTTATATCATTGTAATCATAAATCAGGACTGACCTTGTACTTTATTTACTGTTTCATTACACAGTGTGTCAAAGCGGGAGGTAAGATGTTTATCTATAAAGTGGGCACTGAGGGAGATGATTCTGTACCATGTGACATACTGTAATCAGGTCCATCCTTTTCAACATGGTACTCTGTTGGCACTGTTTTCTGTTGCATTAAATTGGAAGTAATTCAAATCCAAAAACTGAATAGCTTCATTTCTGGAGTCTACATTTGTACAGCCCTACGCACTTTTTTTTTTTTTCAAATTTCAACACAACCAGCAACCTAAATTTTAAATACCCTCCTTCATTTCTCTTCTTTACTGGAGTTTCGCCCTTTTCCCCCATCCCGAAGAGTATCGGCTTGATGAGCGAGATGAACTGTAGGAGGTTTTTTCATTTCGAAATCCGAGAAGTCTGGCTGCGTTTTCGTTTTTCCTGTAAATGGCAAACCATACATCATCCCTGTATGAATCCCAGAAATGATCAAAATTGACTGTGATCATAAGTTTTTTCTTGTGCTTACGCTCACTATTCAAGGATTCATACAACTTTGTTTTCTTTAACTTTTTTTGGCCTAACTTATGTCCTGTAAAAATGTGGGTGGCCATATAAACAAACATTTTATATAGGCCTATATGTACCACACCACCGCATTTGGGGCTGTTTCTCGAGAGCAAAATCGCGCCTTTTCTTTTCTCCAGACCCCGACGGAACATGTTTTTCCTTTGCAACCTTGGCTACAGTCCCCATTTTTTGTTCCAAAAAGTTGCAGAGTTTTTTTAGCACGGTTCAATTATTGCAACCACCAAATAGAATTATATAACAAGGCTATTCGAAAATGGGATTTAAAAAAAAAATAATTACTGAATCATAACATACTCAAATCAGGTGAGAATCCCTTGAAACTAGTAGGCCATATGGTAAATAAGACAAAACATTTTCTTCTGTCTTAATGACAGGGCATCTTTTCGTGCTTCTCTGAAAAAGTAATGGGCTCACCATCTCACAATCCCAAATCCGCAATTAGGCGACAGTGAAATTTCTCAAAAATTGACCAGGCTCCACTGTCCGGAATAATGCATGAAATGTATTAGAGCACAGGAAATCAGTAAGTCCTGAGACGTGTAAGGCAAGCGCCTATAAGCCTACCTAATGCATTATATTTCACGAACTGAACACTATCTGTTCGCATGTTACACATAGCCTCCATCAGAGGTTATTGGAGGGTAACCGTACATTACACAGTCCTGTTCATGACTAAACCGCATTATAGCCATGACCTATTAAATTGAACTATAGCATACAAATAAATCACTGACACCTACAAATCATCCTACACGCACAATTGCTGAGCCTAGGTTACCTTACTCCACTACTCCACAAATTTAGTATATAGCCTAGCCTAGCCTATATTTCTAGACTTTCGATCTGTCGCTCAACTTTGATAACCATCTCAAGACACAGATATTTTGACCGGAATAGGAAAGGTTACTGATACCCAATGCAATGTACACATAACATTACAACACAACACAATAGCAAGGCTACAACCAGCCAGTGGGCCATAGTCCTTGACTCGAGCAGTATCCTAGGCCCCCATTCAAACTTCAAGTCATGGATGGTATTGGGTAGGCCAGCCTAGCCTACCAATTTTCCCATATTATGTAGCATCTTAAGTTCAGCTACAACTAATAGTGCTACACAGCGACGAAATCAACAATGGGTGAAATTAAATTGCCATAACATTACACAAATCAGAGGGCCTGGCTAGGCTTGATTCCATGCAATACTACAGTACTACACAGTAGCTGAGTAGTTCCAATGCTCGGCAGTTAACTTCAATGCCTAGCCTAAGTGTATTAGGCCTATATATAATGGCACCAACTAACGTTAGGCATCGATTTCAACGACGATAACCTCTCAATAAAGTCCAACCTTTGGGCGTAATTTTGGACCTTAGTTGAGGCCTTATCATACAATATAATTCCACCTCCCCATTGCACAAGATGCTTTAGCGTATCAAATTCGCTCTCTGTATTTCTATTTTCGAACAACAATCAAAAACACGTTCAGTTGACAGAGGTGGACTCTAAACTTTGTCGCTAAGCTGGAAATTCTTTCACCTTACTTTGTGCCCTGACCTTCAGCTCTATTTTGCAAAAAATAATTTGGATGCGACTTAGACAGGACTTAGCTACGAACCGTTGTCGGAAACCGGAATTTTACAGGACTTTTTGTAGGACCGTCTTTAGCCGTAAGTTCTCGGAGAGGCACTAAGTAGGGTTCACAATAAAGTCGGGTTCAGTGAAATAACTCCCCCTGTTCCATGTGGAGAAACCCCCCTGGTCCAATTGGAGAACCAACCCCCCCACCCCTGGTCCAATCGAAGAACCCCACCCTTTGTCCAATTAGGGAACCACCCCTGTTCCAATTGGAGAAAAAGACACTCAATATAACCCGCCTAGCTGGAATGTCTATGACAATCTCCTTTAAGCAGGAAAGCAAGAGGAACTCAAAACTCAGATACCGTGATTAGCTGATCCCGTAGCACCGTCGGTGAATGACCAGGGTCGAAACGGGTAACCACTGTCGTGGTGTATACTATGTATTTTGCATGGTATACTTGCAGAGCAGAGGACTGAACCTATGCAAAGGACCGGCAAGGGTGCAGACCTGGATACTGCTTGTTGATGTCGGCTGTGAATCCTTCACCAGGTACACAGAATAAGGCAACAACGCTCTTGGCGGTACCCTAATGTAGAGGGTGGGATTTGCATTCACAAACTGGGCAACATGCAAATAACTTACCCCTCATTTACTCTGTCTCCGGTCCTATGTGCTTCGAGCACCCAATGGAAAAAAAACAATCAACCATTAAGTCCTTTGGTAGGACGCCAATCCTCGTTTGGGCAACTTTCTGAAGCACTCGGCAAAAGTACGTTAGTGTGGGCCATTAACTACGGGCCTTACAGAGCCCCCCTTCACAGTAGTGTCTGGTCATATGGATACATGTAAAATGAACAATGTGATTCGCATTTTGCAAGAATATTAGAATAAGTGCCCTCTGACAACCCCTTCCTATTGGGGTTTCCACATTACTTGACTTTTTTCACACTGTGATGGTACTGCCGGATACAATCATATAGTCTTTGTGGTTTTCTTCCATTAACGATGCCGTTTCTGCAACTACGCGACTGCACTTCCTTAATGCTCTCGTCAAATTACTAGTTTGGGTAACACTGACGGCAGCTGTTTCCCAGATGTCTGCACAAATAGGCTAGCATATGCTATAGGGCATTGGTTAATGCAGCACTCGCCGAACGTGTTTTGGTGTGTCACGTATTAACGCACACACTTCTAATCTGTGTTCCCTAACAGCTCTTCAAACTGCATCAATTTCTCCCTCCCCACTCAATATAATACTGTAGCTCCATTGTAGGATTCAACCAGGAATCTAAATCCTAGGTGGGTGGCAAGCTGACACTTTACCAACTGTGCTACCTACCACTAGATAAACCTGCCTGGAAAGAAAACGGGTAATTTGAGAAGTTCCTTCCTGGGAAATAGAAAAATTCTCAAGAGTCATTCCACAAATTTCCTGGGATCTTCCAAGTTTCATCTGTCAGAAATATCCTTTTCAACCTAAATTTGGGTTAGACGGGGGCCTTCACTGGCAACATGAGGGATGTTGAAGCAACAGACTAGTACTGTGACTTGGATACACCTCATAACAGCCTGGTCAGCGAATACATCAGGGACTGACACCATCTTGCAGTCCACGTAATATAAGCGACAACAGAAATGGGGTTGCCGAAGTTCCATCGAGGACGATAGCAGCTTGAACCACTTCAGTATTTGATATGCCCCAAGTATACACCCCGGATATACCCAGGGGCCGCCATTTATGTGGGAATCAGTGATGAGAAGAAAAAAATTGCACTTTTTATTTGTGACAAATGTGCGAAGATTCACACATCTGACAGGCCCAACTGCCGAGCAGAGCAACGATACCACTAAGGACTGCTGTAAAAGTTTCCGGTGACAACATGGAGGCCAGGGGTTATAATTCTGGGACCCCGGCTCAGCTTTTTGTTTTTCCACTGTCCTCCTTTCTTACCCAGACAATTATCGGGGAGGCATGGACTTCTTCGTCGACATCACGGTCCTAGCTGACGTTGTGTACACCTGGAGTTCTGCGAGTAGAAGTTCCTTGATCTGAAGGGGCCCCGGGTCCACAGCTGCTGTCTGTGGTATCACGCGGAGTTGTGGTGACAGGCATCTGCTGGCAATTTTTGCATACATAATTCTTGTCAAGTCTTTGTGCTGTTGTGGGGGCGGGGGTCCGCCCGTGGGGATGCCAATCTGACGACCCTCCCGCACTTGGTACAGAGCCTCTCTCCATCGGGCAGCGACTGGCATTTGAACCTCTTGGGTTGAATTTGGGAGGAAGTCCCGTTACCCAGCACAGCGAGTAAGAGAGGGGGACCAGCGCACATTTCGTGTGCAGAGGGCACTGCTGACAGTACCTGAGCGCTGTAGTCGAAAAAGAAAGGGACCCATCACAGTAAAACTCACAGCAATGGTGTTTACAATCACTTCTTTCTAACTACAAATCTCAGTAATTTCAATCCATTCAAATGCTGAACGACGAAATGAAATGCTCATTAATGGAGGGAGTCCATTGTGCACCTTTTTTTCTCACTCACTTTTGTGGGGATCGAAGATGACCCACATGTCAATGAACGAGGTGTGCCAGTTGGTCAACATATATGAAAGACTGAGCATACCAATAGTCAACGATAATATGTTAGGGAAAGGAATAACTGATTTTTTTCCAACACCACAGCTGATTATGCCGCGTTGTGTCCCTTTGAACTTCAATCCCTGAATACTTTGACGGACAAGAGTCCATGATAACACTGATCGAGTATGATGGTAACAAACTTGATAAGAAGGGATACAGGATTTTGCAGATTTCCAGTATTTTACATAAAATTTCGATGTGCTGACTTAATGACATCACATCCTCGATGTGCCCCACAGTTATCACTAGTACATGATAAATAACACTGATAGAGCCAAAGGTAATCAACGATTGGAGAAAAAGAAGCATTTTGCAGATGTTTGCAATTCATTACATGATAGTCCATTGACCCCATAGGTACCACTAGTCATGATAACACTGACCAAGTATTTGGTTCTCCACGATCTGTAGGAGAAGACGCATTTTGCAATTTTATCTCAGGCATAGCCATCATTTTCCCCTTTCATCCTCTTTGACCTTGACCCTGAAAGGTCAAGGATATCCCATAATAAACAGACAGGCATCCACAGGCTCTATAGAAAAAGTTAGGAGAAAAAGTAGGTAGAAATTTTGCTAAAAGTAGGAGGAAAGTAGGATTTTAATCAGAAAAGTAGGAGTAAGTAGGGGATTCTCACAAGTAGTTTCCCGTCAATACTCACTAGCAGGGCTTTCTATGAGTTCATATGGTCATTTCAATAAACTGGGATGTTAACTATGACCTGGATGTAGTAGGAATCACTAGCAAGAAGCTGTGAAATGTAGTTTAGTCATGACGTTACTGCATTTTTCACCCAATGCCTTTCTTATCTCTCTGACAGGTATGAGATTTTTACTGCTCAGTTTCATTTTTGGCGGTGGCAACATCTAGAAGACCTGGACGACAGTGGTTTCTCCTCAATCCACGCAAAAGTGATTTTCTGCTCAAATCAGCTGTGCCCCTTGAGCTATTGTGATTTGCATTTCATTCTAACTATCTATCTAGTATCCAACTGTAGCAATTGCCCTTTTGGCCCCCAAAGGTCATACTTTGAGGATGTTGACCAAATTGGAAAAGTGTTATTGAAAACCTTGGGATATTGGCTTTGGGAAGGTCCAGGTCGCGTTCCATGTGTAAGATGTCAAAATATCTCTTTAGTCATTTTTCAATGCATTAGATTTTTCTGAACTTTGTCATAAAGTTCTGGGGGTGGGGCTTTTTCAGCCTGGTTTACAGATAGGCTGTGATGTCATATAATGTCATAGACAGTACATCGGCTCTAAAAAGAAGTTTATGGGAGGGGCCCCCCCCCAAACAGGATCATCCTTTGATGGAAGTTGACCCAAAACTGGGACAAACCTTCATTGACCCCTTGGAACTCCTTCGACCACATAAAGTCAAGGTCAAAGGGCAACAAAGTGGCACAATCAGCCATTGTGTGAAAGAGAGAGTAGGTAGGCACAGCTTGTGACATTACAATGAAAGCCTGGGAGTTGTCTGTAAGAAGGCAACGGAGGGGGGGTGGGGGGGTGGGGGGGAGGAAGGAAGAGCATTCCAAAGGTAATAAATCTTATTAAGTGAAGGGAGTGCGGTACACAGACACAACAGTGTGGCTTCTGGTACAGACCATATAGTCAAAGATGCCCAGGGGTCAATGAACACTGTGACTGTTTGGAGGCCCATAAAGCTTCTTTCCACCAGATGTTCTGTTTTAACTCTAATGGTAGTATACGACAGCATCAAAAATTTGTAACCAAGGTTGAAAACCACCAGCAAGGATGACATTTGGAGGAATGCCGTGTGGCCACCAATTGAGTCATTCGTTGTTGCTAAAATGTTGACAAACAAGAGCACCAAAAAACAAAAAAAAAAAAAAAAAAAAAAAAAAAAAAAAAAACCCCCCCCCCCCCCCCCCCAAAAACAAAAATGGTTGCGCAGCTTCCAACCACCCAATTGTATCAAAATATTTCATTGCAAAGAGATCAATTTGCCACTATGTGTTCAAGGTTTCAAGAACTTCAAATGCTTTTGTATAGGAGAGATGATTTTTGCCAATTGTTCACACAACAGCTAATTCAAATGGATTGCTGTCCTTTTCAAATGGATTTCTTTATTAAAAAAAAACAGTTAAGAGGTAGGTAACACTCTAGAAACATGGTACAAATTCAAGGAAATTGTATGCCTTTGTAGGAGATGCATTTTGCAATTCCACAAAGTTGTTTGTGTCCCTTCAATGACCAGCAGTCAAATGAAATATTGTGTTCATTCAAAGAATATGACCATTGGTGGACAACATGATTGCATCAACATAATCACCTATGGCAGCCCTCAACCTTTACATAGCCACTGTGACCCAGCGATCAATGGATGGTGTCACATGGGAAAATCCATCGAAGAAATAAAAATTCGTGGTCAAGAAGGCAATTTAACATAATGGCATATTGTCCCCAATGACCTTGGAAATTTTCAATGACAAGGCAAAGAGCCCCAGATTCACACCATTGGACCTATATTGGCAACATACATCACGAATGACTATGAATTGAGGGCATAAGGAATCAACACAATGGCCTATTGTGCCCCTTTAATGACCTCAAGCTGATCTTCACTGGTCAACTCAAGATTCATCAATTCAATGAATGAACAATTTGGCCCAAAGAGGCTAACTTCAACACAAGGACCCCTAGTGCCCCGTCAACAACTTTGGACTTTCCAGGGGTCAAAGATGCCCCAGGAGTCAATGAAACTTGTGTCCACATTTGGTCACCATCCATCGCAGAATGCATGGCCAATTGGGACAGAGAAAGGCAATTTCACCCAATGGTCTATGTGCCCCCTCAACGACCTTTGACCACTCAAGTAGTCAAAAAAGATGCCCAGCAGGTAATGAACCTGAAATTGGAGGCCCATAAAGCTTCTTTCCACCAGATGTTACTGTTGTAACTCCAATGGCTCAACGACGCAACATCAAAAATATGGAACCAAGACTGAAAAAACCCGCCAGAAGGAACAGTAGGACATTCTATGCACTTTGTAGGCGAAGATCACATTGGGATGGGATGGATGGGATGGATAGATGGATGGGATGGATAGATGGATGGATAGATGGATGGATGGATAGATGGATGGATGGATAGATGGATGGATGGATAGATGGATGGATAGATGGATGGGATGCATGGATAAATGGATGGGATGGATGGATAGATGGGATGGATAGATGGATGGGATGGATAGATGGATGGATAGATGGATGGGATGGATAGATGGGATGGATAGATGGATGGGATGGATAGATGGATGGATGGATAGATGGATGGATGGATAGATGGATGGATGGATAGATGGATGGGATGGATAGATGGATGGGATGGATGGATAGATGGATGGATAGATGGATGGGATGGATGGATAGATGGATGGATGGATAGATGGATGGGATGGATAGATGGATGGGATGCATGGATAAATGGATGGGATGGATGGATGGATAGATGGATGGATGGATAGATGGATGGGATGGATAGATGGATGGGATGGATGGGATGGATGGATGGATAGATGGATGGATGGATAGATGGATGGATAGATGGATGGATGGATAGATGGATGGATGGATAGATGGATGGGATGGATAGATGGGATGGATAGATGGGATGGATAGATGGATGGATAGATGGATGGATAGATGGATGGATGGATAGATGGATGGGATGGATGGATGGATAGATCATGGATGGATAGATGGATGGGATGGATAGATGGGATGGATAGATGGGATGGATGGATGGGTTGGATAGATCGGATGGATAGAAAGAATGACATTGCGGATCATAATGTCAACCAGGGAATAACTGGTTGAATAAAAAGCATAGATCCCTCGATGGATGGATAAAGATTAGAATGGATCAGATTAACCGGGCATAGGCTAAAATGCATCTCTCCCTACAAACCGCAATTGGGTGTTCTTCTAGAACATTTCCAATAATCCACATTTGGTCTCTTTGAACGGACATTTTGGTGACATTTGTACGGTTTGAGATTAAGGTTTCTCATACCCAAAAAAACTGCGCAAGCTCCAGAACAGAGGTCCTGAATGCATCTGGAAGTACAGCTAAATTAAGAGGGACTCCCATGTTAATAGTAGATAAGTATCTGGTTAGTCCTATCCATCCGTTTCTACGTTTGGGGGTAGTTCTGTTCCGGTGGTCAGTCTGGAAAACATGCAAGGCAGCTTATTATTAGAATAACAATTTGAATGTTTAATGCTGGAAAATTGTGTGTGAATTTTTTTTAGCAAACATTTGAAAAAAAAGTAGGAGAAAAAGTAGGTAGAAATTTTGCTAAAAGTAGGAGGAAAGTAGGATTTTAATCAGAAAAGTAGGAGTAAAGTAGGGGATTCTCACAAGTAGTTTCCCGTCAATACTCACTAGCAGGGAATTTCTATTGATTTCTATTGGGTTCATTTCAATAAACTTGAGGTAATATGACCTGGATGTAGTAGAGAAGTCAATTAGCAGAGCTGTTGAAATGTTCATGATTTCCTGCATTTTCACCCAATTCCTTCTATCTCTCTGACAAGTCTCGAGATTTTTACTGCTCAGTTTCATTTTTGGCGGTGGCAACATCTAGAAGACCTGGACGACAGTGGTTTCTCCTCAATCCACGCAAAAGTGATTTTCTGCTCAAATCAGCTGTGCCCCTTGAGCTATTGTGATTTGCATTTCATTCTAACTATCTATCTAGTATCCAACGTGTTAGCAATTGCCATTTGGCCCCCAAATGGTCTCTTGAATGATTGTTGACCAAACTTGGAACAACCAAGGTTCATTGACCCTTGGGATATTTCTTGCTTTGGGAAGGTCAAGGTCCATGTGTAAGATGTCAAAATATCTCTTTAAGTCTTTGTCAAGGCATTAGATTTTTCTGAAAACTTTGTCTAAAGTCCTGGGTGGTGCTTCTTTCAGCTTGTTACAGATTAGGATGTGAGTCATATAATGTCATTACGACAAGGAACATCGGCTAAAAAGAGTATTTGGGCCGGCCCCCCAAACCGTCCATCCTTGATGGAAGTTGACCCAAAATGGGAAAAACCTTCATTGACACTTGGAACATCTCGAACAATGACGGTAAGGTCAAAGGGCAACAAAGTGGCACAATCAGCCATTGTGTGAAAGAGAGAGTAGTTAGGCACAGCTTGTTGACATTACATTGAAAGCCTGGACGTTGTAAGAAGGAAAACAGGAGGAAGCAGAGGCATTCCAAAGGTAAAAGAAAATGTCTTAAGATGAAAGCGGGTGGGACACAGACACACAGTGGGAGCTTTCATGGATAAAGACAATATAGTCAAAGATGCCCCAGGGGTCAATGAACACTGTGACTGTTTGGAGGCCCATAAAGCTTCTTTCCACCAGATGTTCTGTTTTAACTCTAATGGAATTATACGACGCAGCATCAAAAATCTTTAACCAAGGGAAAAAACACCATGCAAGGAGACATTTTGAGGGAAACTGACTTTGTGGCCCACCAATGGTAGTCGTTGTTAAAATTTGTTTTAAATGTTGCAAACAAGAGCACCAATGGGCAGCAGCTCAAACCACCCAATTGTATCAATATCATTGCAAAGAGATCAAAGTGCAGTTATGTGTTATGTCAAGAAAACTTTCTAAATGCTCTTGTATGAGTGATGCATTTGTGCAATGTTTTACACAACAGCTAATTCAAATGGATTTCTTTTTCTTTATAAAAAAAACATGTTAAAGAAGGTAACACTCTAGAAACATGGTACAAATTCAAGGAAATTGTATGCCTTTGTAGGAGATGCATTTTGCAATTCCACAAAGTTGTTTGTGTCCCTTCAATGACCAGCAGTCAATGAACATTGTGTTAATTTCAAAGAAGGACCATCTGGTGGCCAACAATTTCCTTCAACATATCAGCTATTGCAGCCCTCAAACCCCTTTACATAGCCAATGTTTACCCCAGCGATCACTGAACTTGTGTCCACATTTGGTGTAAGATCATCGAAGCATAAACAAATTCGTGGTCAAGAAGGCAATTTCACATAATGGGCCTATTGTCCCCATGACCCTTGGGATTGTCCCAGTGAAAGGTTCAAAAGAGCCCCAGGCATTCACCATTTGTACCTAGATGTGGTCTAACATACATCACCGAATGACTATAATTGAGGGCCATAATGGCAATTCAACCCACACTGGCCTATGTGCCCCTTTAATGACCTCTAAGCTTGATCTTCAAATGGTCAACATCCAAAGAGTCATCAATTCAATGAATGAACAATTTGGCCCAAAGAGGCTAACTTCACACAATGGACCATAGTGCCCTATTCAATAACCTTTGACTTTGCATGGGTCAAAGATGCCCCAGGAGTCAATGAACCTTGTGTCCACATTTGGTCACCATCCATCGCAGAATGCATGGCCAATTGGGACAGAGAAAGGCAATTTCACAAAACGGGTCTATTGTGCACCTTCAACGACCTGGGACACTGCACGTAGTCAAAGCTGCCCCAGAGGTCAATGAACAGTGACTATTTGGAGGCCCATAAAGCTTCTTTCCACCAGATGTTACTGTTGTAACTCCAATGGCTCAACGACGCAACATCAAAAATAGTGCAACCAAGCTTGAAAAACCCGCAACGCAAGGAACATCATTATGACATTCTAATGCACTTGTAGGCAAGATACATTTGGGATGGGATGGATGGGATAGACTGGATGGAATGGACAGATGAATGAGATGGACAGATGGACGAGATGGATGAATAGATGGGATGGATAGATGGGATGGATAGATGGATGGGATGCATGGATAAATGGATGGGATGGATAGATGGATGGGATGGATAGATGGATGGGATAGACAGATGGATGGATGGATAGATGGATGGATGGATAGATGGGATGGATAGATGGGATGGATAGATGGATGGGATGGATAGATGGGATGGATAGATGGATGGATAGATGGATGGATGGATAGATGGGATGGATAGATGGATGGATGGATAGATGGATGGATGGATAGATGGATGGATGGATAGATGGATGGATAGATGGATGGATGGATAGATGGATGGATAGATGGATGGGATGGATGGATAGATGGATGGGATGGATAGATGGATGGGATGGATAGATGGATGGGATGGATGGGATGGATAGATGGATGGATGGATAGATGGATGGGATGGATAGATGGATGGATGGATAGATGGGATGGATAGATGGATGGATAGATGGATGGGATGGATGGGATGGATAGATGGATGGATAGATGGATGGATAGATGGATGGATGGATAGATGGATGGATAGATGGGATGGATAGATGGATGGATGGATAGATGGATGGGATGGATAGATGGATGGATGGATAGATGGGATGGATAGATGGATGGATCGATGTGATGGTGGATAGCGAAGTGACATGCGGATCATACTGGTTTCAATCCAGAATAACTGGTGTTGAACTGACAAGATTCATAGATCCCTAGATGATGGATCAAGATAGAATGGCATCCAGATTAACCGCATAAGGCTAGAAATGCATCTCTCCCTACAACAGAATGGGTGTTCTTCTAGAACATTTAACAAAGAACTCCACATTTGGTCTCCTTGCAATGACATTTTTGGTACATTTGTACGGTTGAGATACAGGTTTCTCATTGGCAGCTCCAGAACGAGGTCCTGAATGATATTTGACGGTACGGCTAAATCAGAGGACTCCCATTGTCATAGTAGATACTGTATCTGGGATTCCTATCCATCCGTCAGTTTGGGGTGTAGCGTCCTGGGGTCGTCTGGAACCTCAATGACGCATTCTTCTTTAGAATAACAATTTAGGGTTTAATGCTGGAAAATTGTGTGTGAATTTTTTTTAGCAAACATTTGAAAAAAAAGTAGGAGAGAGAAAGTTAGGATTTTCAAGGAAAATGTAGGAGAAGTAGGAGGCAATGGCAAAAAGTAGGAGAGTTTGAAAAAAAGTAGGAGCCTGTTGCATCCCTGAAAGAGCATCCAAAGTTTTGGTCAACTGTCAAGGAAAAAGTTAACAGGACTGGTGAGATGGATGGCCAACGAGGTTGACACTGGACAGTAATAAAGCATTGATTGATTTTTCAATCAGCCATGCTGGAAATAATCCTCGATTCTGCAGATTTGAGTGATTCATGGATACATTTCCAGTGGGAAAAAAGTGTTGATGTTTGAGGCAGATTGTGAGCTGGCACTGGCAGGGCAGAGGAGTGCGATGCAGTCAGCTAGTTTGGTGGAAGACAAGGAAGTCGATACAGCAACAAGCAGCTGACATCTCGAACATCACTACATACTATTATATGGATACACATCCAAGGCTAATTCCAATTAATTCAAGAGTGAATGTGGTGTATGAGCACCCGAACAAAAACGTAGAGGGACTAGATGAGGTGAAGGAATATCTGTAATAAACACGATCCTACCCAGTCTCTGCTCCTCAAAAGTCCGTCTGGAATGAAGTTGATCCCATCGCTAGGACGGTTTGGAGGACCAGAAAAAGAAAAGTGTATTTTCAGTCCTGGGAAGACTACCTAATAGCATAACTAATTGAGTTTGTATAGAACAGTTTGGGTCTAATATACTGCAGTAAGGCATTAGCAGCACTTGTAACAATATTCAAAGTGCTTATAATTAAGCACTCTCCTGACTCGGTGACATGCCTAAAGCACTCTCTCAGATATCGTCATGATTTCAGGAACCAGATAAAGATAGGACCTGAACATAGAACAGGCATGACACTCTGATATGTAGGGCGTGCTAGTGGCTGAAAGAATGAAGCTCATAATTGTGATGAGGTCCTCGCAGGTTCCAATGAGTAGGTAATTGCTTGCTACAGAACACGGCTCATACTTGAGTTCCTCACAGGTCTCAAATGAGTAGATAGATATTGCATGCTACAGAACACTGCTCATACTTGAGTTCCTTACAGGTCTGAAATGAGTAGATAGATATTGCATGCTACAGAACACTGCTCATACTTGAGTTCCTTACAGGTCTGAAATGAGTAGATAGATAATGCATGCTACAGAATACAGTTAATACTTGAGTTCCTTACAGGTCTGAAATGAGTACTAATAGATATTGCATGCTACAGAATACAGCTAATACTTGAGTTCCTTACAGATCTGAAATGAGTAGATAGATATTGCTTGCTACAGAATACAGTTAATACTTGAGTTCCTTACAGATCTGAAATGAGTAGATAGATATTGCAAGCTACAGAATACAGCTAATACTTGAGGTCCTCACAGGTCTGAAATGAGTACTAATAGATATTGCATGCTACAGAATACAGCTAATACTTGAGGTCCTCACAGGTCTGAAATGAGTACTAATAGATATTGCATGCTACAGAATACAGCTAATACTTGAGTTCCTTACAGGTCTGAAATGAGTAGATAGATATTGCTTGCTACAGAATACAGCTAATACTTGAGTTCCTCACAGGTCTCAAATGAGTAGATAGATATTGCGTGCTACAGATCACAGCTCATACTGAAGTTTCCCTCAGCTCTCCGATCAGTAGTTAGATATGCTTTCTACAGAACACTGCTCATACTTGAGTTCCTCACAGGTCTCAAAGGAGTAGATAGACATCACTTGCTACAAATCACAGCTAATATTTTAGTTCCTTACATTTCTGAAATCAGTAGATAGATATTGCGTGCTACAGATCACAGCTCATACTTGAGGTCCTCACAGGTCTGAAATGAGTACTAATAGATATTGCATGCTACAGAACACCGCTCATACTTGAGTTCCTCACAGGTCTCAAATGAGTAGATAGATATTGCTTGCTACAGAACATGGCTCATACTTGAGGTCCTCACAGGTCTGAAATGAGTACTAATAGATATTGCATGCTACAGAACACGCTCATACTTGAGTTCCTTACAGATCTGAAATGAGTATATAGATATTGCTTGCTACAGAATACAGTTAATACTTGAGTTCCTCACAGGTCTCAAATGAGTATATAGATATTGCATGCTACAGAACACAGCTAATACTGAGGTCCTCACAGGTCTGAAATGTATTAATAGATATTGCAAGCTACAGAATACAGTTAATACTTGAGTTCCTCACAGGTCTCAAATGAGTATATAGATATTGCATGCTACAGAACACTGCTCATACTTGAGTTCCTTACAGGTCTCAAATGAGTAGACAGATATTGCAGACTACAGAATACAGTTAATACTTGAGTTCCTCACAGGTCTCAAATGAGTAGATAGATATTGCATGCTACAGAACACTGCTCATACTTGAGTTCCTCACAGTCCAAATGAGTAGATAGATATTGCATGCTACGAATATACATACAGCTAATACTTGAGTTCCTCACAGTCTCAAATGAGTAGATAGATAATGCATGCTACAGAATACAGCTAATACTTGAGTTCCTCACAGGTCTCAAATGAGTAGATAGATAATGCATGCTACAGAATACAGCTAATACTGAGTTCCTTACAGGTCTGAAATGAGTATGAAAAGGTATTGCATGCTACAGAACACAGCTAATACTTGAGGTCCTCACAGGTCTGAAATGAGTAGATAGATATTGCTTGCTACAGAACACGGCTCATACTTGAGTTCCTCACAGGTCTCAAATGAGTAGATAGATATTGCATGCTACAGAACACTGCTCATACTTGAGTTCCTTACAGGTCTCAAATGAGTAGACAGATATTGCAGACTACAGAATACAGTTAATACTTAGTTCCTTACAGGTCTGAAATGAGTACTAATAGATATTGCATGCTACAGAATACAGCTAATACTTGAGGTCCTCACAGGTCTGAAATGAGTAGATAGATATTGCATGCTACAGAATACAGCTAATACTTGAGGTCCTCACAGGTCTGAAATGAGTATATAGATATTGCTTGCTACAGAACACGGCTCATACTTGATTCCTCACAGGTCTCAAATTAGTAGATAGATATGCATGCTACAGAGTATGGCTCATACTTGGGTTCCTGATGAATAGTTAGATATGGTTTGCTACAGAAATGATGTTCCTCTGATTTTTTTCATTGAAAAGTCATTTGTCTAGTAGAACACAGTGAAAAAGGCATTCACGCTGAATCTGTTGCCAACAACGAACACATGAGGTTAAGTGCTCTGTCGTTTTTTTTTACTCACCAGAATTAGATGACACTCCTCTGATACTGTTCTTTGCGTTCTCATCATCAGACGGGATCTTTATGGGCTGTCGGCAGTGGCTACTTCAACGACAATCTTAGATTGGGTCCTGGAATGGCGAGACAATTACGGTGTTGAAATGGATTTGATGATCACAAGCTCAGGCCTCTCCTTGAAACTTGACCAGTATCGGCATAACCATAATTATATTAATATCCACAGCTGGCACAAATACTTCTTGAATCCTATTAAAAATAGTCACCTTTTTTTATTATTTTTGTTTATGGTATACTTGCCGAGCCAGAGGATCGTTCCTATCCAGGCCCAGCAAAGTGCCAGGAAGTGGATCACTGCAACTTATGTCAGCCGCGGAATCCTTACAGTACACGGAATGAGGCAATGCCTCTTTGGCAGTACCTAACCCCCCCCCCCCTTTGTTTTTTTTTTTTTTTTTTTTTTTTTTTTTTTTTTTTTTTTTTTTTTTTTTTTTTTTTTTTTTTTTCTGGGCTGGGGGTAATCAACGCAGACGGCAACTTGCAAATTGCCTACCCCTGTTTTGTCCCTGCTCCAATCCCTTATGCTGAGCGTCCAACGAGAGGGCAGGCAGGTTCCATTTTGAAGTCTTTGGTATGACCCTACCGGGAATCGAACCACGGTCTCCCGAGTGGAAGGCCGACGCTACCAATTGTGCCACCCACTCGGTTAAGCTAGGGTTCAGGCCAAACAATACCCAGTCAGACTTCATTCATACAGTTGAAACACCCTGAGGCAACGACTAAGGACCCAAGTCCCGATTTGCTATTTGCCGAACCGTTCCCATGTAGAAAAGCCCTTTCATAAGTTTTGATATCAAATTATCATTTTCTATTCGCCATATTTCTTGAGCCCTTCTCTCTGAAATGACCAACAGCCATCTTTAGTGATAGTCTTGTCTCTAAAAACATTAGATGGTCGTGAATATCAAATCTGTGACAACACCTTTTTTAATTTCAATGTCACTTTACCTTCAAATAATTTAGGCACAGGCCAATGAACATTGTGTTTAAGTTTGGTAAATATCCCTCCAAGTGAATCCTATAACAGACTCTAATGTTTGCTTGACCTGATTTTACTTTCCTCTCTGATGTTAGATGACCAGCATCAAGAATCTATAGAGGCTATAGAAAGCACCACCCAAAGAACATTATGGCACAATTCTATTGAGAAATCATGTTCTTCGTGGTAGATGCTCTTTGCAATTTCTCAAACAATAGCTCATGTTCTTTTATCAGCGATATCTCAACCTTAGGCTTCAGGTGGTGGAAGATGAGTTCAATGAACATTGGACCATGAGGAATTGCTATTTAGGGGCAATAAAGGCAAATGCGTTGACAGACATATGAGATAGATAGATTTAATGGCATACAGAATACAGATAGGAACAGCAAAGCTGGTTTGAGCTGAAAATATCTACACTTTGTCTACTTTCAGCCAAATTTAGCAGGATTCCATACAGCTATAACTTCCTCAGTTAAGAAGATTGTATCTAACAGCTCCTTATTTATTCCCCAGCATAACCTTGGTCAACTTCTTGCAAGGCAAACTAGCCCTTTCATCCCATCACTGCTTATGTAAACAACTTCACATGCTCCATGCACTCCATGGATACCATTAACCAATGATAACACTGTCCAAGTAGCATTGTAATCCATCCTGAATCCACAGGAGAAGTAACATTTTCAATATTTTCCTGTTTTTTTTTAACAGAACTTATTACACCCCTTTATAAACCTTAACTAAAATTCCTGAACACCCTGTTAGTAGGTAGCACTAGTCCTATGATAACACTGACCAATCATCATAGAAAATCAATATAATCTGTAGAGGAGCATTTTGCAGATTTCCATAGTTTTTTACGATAATAGCTCATTATGCCCATTACATGACCTTCAACCTTAAATCCCCGAACACCCTGTAGGTACCTAGACCATGATAACACTGACCAATCGTCATGGAGACTCAACTGTAGAAGCATTGATATTTCCAAGAATTTTACACATCGTTCATTTTCCTAGGGACCAGTGTTATTATATTAAAAAATAATTTAATAAATGATATGGGTCTCTCTTTAGAACATAGTACGTGCGACATGTTGCTGACGAACGAACTTTTTATGTCGCTGGTTAAACTATAACAGATATAAATGATAAATAACTGCTGCTAGTTGTACAATTAGCGAGTGGTGTAAGGTAAACAGAATGGGGATGAATACCAGTAAAACTAAAACTAATAATAATAATAATGGGGACTTGATAGAGCGCCTAATGCAAAAAGCCTCTAGTCCCTTTTACAGACCTAATAAACAAACAGGAAGGTGAATAGGAAACAGAAGAATGAAACAGAAAGACACAGAAAGGAACTGAAAGACAAAACAAGGGGAAAACACACAACAAAGCGAACAAAAATGGATTAGTCAGACAGATAAGGCTGGGTGAAGGACTTATGTTGATTCGCTCCCGCACCTGGAAGAAAGTATCGGACAAGATAAATTAGGGAATAAATGAAGCTCTCTGTGCATGTAAACACTGCATTCTGGAAAATGTACCCCACGAAAAACTACTGGGGGTGCATAGTGATCAAACATTATCTTGGCTTATATGTAGTAATCTTTTTGCACGCTTGTTCAGGGGAAATTGCCTTTTTAAAAGAATAAAACCATTTAGTGACACAGCTACCTGAAACTGTATTATCACGGGTATATTATGCCGCTGTTAGACTACTGTAGTACCATATGGGGTATATGTAAGGAGGGCAATATGCAAAAAGTTAATCGAGTGCAAACAATCGCGGCCAGAGTAATCATTGGGCGACTCCTGACTCCAATTAAGATTCTGATTATTGCTTGATACCTGGGATGGAAGGCAATCGATAAGCGTATCCAGGAAAAGCGTCTTACAATGCTATATAAATGTCTCAATGGTGTGACTCCCGATTATCTCAGAGGGTTATTCCAATTCACAGAAGATACACACTCACATGGTCTAGATCGTCTACGTCAAATGGACTATTTATTACTGTGGAAGGACCGAATACCACAAACAACGCTTTTCATACATGCTGCTAGAGACTGGAATAACGTACCCCAAAACTGTAGGGAAGCGCAATCCTTAGGCGTTTTAAAAACATTATTCGCGAAATAATATGAATTTTTATGAAGCTAAATATATTTTGAAGGATTTTGAAAGTTTTTATGATGGTAACTTTGGGTAATTTTATGAATTCCATTTAAACTACATGTTCCATCTGCCAAAGGAGTCTCATTATACATTTTTATCCAGTGATGATCATCTCATTTGAATCCCATTTGTTTTGTACGGTTTATGAAATATTTGATCAATGGACCTCTATAGCTCTCATTACGTTTAATGTCACTTTATCTAATATTTACCTCTTCACGGGGATTCTTATATGTAATTTTTGAATATGTTTGACAATATTATTTGGGCCTCGGGTTAGATTAGCAATTTGCTAACCGAATCTTTTTCCCACTATTCATGATGTAAATGGTAAATAAATAAATAAATAAATATAATCATTCATTCATTCATTCATTATGCCTTTCAACGACCTTTGACCCTAAATCTCTGAACACCCTGTGGTAGCACTAGTCCATGATAACACTGACCAATTATCATGGTATTCAACCCAGAATGTAGGTGATAAAGCATTCCACAGATCTCTACATAATGGCTCATTATGCCCCTTTAATGACCCCCTTTCAATAACCCCCTTCAAATTCCCAAACACTGTGTATATAGCAATAGCCAGCAATAAGACTGATCAACTATCACAGAATTTCAACCAGATCTGTAGATAGGGCTGTGACTTTTGGGTAATTTCAGACCCGGGTACCCGACCCAAATTTTGGGCGGGTATCCGGGTACCCTAAATTTACCGGCCTTAAATTGCCCAATCAGTCACTAGTAAAAATGCATGGCGTCCGTTGCTCCGCTCCCAGCTCATACAATAATGAAAGATGCCTCGGCCAGGTCGATTGAAACATCGTAGTAATAGTGCACCATAGATTTACGGCAAGAATAATTTATGAGTCACTGAAACTGCACATGTTTGGTGGCAGATCAGTGTGCAGTCCCGATTGGTAAGAAGTTGACGAACGCAGGCCTCGACATTTCCGCTCGCCACTCGAAAAATGTGAGTTAAAATTATGCTGTGGCGACCAGTTAAGCGATCGCCAAACTCGCGAGTTGATCCAACTTGGCCCCTCCCAGCCTTAGCGTACCGTAACCTACCTATAACGAAACTGCATGCAAAGCTGTACGATGCCCTAGCTTCACTCAACCATGCTGTGGCACTACTTTTACATATAGCCCTGTTCCTAGTTGGAACTTGGAAGTAACACGTGCTATGCACCTGCTCTTATTCAGTGCGCTCCCGCCACTGATAATGTGCAGTGCACTACACAACAATACCTAGTTAGCCACTCTGATTTCGTACGGAGCGACGACAAAACTTCCAACCGCATACAATTAAACGTCTATGGCGTTTTTCCATTGACACTGTGATTAAGGATCAACTGAAAATATTCACGATGGTCAATATCGGGATAGAATATACTGCAATTAAATGTGCGGTGCCAACAATTCTATGAATGAATGAACGTGATTAATCAGGTAATTGGTGGATAAAACAATTCTACATGAAGGTTTAGCAATGATTTGGTGGCATTTACGGCTAATTTTTAGACCGTGGCTTGCTTCAGATTTCTTGCTGAAATAATCACAGTTACATTAGAGCTTACTCGTAATTGCACTAGCAAGGAGCTAGTGTGGGCCAGCCAGCCATGCGTACGTATGGAAGAATAGAAAGTTTTCACATGTATTTGTATTGTTGGTGATTATTTATTGGGTCTGATTGCACTGATCGGTTTGGTCGATTCCCAAACAGTTTTTTTAACATTTTAGAGTAGATCAATCATGTCCCGTTCAACATTGGAAGTAAGAAAATTAATTTGAAGCAAAGAAAAATGCACAATTCATTTCTTTTTTAATTAAAATCTTCTCATTTGATGTCATTTCCGGGTATCGGGTCCTGTGATTTTTCTACCCGGGTCCCGACATTTTCGGGCGGGACTCGATTACCTGGGACTCGGTCACAGCCCTATCTGTAGAAGAAGCATTTTGCAGATTTACACATAGTTGCCTATACTGCCACTTTAAGATGTTCCATGAGTCAATAAACATTGTGTCAAGTTTGGTCAACATTGGTCGAGGAACGGACATTTGAGAGTCACAAAAGCAGAAGTTAACAGACAGACAGATAGATAGATGTATAAATAGATAGAACCTGCTCTTTATATAAGAACAACACTCAGCGCCATAACAATACAAACTCAGATGGCTTCCCCCACCCCTGTAGGTGCATTGTACGCAGATGGGAAGCTTTATGGAGCTATATCACAGTAGAACACGGAGGGCGCACCTTGTCATCGGTGTGGGGGAGAAACCCTGGTCACTCCCTTCATGTTTCGTTCAAGGCCGAAAGTGACTGCATGGAAGATGACGACAACTCTGAGATAGTCATCCTGCAATGAAGGCCAAAATGGAAATGTCTGAGAGATTCGTCGACTAGGCAAAAGAGTATGAAATCCAATGTTTGACAATATTCGCGACAACGTCAGGAAAAGGCAATCGGTCAAACGAGAGAAATGTGATATTTGGCAGAGTCTGAGATGATAAACGAACAAATGTTCACCAGCCCTTTCCCCTGGCGACATTTAACATGTGAAGCAATTGGCCATATATAATAGGACATGTATGGGAGGGGAAAAAAAATGCCTTTGTGAACATTCCGTGGAATCAACCTTGAGACCTTGGGATATTGCCTTCGGGCTAATTGACCTTGGTAGAAACAGCCTTGGGGGAAACAGCCTTGGGGAAATGACCTTTGGGGAACTGACCCTGGGGGACATTGACCCTGGGGGGTATTAACCCTGGGGGGATTGCGGGTAGCAACCGTAGCAGAACTGACCTTGGGGGAATAACAGAACAGACATTGAATTCAAAATTTAGCAAAGCACAACAAAAAGGAAACTCGCCCTACTTATCACTAATGTGGGTTCGATTGTCATTTTTTTAGTTTCAAGTGTTATTCTGGGTTATTTTTGCCAGCCGTACCATGATAAATTTGAGTGGATCGATCTGTGTGAACACTTTTTCTTGACTGATTGCCATTATCAGGTGGGTTCCCCAGACAGCAAATCAGAACCTTCTATAATGTGGCTGGGTGTCTCAGCCATAATAAATAATAATATCTCTTTCGATATAGACTTTCCCAGGTCGAAGACATACTCAACGCGCTTTACAGTATTACCCTGATCATTAGTGACTGTCAAACCCGTACTATACAGCACGCACCTCTCGCTCTCAGCCCCCCCGGCGTCACTCTATCTTGTCCCTGAGGGACTTCCAATGGAGCTGACACATACAGCGCTCGATAATCTTTACAAGTCACCTCACAAAGGTTACCCACTTCGACACGAGGGTGGCATGGGACATTCAGGAGACATGCAATGTCCAATAGCACTGCGGAGAAGTCCTCGGGTCTTCCAATGGGCTCCAAACTCGCAATCAATGGTTTCGCAGTCTGGAGCTCTACCGACTGAGCTGTTCCCCCCCCCCCCCATGGTAGAGAATTGCCATCCGTGAGCCGAGAGCAGAGAAGATTGCATCGCAGTAGGATACACTATCTCTGTAATGTCACTGGTGCTTTGACTCGAACCTGAAGGGCAAATAGAATTGCGCTGTGTGCACACCAGCCATGGAGCTATTATATTAACCTGGAGGGGACATTAGAGTGCGTATTGTGTGTCCTGTTCATTTTCCCGTCAGAGAACACAAACTGAAGTGAGGAAGCGCCCTATTGTGTATAACATCGTTAAACACAGTCAGTTTGTTTACTCTCTATTCGCGAATTTCTTCGACCCATAGACCCCGAAAATACCGTCATTGCTCCATAGTGACGATTCTATATCATGGGGCAAGATTCTGCAACATTCAGTGAGTGTTACCTGTTTCAGAAAACGCGGGAAATCAGCCGATCTATTACGGAAGCACAGAAACAACATGAATAATTCGGGAATACGAATCGATTGCGTCTGGCAGAACACCATCTAGGCGTGAAGTATGCCATCACGGAGTGAACTAGAGCCTAAAAATGTGAAGTTCGAATTAAAGGAGGCTGTCCAACGGAACATATTCTGATTTTCTACGAAATGCGAACTATGTCACCCGAATCACATGTCCCTATACAACTACATAATTGAGGGCGCGTCAGAGGTTAGCCAACAGGGTCCCTCGACTTCGGTTTTGTATAGGAGCTTCAGTACAGCATGTCGGGGCTGCACCACGCACGGTGAGTCACGCTCCACCAATAGCCACCGTTCCCAGTAGGATACTGCAGTTTTGAGTGGCTCATGTGAACTAGGAGTAGAAAACGAGACATAACATGAAATGCTCCAGAACTTTACCTTGTTTATATTTTTGTTAGGAAGGTGAGTGACTGCGTCGCCTTCCCAGCCTCGGACTGTTCGACTAGCTTGATCCGTCCTGAGAGCCTGTCGTGGAGAGTTGTCATGGGAGGATTCATTTTCTGCACCGCAGTTTATTTCCTTCGGCCTATACCGAATGAGAGAGAGAGGGAAGAGAAGGGATAAGATTTAAACAAGTTTTCTTGAATTGTCGAGTATCACCTGTTCATGAATCACAGAAGGATGTTGATTCTTCTGAGAAAGTATCAGTCTGTCTTCAATTTTCCTGATTCGGGCTGAAAAAAAATTGACTAGCAAGCATATAATTACATCGGATTAAAAAATATCTTACGTGGAGGCTGCAGATTGGAAACTTCCCGGTTGACGAATTGCACTCGAGCACACCACCTCCCATTTCATTAGGCCTTACAGATTATGCAAATTAGGCTTCAGATGACCTTCAGTGATTCTGCCTTCCAAGGGGATAGACCGTTGTAGTAATTGGTGAAATGGGATGGCGACGTTTGCAAGAACGATCATCCCGATGCAATGTGATATTGAAAAAAGGAAAATATACTGTGATTTTTTTTTCGGAGGTAAGGAAAGTGGTCCATATGTGAGATAATGAAGGCCTCTCTTGATTCTCGTGACCACGACACAGAGTTTTGTAAAAAAAAGTGCCAATCTGAAAATCTGGTAACTTTTTAAGAAGTTATGCAATTATGCTGGAATTCTAATGAGTTTGCGAATACCTCCCTCTTGATGCGATTAGTGGGGGCTACATGTACGTGAACGAAGGATTCGGGTGGCATGTCAGATTTTGCGTACCTGGGACCCTGTTTGATGGCACATGTTCATAGGCTGGTACTGGATGCACTGCAATACTTTCAAAAGAGTTTATGACTATCGTTGAGGAATTGCTAGAAAGTAGAGAATTGCCACCTATATGGTAGTTAGAATTCATTAGTTTTCATAAGACAAAACTTTTGCTACATGCTAGGAAGTGCTATGATAAACTTACCCTCGGCCTTAGTGTTCTGGACCTCGTGCAAGCTAGAGTAAATATAAACAAAGGCCTGGAAGGGCCAAGGGCCAAAAATATATCAATCAGTCATCAGAGGAGTGGGAGCTCGGTGGACGAAATTTGTTAGCGCCATAACTGCACAAGCACCGAGCCTTGAAATATTTTGGCAAGGCACAAAGTCTTGTTTGTCCTTACTTCTGAATTCTATAGAAAGCATCGATGCACGCTGGAGCCAATTGTAAATGAAAACACACGGTAAAGAAATATCAAGGACATAGGTAATAATGCAGTGAAAACAAGCTTAATGGTGCACAAAATCCATGTTAAATGTTAAACAACACCACCATTCCGATATGCTTGTGCAGTGCTCCACTGGTCCATAGTTTGGTGTACTGGGTGCTCCGACCATTGTGATTAACATCGAACACAACTGAGAGCCTCACTGATCTCGGGGTTTTTTCCCACAATGTTAAAGGACAACTGCAGGGTGAAACAACAGGGGTATTTCGTGGAGAAGGGAGAACTGTATCTAAGGTCCAACCACATTCAATATGATGTTTATATGTGGAGTTGTGGCCTTCGAAGTTTGATCCATTATGCAGAGATTGGGGAGAATCCCCAATTGCGCAATACCGCCTGACATCACACTTGGACAACCAGGAAGTTATGTCATGGATTTCATCGTAATAACTTGTGAATAATTCAACATTCAGCAAGAAGTCCTGTGTCTTTCTCTCACTAAAGTAACCATCCACACCCACCCCCCACTACAGAATCTCTACCATAGACTAAAGGCTTTAGAAGTGAGAATAATGTGCTTTCAGGGTGTTGGGAGGATGACATCAATTTATTGCATGATGGATGTTTTTCGACTGTGCGATACACATGCACAAACTCCAAAAGACTGTAATCGGTAACCGGGAATGTATCAAATAGGGTTTAAAGAACATCAGTTTTCTCCAGCTAATATATCAGTCTTATATCATCCCGCAGTGTTTTTTTAACACTGATGTCACGCAAAACTAGTATGGGTCATTGGGCCAAGTTGAAACTACGGGAGACAAAAAAAAAAACTTGACCGAGCTCCCCTGTCGAATATGTCAGTATATCACAACAACACACGACAGGATTGACCACTATGTCTCTCCCTTAACTTGTCCAGGGGGGGGGGCGCTAGGAAAAAAATCATCTCTCCAGATGGCTTGACGGGAAGGACTGTTTTGGCGCAAAATCTGGAGTCGCCCTCTGAGATGTTCACATTCTGAAGTGTCTGATGGAAAGGTATCGTTGAAGGGCACAGTGACCGGAGAAGACCTGAGGGAGCTGGTAGAGACCACTGAGGAAGGAGACAAAAGGTAATGAACAGGAAAAAGAAGAAATATATCAGAATAATAGTTGTTTCAAACTAGCATAAATTTGTGGACAATACATTTGTGTTGCAGGAAGTATGGAAGAAGAGATAATTATTTGAAGGAAAATAAAAAATTTGTCATCAGATATTACTTGAACTAAATTGTTTCGTTATTATTACCAAGATATATATCTAAATCCACGTACACTCAATGTTATGGTGAACTGCAAAGTTAGTGGTAGAAGAAAAGGTAAGTATTCATTGGGCAATAAATGAGGGATCGAACCTGCCACAAGGAATATTCACTACATTTTTTCTGTCTGACAAATCCTCTCACTTCGGGTGCCTTTTGGTGTACCGTTGACCAGTTTGTTCAACTAAAATAATTTGTGGAATACGATTTGTGTTGCAGAAGTATGGAAGAAGATACCCCTTCTGCGGAAATAACAAGGTCAGCTCACTAAGCCCTCTTAGTTCTCACATGACTGCAGTGACCTTCAGGTGACTTTCCCATTGACGATTACCATATCAGGCCATGATACAGCAGCGCACCCAAGATTCTTTCGCGATCAATAAACATGTTAAATATGTATTCAAACTGATAATAGTGTCAACTAGAGCACAATAGGGATGTAGCTCAAACCGCCACAAATGATACCAAGACCAAGTGGTTAAATGTTAAAAGATAATGAGGACAAGAAGGCAGTTTCGAAACAGAGCCTATGGGTACCCTGTAAGAACTTTTGACATTGATCTCCATAGGCCACGGATGTCAATAGTAGTCAATAAACATGTTACCGGCCCCACGGGGTCTCAAGTCCAAAATTCCTGAAAACCTTGGAGGTACGGCGATAGACCGCAATGGTGACCGAACATCAACACTGGACTGGCACAAAATTTGTAGAAGCATTTTGCGTGATGAACAATGAGGGCCCTAGGGCCCATTGGCCCTTGAGACCAGAGGTTTGCCAAAAGCCCCTGATGGAAACACTAAACCAAGGATTATTACAGTAACTTTAAAAGAACAATTGGAACTTGTGGGAAGAGATGCATTCAAGTACCAATGTGTGAAATTCCATGAATGCCATAAATGGGCCATCAGGCCCAAGTGGACCTGGATCCAAAAAATTCATGGACACCACGGAAGTATTGACTCTTAGACCATCATTAGGACCACGATGTCAGCACTGTGCACCAAAACTTGAAGAGGAGGAGCATTCTGCTAATTCCACTGTATGATGGCCTTGGTCCTAAGTTTATGAAGGTATGGCTATTACACCATCATTTATGACCAAAATCAGAACGGCGAGCGACTAAAGTTGTAGGGATACAAGATTTTTGCAGGATTTCATATAATGGGCTCTGAGGCCCGAACTGGGGCCTTGAGTCCAAATTCCGAACAACCCCAATGGCCATCTACCCCCAAGGACCATTACATGTAACTTTGAAGAAAAAGAAAATTCAATTGAAGCTTGTGGGAGGAGAATCATTTCAAGCACTATTATGTGAAGTTTCATGAAAATGGGCTCCGGGTGAACGTCGGACCTTGGACAAAGATCTGGACACTTCCCCTGATTTTAGACATCATTATGTCCGAACATCAGCGCTGTGCACCACAATTTGTAGGAGGAGATCATTTTGAATTTTACACATAACGGCCTATATTGCCCCTTTAATGACCTTTGAACCTTGACATTAACAAGTCAGAACTGTCCCATGGTCAGGAAACATGTGTCAAGTTTGGTCGAATCATCACGAAGGACTGTTTGGGGGACAAAAAAAAAAAATGTTGACACACTGGATAGATAGAGTAGAATACTAGATGTAGAGTGACATGCAGATTCCAATAGCCAACCAGCATAGCTGGTTTGAGCTAAAAAATTATGGACCGATATTCCCAGTTGTAGCACCCTGCCATTGTCGCAAAACATTCCATACTAGGTTCCTCCGTACCTCCAGCATAATTCAGGGTGAATAACAAATCAGTTCAACAATGACTGTGTCTCTAATCTTGGAATAAACTCTAAATTATCCTATCGGGAAAAGACTAGGGTACCCTACCTGTATGGGCTTGGAGTTAATTAAGAGATCGTTGTTCACGGAGGCACTGAAATCTGAGATCGCATCGAATCATCAAAGGATAAAGAGAAGGAATTGGCAATTAATAGATTAAAATCGAAATATTTCCATCATAAGGACTCTAAAGTTTAAATTGAAAGTTTGTGAATTCCGATATCACCACAACTGTCTACGGAGATTGATTCAAGGACAACTGCAAGATTAAATATGAAGAGGAAAACGCGTTGGGGCATAGCAAAATATATATATCAAACCAATCTGTGGAAGGAGAAGTATTGGTAGGTTTTCCGCAGGTCTTGTGGTTTATATGCCCCTGAATGACCTTTTGACTTGAAGCCTTGAACACCCCCAGGGCACCAAAAACACTAACCGAGTATAATGGTTAGGTCAGCCTAATCTGTAGGGGAGAAAGCATTCTGAGATATTTGCAATTTCTTACATAATAGTGCCAGGTGTCGATTAGAACAGGCGGTCGGCAACCTTTTTGTTAGGTGACCCAAAAATGGTTTAAAAAAGGCTTGCTATCACGACTGTCACTATCAAGCGGGGCCTCCGTCACCATTGGTTGGTTTTCACAACCCCCAAAATTGCAGGAAACCGGCCCCTTCCCGAATAGATTATGACACAGAACAGTCTCCCCAAAATTCCAAATGTCCAAATGAGTTATTTTGCCTTAGGTCAAATCACAAAAAATTATTGCCGGGAGAGACGTCCCAGCGCAATGCCTGCCAACATTGATCGAAGCCCTTGTGGCTAAAACAAACATCTCACTCCAAAGGTATAAGTAAAATTGTAATGTACTATTCAAAATTAAGTGGAAATCGGGGAGTGGTAGACATGGGACCGGCGGGTCCAATGGTAGTTCGCTGATGGGGACGAAAAAATGGCGTTCCCGGGAGCAGGTGGGATTGGTTTTCAGATCTGCCTCGATATAAGCGACCTTGAGCACTATTGAAAGGAGTTATCAAATCAAAAAAACTGTATGCAGGTTTCAAAACAACATATTTATTTGAATTTTCTTGAAAATAGCATGGACACATGCCGACAGAAAGAAAGAGAATCAAGGTACAAGTACCCCATAACCCCGTGACCCTTGAGCAGTCAGTGACACTGGCATTATGTGGCATTATGCAGTTTTTACATAATAGTCATCGTGCCCTTTTGTGGCCTTGGATCTGAAATAATAATAACCACCCATAGGTATGATTAATAATCCAAGCTTATCTACAGGAGAAGCATTCAAGCCGTTTTCCATTCATGGCAATTATGACCCTGTACCCATCTTTGACTTGAAAGCAAAGAGGTCAAAGAGAACGTTCCCATGGGCAAATGACATTTAAGTTGGTTCAAACCACGACAACATCCGTCAAGGATCAACATTGAGGGCCCAGATAGGGCCAACCAAAAGCTAACCGACTTGACAGACAGACAGACCGATAGGCCGACAGGGCAAGTTGACAATTAGGCTCAAACAGTGCAGCTGTTTTTTGAGCGAAAACAAAAATGTGTAACCTTATCGTGTAGAGAGATTTGAGTCTGTCCTGCACCCAACCAGAAGACCTATAAGCAGTCACTAGAGGAGAGTGGAGATGAATCGGACGCCCCATTAACCATCTTCGGTGGTTCCTCGTCGAGGGGCGTTGCTAACGGGACCACATTAGGACTTTCTATTGGTTTGTTGCTTAAGACTCTGGAAAGAAAAATTTCATATACAGTCATCAACAACATGGAAAGCTTCAAATAATGGTTATGAACATTTCAAGAGAAGTGCACTTCAAACGCAAGATTATTAGTTAGGCAACAGCAGTGGTCAACCAGTGGTCATCCAATAGTAAACATTTGTGTCACTGTCAATCATTAGAACTGCTTATATTTCTGAAAAGGAAGTTCATATGTATGATCAAATTCTTTGGAAATTCCATGTATACAGTTTGGAATGAATTTATAGATGATTTTATGTAAAGATCAAGGATATAAACCATCGCATGACAAAAAGAGAAGGGCGATGGGTGGCCACGAGGGATGAAAGTGGCGGGCTGGGAGGATTGGTGGGTAGTGTATGTTAATTGCAAGCACAGTTGCCGTGGATTGGGGTGGGGGCCACACCGTCCCGTGTGGGTGCCCTAGTCCATTTGGGGAATTTGCTTCTCTTAGGGACACTAAAATCCCAAAATTGATGAAGAAAAAAATGTTACACTTTTTTATTAAGGTATGAGCTCCTATTGAAATGAATATTGTATTATGAAGATTGTTTCCTTTATTACAAGCAGTCTCTTAGAGGTCCCCAGTTGCAACAGGACCCATAGCAGCCGAAGGAAGGGGTGCTGTGTCTTGTCGGAAGGGCACACATCAGAGTCCCTGATTAGGGTTCAACAGCTTAGCCCATGGGCAGTAAAGTTGGCAACCTCAGCCAACACGTCCATAAGTCCCAAGAATTTGTGGCATTTCAGGGCTCTGAACATAACTCACATTTGTTAGGTGTGGCATACCAGCCATTGCCTTCCTTTTGTACATGCATGCATCAGGTTCTGTTCTAGGTCCTCCTGAGTGTTATTGCTCCTTTTGTCATGCTGGAGTCTGAAGGAAAGAAAAACCATTTAATTGAAGCCCAAGTATTTGTTCCAACCAAATAAGTTTCAGCAATAAGTAATCCCCACTGACGTCAGTGGCATACCTTGAATGACTATTCTAATTAATAACGAAATGTTGTAGTAGGACTGGGTCTACATGGAGTGTTGGCAACATTTACCGACGGGAGGATATCAACAGATTTATATTCACGAGGGGCGGCGAGGCCTTAGCCACGACATCCACGATAACACGCCTCTACTGGATTGACGCTGTATGTATGGAGATCGGGGGCATGAACCAATTACTATTGCAACAGTTCACACTCTGTAACCTTTGCTAAGTCTACTGTGAGGCATGTACAACCAACTTTTAGCATCAGCCGCCCTACCCAAGACTAAGAGGAAGGAAAAAAAAATGTCCCCCAACGGGTGGGGGAGGGCAATTGCCACTCCTTGCATTGTTAAACAAGCACACATACTGGCACAGTGCGGGAGTCGAGTTCAAGCCAATCCGAGAATCCGAGCCTCCCAAGACCGAGTCCTCAGCATCCGAGTCCACAGACCGAGTCCTCAGCATCCGAGTCCGAGTCAAGACAGAGTCCTTTTGTCCGCGTCCGGAGTCCCCTATGAAAACTTGGGCGTTTTAGCAAAGATGGAATCGGCATAGTATTGGATCAAAATAGCAAGTTATGACATCCCCAAACTGATATGACTATTATGGCACCAATTCGGCCCAATGCAAACTTATATCGAATCTTCCCGCACTCCCATTCAAGAGCGAGCGCTCACTCGAGGAAAGAAGGAGGAAAGCTTCATAGCATGGCCCATGTGTAAATTTGGTTTATCACTTGGTTATTGTTTTTAGCGTTATAATCAACACTAAGCTCGCAGCAGGCCTACACGACTAGGGTTGACTCCACCGTGCAGCCTCTGAGCTTCTTTGGCTTGTTGCGGCTTGTCAGGACGGATCGACCGGCACCTCTCCCCTGGGCCCCAGGGGGCCTCGCCCCCTGCCATGGATGACCTCCCACTTGGGCGAAGGTACTGTGGGTTCGGTTCCCGTCGTCAAAGGGCCAAAGCTTACACTCTCCCATGGGCACTCTCATGGCTAACGACGAGGCACGTGGGGGGAAAAACAGAGAGGCAAGAAAAGAATTCAGTGATGGAAATATATTGGCAGGAGTACGGAACTGGCAACGAGTATGGGCAGTTGTAACAGACTTGCTATCTCCCCCTCCTCCCCCCCTCTCCCCCCACTCCCCACCCCCCCCCCAAGGACGTAGTGGTTATGAACGTCTTTTGACATTGTTTTCTTTCTTTTTTCTTTAATAATTCTGTTTCTGGAAGAGTCATTAAGGTTTCATATCAGTGGTCTTTTCTTTGTTTGTTTCTCGATGAACTGCAATCTGGACAAAAATTGTTGGATCCTCCTGCCACACACGACTCTGCATTAGAAATAGCGATTTCGTGGCATAATGGCATCTACTACATTAAACACTCCCACCCATACGACAATGTTGGATACGGACAAGGTGCAGTCTCCTATCCAACATTAGGTGGGGGGCGGGGGTTATATTATCGCTTTAGGTATGGACAGGGTGTTCCAACGGATTTTGTCCGAGATTGTAGTCTTCAATAGGCAGAGATGACTCGGGCAGAATCGTTTATGATGCCAAGCGGCCCTGTCAGTCAGGCTCGCACATATATCTGACATGATAACTGCAACAGACTTTCAAAGTTGTGATACGGATAAGTTGAGCAAGTCCCACCTGTACCCATGTGCCTTCTTTCCATCCAGTTATACTGGGTGTACTATTGAACGAATGATACCCGCCTGTTACCCATGTGCCTTCTAAGCCAGTATGCTGGGTGAAATATTGCAACGAATGGAACCCATCCTGTAAACCCAATGTGTGCTTTCGGAGCCAGTATGCTGGGTGTAATACTGAACGAATTGAATACCCGCCTGTACCCAATGTGCTTCAACCATATGCTGGGTGAAAATATTGTAACGAAAATACTCAGCCTGACCCAATTGCCTTCTAAGCCAGTATGCTGGGTGTAATACTGAACGAATGAATACCCAGCCTGTACCCAATGTGCCTTCTAAGCCAGTATGCTGGGTGTAATATTGAACGAATGAATACCCAGCCTGTACCCAATGTCTTCTAAGCCATTATGCTGGGTTTAATCTTGACGAATGAATACCCAGCCTGTACCCATTGCCTCGAAGCCCGTAGGCTGGTTGTAATATTGAACGAATGAATACCCAGCCTGTACCCATGTGTCCTTCTAAGCAGTATGCTGGGTGTCTATGACAGCTCAATACTCACAATGCCTGGTTACTTTTTCTGTATCTGACCCCCTGCCCCTGAGTGACTTATTGCGTGGTGAAGATCCAGGGAGCACGAGGAACATCCAGATCTCAACTGGTCTCACTAGAGAGGTACAAAGAAGGAAGAATATTATCATCATTGGAACGAATCAAAAGGTGGACACCAGTCAGATAAATTGTAACATATGTTGCACGGGACCACTGCATGACAGCCATCACATTAAGTATAACCTTCCCAACCAAACAGTCTTGGATTTTTTTTTTTTTGCAACTGAAATATCGACAGCCCAATATTAGCGTGGAAAAATTCAAATGATGAAATTGGAATGGTTGTCTTCCTCTTTCTTGTTGAGTTGTTCTAAATTGATCACCGGGTCCTGTCAAAGCCGCTGCTATGACAGCGTTAAGCAGATTCGAGGATAAGTTCCTCTTCGAGGATAAGTGCCTGTTTCGCGATCAGTGGCTGTTTCTTCTGTCACGGCATTTAGTTGTTTCAACCGCCCCCCTATCTCAGAGGTCAGAAGAGAGCATCCGCTAGTTACTTATTAAGCCGATAATAACCTCAGAGCATCGTAGGATCATAGAGCAGCTAGCTACCTTTCATGCTCAGTTTTGGCAGCCCCTATGTGTAACATATAAACGTACAAAGGTAATACACCAGTCCCACTTTCGAATTCATTGCTCATTTCTCCCAAGCGCTATGAAAATGACAATATATGAGACAAATAAATTGCCTAACTCATGCAAATTGGCATTATTTGATGAGAACCTACCACCACTTTTAACTACAAATGTGGACCACATTCAGGAAGTTTTTGGAAATTTGAAAAATTTTCATTAATCACCTCAACTAACATTTTTAATTATCCAGAACCAGAGGCATACATATTCACCATATTCTGATGTAATCAACTAACTCCCAGAATTTCCTTTTTAGTGTTGGAGTTCCTGATGATATCCATGGGGGCAAATGATGTTTGAGTGTTCATATTAAACAGTTCCATGTCCTGAAACAGTGCTGGATATCCTGGGAGCAACTGCAATAAAACTCCGGCAACTTCAGACAGACCAGCTTTTACCACCTCCGGTTTCAGACAGCAGGTTTGAACTACAGGTAAAACCACAACACTCTGTGAATCATTTCCTCCAAGTGACGAGTCCCTATTTGCTGGCGAAATGCCGGCCGGCAATAGGGTTTCCAACCCAGGGGGTGGTTCATGTACTGTCAGGTGTTCAATACTGTCACTGCGAGGCGGGTACACAGGGAGCATATGTGTTAAGAATGAATAATTCACGGTGGAATGAGCTATCCTTCACTGTATCATTACTCAGCATCATAAACTCTGTGAGCCCGCCATGATTCCAATATCATCACAACAGTCAAAGCTGGCTTAGTTACTTCCACTAATGTGTCATTTAGTCAGTAGTTTGAGAGGTCTTCTCAAAACTTCAGCTGTCAAAAAAATAAGGAGGATGATAGGTTTGCCAGGTCCGGACTACTGTAAACGTATTGCCAGATTTCATGGCCGCGGGGTGGGGTGCAAGTGCAATATGGGGTAAGTAGAGTAAGTGAAAAGATTATTTAATATTCTTACCTTTCTGATGGACTCGTTTTTGGCCTCGCCCCTACCTCCTCCAGTAGGGGGTGGTCTGCCTGTGACAACTGTTTGATAACCCCCCCCGGATGGTGTATGCTCTGCTTCCGATAAAGCTGTTGAAATAATGACAGTAACTGATGCTGAGAACCGCCTTGTGCATCATAAAATGGATCCTCAAAATTTGAACGGAGGAATGATTTTAGAAAAGGGAACTGTAGATGACGTAAACTATAGCACCAAATGGTGCTTTAAGTCAACTGCACAATGTACCAGATGAATGTATACAATGTGTAAATGGTCAAGATCATTTTTAAGGTCAATTATGCAGTTTTCAAACAGGCCTATTGTACCCCTGACACTTTTGACTTTGAGCTTGAAAAGGCCAATGATGTTCTTCGGCAGTCAATTAACATTCCACATGACATGCCCATGGCCCCCACTGGGCCGTGGGTCCTAAATTTCTGTGCACCCTGAAGGACGCCAATTAGACAAAACTCTAGCAGTGTGCAACAGAGTTTGAAGGAGATACAAAATTTTTAAGTATCCCATATACACCTGTATGGCCCCAAATCCCAAAACACCCCCAAATGGCCCTCTACCCATGCAGAGACCATGACATGTACTTTGAAGAAACCATTGAAGCTTTTGGGAGAGATTGCATTGCAATTTACCATTGTGTGAAATTTCACAAAATGGGCCTTGGCCCAAGTGGGACTTCGAACCAAATATTACTGAGGCACCCGAAGGTAACGCTGTTAGACCATCATATGCCGAACATCAGCACTGCGCACAGTGAATTTAGAAGGTACTTCCTAAATTTTACACATAATGTGTAATAAAATCGCCCCGCCAATGACCTTTGACCTGACCTCATGTCCCATGGATACATAACATTTTTCGACATCCATCACAGAATGACTGTTTAATCTGGTTTGAGCTTAGAAGAGTGACCAATTGAGTGACAAAAAACATTTCAACATAATTGCTATTTGGCCTCTTCATGACCTGTGACTTTGACCTTCACAAGGTCAAAATTGTTCCGGGTCAAATGAACTTTGTACTCACGTTTGGCCTGACATCCATCAACAAAGACCACTCGGGGCCAAAAAAGCAATTTTCCCACATGGCTGATGGTGCCCCTTTAACGACCTTTGACCTTACTTAGCATTGTCCCAAGATTGTCGCGGCAGTCAATTAACATTTTAACTTAAACATCCATCAAAGAACACCAACTGGGAGTGAAAAGGCAATTTTCCACAAAGGCCTATTGACTCCCTTTAATGACCTTTGACTTGACCTTCACAGGTCAAAGATGGTTCCAGGGGTCAATGATAATTGTGCCCAAGTTAGGTCGACCAACCATCAAATAATACTGTTTTTGGGGGCCCATAGACTTCTCTTTCACCAAATACTGTTTTTAACTCTAATGGCATCATATGAGGCTGCCATTCAATCTGTGAACAAGCTGTACGAATCACGCAAGTGACATTATGACATTTTCAAAATAATCAAATGCATTTGTTAGGAGAAGATCATTTTTGGGAATTGGGAAAGGCCAAGTAAAAATAAAAACATGTTTACGTCCCGCTTTTTCAAAATGAGGAGCAGCGCCCCATTAGAATGGTTTGGCAACATGAGAAAACCATACTAGCAGTTTGAAACCTGAAACGGGTCGAAGCAGTGGTTTTGCCACTTGACCTCTCTCAGAGGAGGAGGCCTCTTTATATTTCCTTTTTAGTTCATGGTTCACTACAACGGTCTACTAACCTAAAACAGGCTTCAAATTGTTCCCGTTGTCAATGAGCAAAACTGATTCCATTGAGTTTAGACTCTCAAATATCTTTCAAAAGAGTTATATATGGCCTGAATGAAAAAAAAAAAGAAATTTCTGCATCCTCCGCCAAAAAGGAGGCGGGGCGGGGAACGCTAAACTGAAATTATTTTTTATTTTGCCTAATGGCCAGTTCCCCTTCATGACCTCTAACCCATTGCCCTTCACTTGTAAAACTATGTCCCAGGGGTCAATTACCTATGGTCCAAGTTTGGGGATTAACATCCACCAAGATGCCCATAAACTTCTCCTCACCAAATGTTTTAACAGTGATAACATGAGCATCCAAAATAATTTAAGGTCATATAGGCATTTCAACAATATGGCCTATTGTCCCCTGTAACAAACTTTTGACTTTGATGCTTGAAAAGGCAATGAGTCTTCCGACTTATTTTCACTACCTCACAATGTTTGTGTTACCCGAACACCATAAGAATGAATGGCAGCACCAAGCCAGTTCATAGACATCTTTCGATAGATAGGGGGTAGTTTTCACACTGCATAAATTTTTCAGCTACAAAGAATTATGGAAAAATTCAAAATCATCATAAAAATGACCCTTAAAGTACCTCAAAAACCGAGCATGTAAATATGGCCAACATATGCTATAAATGCCTGTTCCATGAACATAGAATGCGATTTGGCAACAATCCAATGCCTCTTGTAGCAGAAGAGGCATTTCCTAGAAGTACACATAATGGACTCTTATGCCCTGGGGTTTGAAATGACCTTTCAACCTGGGCCTTCTAGCAAAGGCATGTCCCATTAACAATACATACCTCTTTAGTGAGCCTTCGAGGGCAAAAAAAAAAGCAAATGTTTACAGATTTCACTGTTTGAACCTCATGATCTCAGACAAGATTGAATGAAAATCTGCGTACAACCTGAACATGTTAGCACCTCACCAAGGAACATTATGACATGTTTTTCAAGAAATCTGATGCACTTTGTAGGAGGAGATATATGTTTCAATTTTTTGCACACATTGGCCCATGGTGCCCTCCTGCCCCACTTTGAACCTTTACCTTCCTTAGGTCAAGATGTCCCAGTGGCCAATAACATTGTGTCCACTTTCATCAACATCCATCCAAGACCGAGCAAACACCAATGTTGACGCAATGGAATAGACTGATGGAATGTGGCCCCAGACCCCTCGCCGGCCCCAGCCTGCCACCTATGCCCGCTGTTGCCCTTATTCCCAACCCCCCCCCCCCACCCGCCCCCCCCCCGGGCCCCCCCCCCCGCATGGCTATACAATAGCTACCGTATAGCTTGGTTGAGCTAAAACAATATCTTGCAATGCACTGATTTGGTGTCCCTAATACTAATAGCAAACCGTTGATATATATACTTGAAAATGTATTAGATGAATGTAACTCCCCGGGTAAATCAGGGGAAGAATAGATGGGCCATGTAATACACAAAGTAGTAATTCGACTCCGACTCCTGCAGTAATGGAAGTACATTTGAAATGGAACGTGCCTCCGTCTCCGGGCAAATTAGAGAGGAATAAATGGAGTATTGTAACAAAAAGTAATTGAATGCAACTACTCCGACGTTCTGCCGTAATCAAGTAAAAAATAGCCTAGGCCTAGACCTACATTTGAAATAATCAGGCCAAGGAATCAATTAACAAAGAGAGGGTACCAGGGCCTCAGGCCTAGACTAGATGGGGATCGAAAAGATGTAGGGACATTGAATAATGCGATTGACCTCGAGACTTCAGTACTATTTTTAATATAGAAGCTGAGAAGTTCCATGTACCTATCTGTTGGCATATAATTGCCACACACGCTACAAACGTAGCCTAAATTGATGTGGGAAAAGATTAGGATAAGCCGGCTCCCAGCTTCATGGGTAAACGATAAGGCCACTGTGCGTAAATGCACTGCAGCGATTCCATGAATTCTTCTTGATTGTATGCCAGCGTAACTTAGTTTTAACATCTCAATCACCGAATCCCTATTAACACAAGGTGGGGGCTCGTGGTAGGACTAGGCGAGGACCTACATGTGTTGAGCCTACTGTGTTAGGCCTAGGCCTAGCCTAGTTTGGGTTAGGCCTAACGTTAGCTAAGGGAAGGGTTATTGAATCGTGAAATAAATATTAGATTTTGTGGCCAGGATTGTACACGATCAAAAGGTTTCGTACAACTACTACCATTTCAACAGAGAAAGAACTCATTTTGCAGCAAACCCACTGATAATGGCGGGAATGGTCGTCTCCGAAACAATACTGCACAAATTTCAGTGTCAGACTCAGAAGTAATAGAGGGCGCAGAACACGTATGTAATTTCGTAAAGCGTGTGAAACAATTCTATTAGAAATACCATTCGCGCCGAATAGACAGAGTAGCACAACTGACTAAAAAAGTTTGTTTTTCCCCCTTTGTCAATGTAAATTGTACGTCAACACGTATGGTTTGTACCCTCCTATCGCAAAAGGGTTGGGGGTGCTTTCACTTGTCTTGGACCCGAAGTCTCCTGCTTCTAAAGATTGGAAAGGAGGCTGACTGCTGAGGAACGATCTGAACTGCATATTCGTACTGAATTGTGGTGGATGTGTGTACCTCCACGTTACTATCCAAGCGTTACTGGTATTTAATTTTGAATGTTGCGACTTTCCATCAACAGGTACATTGTTTGGTGATGTATGAATCGCCGAAACCTACATTTCATCTCCTGTAGGCCTTACTTGTGCTATGTCCAACTTGGGATGTTTGAAGTTGTGTTTGTAAAGTATCGCATCATAGCATTATGTTAAAGGGAACCAAGGCCAGAGACATGCTTGCCTTGGTATCGCATTCGCACTATAACGCACAAACCGCGCCTAACCCCTATGCACATCGCCATATTAGCCCTAACTAATTCGGAATCCTCAATTGTGATGTGACCAGACTGCTATTTTAATTTAAAATTATAACCGAATAATACGATAACAATGGCTATACCAGTCCAACTATAAACTGTTATTTTGATTACATCAGTGGCAGTTTTACCATGGCCTCTTCAACAAACATCCTTTATAATCTGTACTACCCTCCTTGCCAATTATCATTTTAACCTCAAAATCTTGATAAATGAAAACAGAATGAAAAGGCGTCATCATCCTTGGGCAAGGTCAAATACGGCCATCACCCCTGGCAATAGTGCGTCACTCACTTATGAGAGCACATGCCTGGAAGGCACCTAGCTACCGCTACTACTGCTCTTTGATCGCGCGCCTCCTTCTGGGCAAGCGACTTGGCCTTGGCCCTGGCCTGGCCCTATCCCTCCCTCCCCCCCCCCCCAACTCCTGAGGTAACCCTCGAAGCTGCAGACACCAACCAGGAACATCTGTGGGCATGGAATGGTCCTGCTGGTAAGCGCACCATAATGCCCAAAGAAGTGCAGTTTTGCTACACAAATCAGGAGCTAACCTAACCTTCACCATTCCTGCCCCCCCCTCCAAGAACCCTGAGTGGCAGACTGACTTTTCATTCTGGGGAGGCACAAGGTGGGCACATACATTTCCAATGGTGATAACTGGAAACTAGCTAGGCGGATCCCAACCATTGGTTTGGCCTGTGCGTTTCCAGGAAATTTTTTGATTGTACATGCCTGGAAAATAAATTTTCTGGTGTGGTCTAGGCTGTAGGGTAACAAGCTTCAAACATTACAGTATTATGATCACAAATTCATAATCCGTGGTAAATTGTTGACATTTTGTCGGACCCGGTCCTTCGCTGCCCCACTTTAATTTTTTGGCCAGAATGTTAGCAATTGCTGCCCAACGATTTTACCAGTGCGCACACAATTTTTCCCGGGCATATCTTGGACAGTTCAGGATCTCAGCAAAAATCTCTACTTTTCCAACTTGATTTACAGGATTGAGACAGCATGCCCGAGAGAGCAGTATCGCAGTTCCTTAGATGAAACACGTGTCGAAAATCCAAAGCAGCTAATAAACCAAATTGCGCCGGTCGAAGGAGAATGAAACTGCCAAGAATGGACTGCAGACTAAAGGGTTAGTGTCAAACGAGGTTGAGGGTAGTTTTCAAGGTCAATGAGAATGTTGTTGTATATTTGTCTCACACTATGTATAGCTAGGAAGCCAATGAGGCGAAATTGCCCATAGGTTGCAGAGATACACAGGAGAGGCAACAGAATGAATTCATACTAGTACCACACACGAAGCACAAAATTTGTACACTCTTGTGAGGGCATCCGAGGCAAATTTGGCATGGATTATGCTATTGGTGATAAAAAACAACAAATTAGCACTATATCATCTGATTATAGTCCAATACTGGACCACAGAAATCTTTGGAAAATCACAAATCTCATTGGAGGGCACACAGGGAAGCACATGGTATTTGAGGGGGGCACATGGGACCCCCTGGTCCCCTTGGCGCGCCACGGCACTGGGAACCCTGCATTAGATATTGTGAGCCTGCCAGCGGTAACGGAGGATTGTGGCAAAGTGAGCCAGCAGTGAGGACCCAGGCCTCACTAGAATATAGAACACAATAGAACACAATAGAGATGAACACAATAGGATAGAACACAATAGAGATGAAATCACAGAGCTTGGTTCTTGCTCAGATAACGATTTCATGACTCCATGTCAGTTAGCATCTATGACCTCAGGTCCACTAAGACACTGCCATGGTGAATGCATGACTTTCTCATGGCGCCTAGCTTACACATAGTGTGAGACGAAAGTATACAACTACATTCTCATTGACCCTGAAAACTAAAATAACCTCTTTAGACTACCAAACCCTTTAGTCTGTGGTACATTTCATTCTTCCTTCTAGCACACACCAATTTGGTTATTGACTGTGTACAAGACAGTTCCACCACCTATTAGTAATTATGGATTTTTTTGTAGTTATACAGAATAATGTCAAGTCAGGTGCATGTTTTTTGCCGTACCGTATCTTGAGGATTGACAACTAATAATAATATATTATCAATAATATATGAATAAAAATACCATGAAACAAGCAGTGAAACTAGCATATTGTTCACAATTTGGAGGAAGCACATTGAGTACTAGATAAATAGACTTGTTTTGAAGCTTTTTATTTGGCATTCGTTTTGCAGAGGATTGAATCGAAGAAACAAAAAAAAAAAACATTCAAAGAGAAAATTTCAGTTGAATTTGTCGTTATCATCCAATGCTATAGATTCAGCAAAAACTGCATAGATTTGTGAGGCATGCCAACGAAGAGTTTTCCAAGCAGCACCACTATGGTTACTGTGCTTAGTCCTAATAATTTCAGCTTGATGGCAAGCTGAGGGTTTCTGGTGAAAAACTGGCATCTGAATTGTGTAGAAAGTGCCAAAACAGGGCAAAACACTCATGCAAGATCTGAATGCCCTAACGAACAACCAAACATTTCACCGTTGCTACGGAGAATGCAGAACAGAGTAGTGCAAGCATCAAGGCAGTAGGTGTACTTTTCTCCTCCTGTCGTATGATGTCCCCTTCATAGACTTTAACCCTATTCTGGCAACCTTCACCATCCATATGCAATCTGGTCACCCCTTCATATCCTCCTTTCCACAGAATTGCCTTGTGAATTACTAAATGTCTAACTTAAACCCAGAATTTGTATGTATTCTCATCAAACTTCACCGCATATTCTGCACATTTGTGAGAGAGAAATTTAAGTGAAGAAAAAAGCAGATCGCAAGAGATCTGGGAATCAAGGCAGGTTGATGTTGTCAAGGGCAGGTAGACATTTCCAGAGTGGGAACACAATTAAAGGAGACCCCCCCCACCGTCCCCATCCGGAGCCTTAAATTTATATATGGCCCTCCCCTATTTCTTTTATAAATTGATTGTGCACGCACTGGCACCAATAACATGCTAGATATGCCCAGGCTCGATCCCCCGAGAAAACGCCGGATGACACCTGATACTATATGACAGGCCAGCCTATTGATATGCTGGTAAATAGTAGCCTCCCCATACCCATCACACAAACACAGCAAGTGTTAGTCTCACACTCAGTGGCAACCATCCAGAGTCGCTAATTAACTCTGCCCCTGGTTATCAAATATTTGAAGGAGGCTAGGGAATCAATTATTTTTTTAACAACTGCATCGGGGGCTTTGTGGTGAGGTACAACCAACTCACGTTTTTAGTCAGTGGATTTTCATAACATTTTGCGGTTATCAGAACAACAAAAAGGATTCCCATATCCCACCTGTTTCTGCAATCTTTGTGGTATGTGGTGTCCTTGTCCATGATACCGCCCTCTCAGTAAGTACAAAGACTGTAGTTATGGTCTAAGCTCTGTTCTAATCTTTTGTTGTTATCCATCATTCCCTGTCTCCCTCCTGGCAAATGTTCAGGAAGGCAGAATGTTGATCTGGCCCTGCTGAACAGTCGTACACTGATGCCATTGGTATATGATGTAGCTTTTAACACTAGACTTTACTATGGATTATGACTCTCTTAATATTGGAGAGCGAGAAATTATTGACATTGTTGGTTCAAAGGTCCTGAACTCCATCTTCATTTTTGCACAATTGGATTTTTTCCTGATACTGTGCTAATATGTATGGACTTCCCCAACTTGCAACTTTGCTCCAGAAATGTTGTATAGAACGAAAGTTGGGCGAGTGGATTCAGATTTCCTTCATCTTGTATTATACTGACCAGCGGTGAAGCCCCGACCCATCCTAGATGGGATTCATCGGGTGTGAAGGACAACTTCCAAGCCACCTACGATATACGGACACCTTGCTCCCCAATGCTAGAAATATGTATCCCAGTACTATAGGTTCCGGGACAACTCCCCTGGGAAATTCCCACCCTGACAATTCCAACCCAAATGTACCCTAAGTTTAGACCCTAACCCTAAATCTGACCATCAACACATTCGTTTGGGGGAATTGTCCGGGTGGAAATTGTCCGGAGTGGACCTTGTCCGGTCACGATTTATTATCCTTAGCCTGACTCAGCCTCTCCAAATATGTAACGGGTATTTGGTTTGGCTGAATCACTTAACAACAGGAACAGCGGCTGACTTGCATACCCATTTGGTCCCAGGTTGAAGCCTGCTCATTTTGGAGGCGGTCTTTATACCCTCGCTCCTTTCCCCTGCAGGGGAGGGTGGTTGCATGCTGAGATTAGGGCCCGGGAAAATCCACGTTTTGAAAGAGTAAATTCCGCGTGCCATTTCGACGAATTCCGCGTTTTCAGCACATCGCAAATCGCGGTTTCCACACTGCATTCTGTTGGCCATTTTTACCTGTTTCGCGAAGTTTGGCTTACCGTTCTCCAGGCTAAACCTAAACTTTGAATTCCACTCACAGACAGTCTTGTCTCGCGTCAAACTCCGCCCTGAATAATACTATCAAGGCTTTGTGAGTGTCCTCCCAACTTCATATAATGAAGATCACAGCTTTAACAGCGGGAATTGAGATTGAAAGGAAATGGAAGACTGACAAATTGATTTCTGTGTAATTCGTGATTTTTCTGAAATTCCATGCTGACACCCAAAATCCGCGCAAACATTCATATTCCGCAATCGAGGATTCTCCCGGTCCCTAGCTAGAATTTCCATATGTCAAATGCGGATCTGATAGCAGTCCCAGGTGCAGGAATTTTCCACCCCTCTCTTTAGAGGAGAACAAAATGAAACTCTGTCAGTGTTCATTCACGCTCATATTGGAGAAACTGTTGCAGCTAAAGTGAACACACAGCTAGGTACTGCAGTTCCAGAATATGTAGATCGCGGGTCAATTTTGGCTGTGAGAAATAAATATACTGGTAGATTTTCGCTATGAAAAGTACTGACTGCAACCTGAATGGATGAAGTCATACTGGTTGTAATGTTCCCCACGATGAAGTACATTACCTGTCATTGTGGGGGTCATGTCAAGGTCATCCAAGTTCACCAAAGAACATGATAATTTGATCAATCATATCAGATTTGATGAAGCTAGCTCTAACACTACAGTGTGTGTATTCGGCAGAATGAATACATGAACCCCTCTTGTTTTGGGTCTGTTCATAGGCCAGCTGAGATTAGTAGAGATCAGAGTCTGTGTTCCTGTTGAATATGTTGAGTCTTCCAAACTGGACCCCACCTGGATGATTGACATTCATACTTGGTATTGGGTTTCCCCATTATGAGTACAAGAACCCAATTGTTTTGATAAGTCAGGGTCCACTGAGGTTACAAGAGGTCATAGTATGAAATCAAGCTTGAATTCCAGTGCGTGGTATTCTCATAATGCGTACAGAAACACTTTTTGTCTAATGAATATGCACTTGTCTGAGAAACTGTCTATGTTACCCATAATGGAATGGTACAATTACCATTTTTCCTTGTGTCTGGACTAATGTCATCAGAAATGAGTCAAGGATCACTGAGCTTTTCAGCTCTTTGGCTTTTTTTTTGTTTCAAGACTATGTTCCCCCTACACGGTCTACTGTAGTGGGACAAACTTCAACAGTGTGGTCTGTTTCTGATGGTTAAAACCACCTGGATGAATTTGCTATGGGGTGAGATTTAACCGTTACTGCGTTTCTTTTATATTTGGCTCGAGACCTTGAATCAGACTAAGCTTGGTCAGTAAGCTCTGACCTACGAAAGATAAAACTGTACCCATTCGAGTTCCTCTGCAAGTTTTGTACTGTTGCCAACTACTACCACCTAGAAAGTTCTGATCAGGGATCAGTCAGGGTAAGCGGTGGACTAGAGGCTATTCGCCACCCAAAATACCATCAGTATTCATTAAACCCCACAAGGCCCTAACAAATCGTGTAAACCAGGGGCAATAGCCCACTGGTAGGTCTTTACTGTCACAATTAGGTAGGCCTAACTAACGTAATGCAGCTAAGTGAGTATAGAAGTAAGTAAGCACTATTCCAATGTTTTTGTTGGCAGACGACACTCAGTGTATGTAGTAATGCATGTGAGCTAGGTTTGATTAGTCCTCTGGGGTTGATTTTCTCAGTACGATAGTCCTCGGTCCTACCAAAATAACACCCGGATATTCCACAACCAGGGGCTCCCTCATTTGAAAAGTAAACCCCTCGGACTCTGATACCATTTCGATCCCTGTTCAGGTTTCAATTTACAGTCCACCTACTTCACTGACATTTTTTTTCCCCTTTGAAGCGCCGGGCGGCGCGATATAGATATTTGGGCCAACCAGGAGTCCATGGAGTATCCGGTACAATAAGCTCGGGAACCAAAAAGAGTGCGGGTGGAACCAGTGATGTCATGTCCCAGGGGGGAGCTCTGGCGGTTGGGGTTAGTGCAGTTGAACGTAGCAACGGGGATGGTGCTGGGGTGAGTACCAAGTACCACCTATATATTGGAGAGTTAAAGTGAGATGGAATATACAATGGTTCAAGCCGTTGCAATACAATAATAAACACGAGAAGTATCGCCTTCATTGACTTTGCAATTAGGTGTTTGACTCATGGTCGCCCCAGAATATTCAACTTTATGCATACACACTCTTCACGGCCAATGGTCCATTGTAACAGATTGGTTAAAACTAGCACAGGTGAAAAGAGGGCACACTCTCAAAAATCCCCACACCCCAAGTTTTGGGGGCTCTAGCATGTTACCTTGTTGGGATATTTTAATTCACTCTTTTCAAATTAGTGGAATCTATGACATCACAGAGGAAGGATGCGAAGGCCGGGCCCATACTACCCCACACACAGTAATGCTGCAATTTTGCGCCATGAAATGTTTCACATTGACTTGGTGTTTGGGGGATCCTGCGTTTTTTGGCAAATTTGCAATAGCTAATTATGCCTCATCGGTTACACTCGAATCCGGTTGAAATTCGGTCTGGGGTTTTGGCTGTCATAAGGTAATAAATAGAAAGTGACAAAGTCAAGTCATATGTACATGGCCACTTGGCCTTAAAAAGATTATGTAAAATGCATTGTAAAATAGTGAGTGACTCTGAATGAAATATATAATCATCGAAATGTATCACATCATGCAAAAAAAATTTGATTGGAAGAGATTTGTACTCCAGCTTACCAAGCGGTTCTCAGCAGACTGAGATATCATGTCGGAACATTCACAGAACTAGACACCAGGTGGCAGGTGAGCCGCCAACGTGACATCCACTTTTCGCAATCGGAACACATTGTACAATTTGAAATTCTAAATCTGCAAAGAAGAGGTATGTGAAAAAAACAAAATGGCCACCAAGTGGGGTCATAGAGGCGAAAATTAAAGTTGAAAACAATCGCCGTGTTCCAAAACATGCAAATCAAGGAAAATTAAAAATGGCTGCCAGGTAGGGTCCAATGGGGTGAGAACTAAAGGTAGTCTCAAAACAATAGCCATGTCAAAATCATGCAAATCTGCGAAGTCACTTTGTCGAAAATTCCAGATGGCTGCCATAAAAGAAATATATGCTCTGATACATTTCAAATGGTGTATATTTGTATCTCATGAGTTGATAGATTGAACATACGTACATAGAGCGTGTGAATATAATACCATGATAAAAATTTGGATGTTATTCGAGGCTAGTAGTTCAACTTGTTCTTTGTGAATAGTTGTTGTGTGTTGATTTCAAGTAGATCAGTTACATGCGAAATTGTCAGGTGTATTATTCATGAAAAAAAGTGTCCATAGTACAAACAAATGAATCCATCATCATAATTTTGCTATTGCACCGAAGGTCCTGTCTCCTTTATGTCTAGAGCTCTTGGCTCTGATACAGGTGGCTCCACCCGGGATCCCCGCTGCAATGTGTGGTATCGTAGGTCTGAAGCCTCACCTACGGGCTCTGCTCCCGTCATGGTCTCATCCCATTGGTCAATTCATGGACGTCCCTGGGGTCCTGGCAAAGAATGTGGATGATGCTGCTGTCATCCTAGGTATGGACTGGCTTTTCTCAGTGACCTCAAAAACCAAACGAAACAGTTAGGCTATTGTATTTAGAAGTCTCACAAATTTCTGTTATGTAGGTCAGCTTACTCAAGTCAAAACTCCCAACAGTGACACTTCTTGTGCGTTATAGTCATGGTTGTCTCGCCTGAACTTCATTCAAGAAGAGATGTAGAGGCCACTCGGACTTGTGTGTATATGTCTGTCTGCCCAACGAGCTCAGATGCTGCAGCTAGAATTGTCACTCGAACAAAAAAATCACACATATCACACTCCATTTCTGCAACAGTTACACTGGTTACCAGTTGCTTATCGCATTGAATTCAAGCCTCCTAATGGTCAGGCACTGCAGTACTTATGCAGTTTGATCACATCTTATTCTGCTTCCCGTTCACTTCTATCTTCGAGCAAGGGCCTCCTAGTGGTACTAATGGGTGTTACAACGTATTGGCCATGTATACATTTCCTTGTATAGACAAAATAACGAAATGAAAAAATGAAATGAACTAACCTCATGCAATAATTTTGTGGCACATTTCTAAAGTTGTATCAGGATTACATGAAACATAGTAAGATGTGGTCTATCTTTTGTTTTTATTATGCAAGTAGGCACTAGTGGCAGTCGCCTTGTCTTGGGTCGAAATTTACCTTCATTTTGAGTAGGTATATGTAGTGAATTGTAGATGTGGCAGTTGTCTGATAAGTCAAGAATACTTGGTCTGATCATGCTGACCATGTAGTATGCAGATGGGGAGCACAATAATCCTAGATTGTTTTATTTCTATTGTTTTTAGGTTTTGATCAGGGTTTCTTTAGTATAAATGTGGAAATCATATTTTGCCAACTTTGGCTTGTGAGCATAATACCTGGCCCCACCTGAATAGATCAAGCTTTTCATGCCTGGTATGTGGGCTCTTCATAATGAAGACATGACTAGGTAACAAGAATGTTAATGATTAACCTTATTGTTTGAGCTCGAGATCTGAGGTCATATGAGGTCAACTGACATCAAGGCAGTCAAGGAATTACTGAGTCCTTTCAGGTTTCCTGTTCTTACTGCCACTATATAAACACTAGAGAAAAAACTAACTATAAGAACCCAACCCTTTCTACATTTTGGAGGCACTGCACATCTCAAAACACATAATAATAATAATAATAATAATAATAATAATAATAAAGTTCTCATATAGTGCATTACACACAACTCTCAAGTGCGCTGGACAATACACCAACCAGGACAACAAATACAACTTATTCAACATATGTGTCTTGATAACAGATTTGAGCTGTCCAACTGTAGTAGTATTTTTTGACATAACTGGAGACTGTTCCTAATGAAGGCAGATGCATGGCTAAATGACCTGTGCTCGTAAGATTGTGTGGACAATTGTGTGATTTTAACAGAGATTTTGTACTATTAGGGAGCGTGTGGGAGAGTAAATCTCAACGAGTTCTCTTAAGTATGTAGGAGCAATACCGTGGTTAATAAAAGAATCTTATAGTCAATGCAGAGTTCAACAGGGAACGGGGTCCTGGAGAATAGGTGTCATGTGAGAGAGGCGACCACACCTTGTGATAATTCTGGCTGCAGCCTTTTTGGTTTCGCTGTAGTTTGATCGTAGATGAATCGGGGAGACCAACAAGTAAGCTGTTGCAGTTGTCAAGGCGTGAGGGATCAAACGCATGGACCGGTTCTCTCAGTTGTTTGCCTATCAAGATATCCACGGAGAGTTATGGACAAAAATCTGGGCATTGCATCTTATAACAACAACAAGATGCTGACTATTCGCTGTTCGGTATCGATGACCTGAGCGAGGTTTGAAAAAAAGACTGCCTGAAATGAGAAAACATTTTATAGGTAGAGGTAATCACTGAAGAGATTTCTGTTTATTGCTGTATATTTGATTGTAACATTATTCTTATGTTGCTATTGATTGTTTTTTGTGCCTCTCAATCTCATATACTGGCAAGTTTTGGATATTCAACACGTCATCATCGTCCTGCGAACCCTCTGTTCCTTTTCGTCCGGAGGTTAGAACTGCAGGCAGTCGTACTCGTACTGAATGCCTCATTCCATACATTACCATTTCTACATGAGCCACTTCCATCTTTAGGCAATTGAAATCTTGCTCTGTCAATCTGATTAAATCTTCCTCAGCTTTGACCTCACCTGCACAGAGCGTAATAGGATTTGGTTCTGCAGGTATGTGTACAAGTCCAAGCAAGGATGCAGACTTGGGTACTGCTAGTGGCTTGCTTCTTTGGCAGTGATTTTTTTTGGGTGAAGTGTAAATGTAGATGGTCCCCCACCCTGAGTTGCTCAGCTAAGGCAACATGTACCATTTCAAAGTCTTCTGTATGACCCGACTGGGTTAAAACCCTAATCTCTCATAGATAGCTGACTGAATCAATCAGTAATCAATTGTTTCTCACCAGGTGGTAATAGCTTTGCGAGGATTCCACTCGATTCACTCCCGTCCCAAGCCCCCAGGACTCCCTCCCACTACCAGAGGACCTATTGTGAAGGGGCTCAGATAGGAAGTCCTAAGGTTGGGGTTGTAGTTCAACACACTTCCTGTGGACATAAATCTAATCGATCCTTTCTTGCTATGCCCTGCTGTAAATCCCGAATTGATATAACATGAAGCGATAACCTTATTCTATACATTACACATGTACATACTATACTACACGTGTTACTGAAATGCAAATTAAAATTCTGCCGGACTTCCTCATGAAGTTACTTCTATGACGAGTTTTAGTGTCAGAGATTATTTCTATGTGGATCAAATCTCTAAATTGTCTTCTGATTGGCAGATTTTTTTTTTGAGCTGTTTAAATGAAAAGTGATGCATATGTCGCTTATCATTATGGCAACCCTTCTATATACCATATCGCAAATAGATATAGGGCGCTTTTGAGCACACCATTAAAAGTTGGCGCTCCCTTGATATCACATCGAGGTGACATGTTCACGCACCTAAGGTACGTGTTCCTTGAGCAACTTTATACTGATGGAGCAGAACACATCCTTCCCCTAATACAGTTGCAACAGTATTTGCGAAAATAAGGTCTTCTGTTTGAATGGTCCAAGTATCATCAACTCAAACATGGGTCCTTCAGTTCGCTCTTGACTCCGAGATCTCTGGGCATATCCTACAAGCCCAGCTCACAATGGCATATCAGTTAAGGGAGCGAGAACCCTATAAACAGATGTTACAAACTCAGTCACTCTCACTCCCGGTAGCGCACTGCCTCACCCCCGGGCAAGCGAGTGGGCCTGGATTTTATGCCCATCTAACTCTGAGGGGGCCCGCTAATCTACACCACCGTAAACTATGAGGTCATCCCGTTGGCCATCTTCCCGGGCCCATTGGGCCCCATATTGACAGAGCATGGGGGTAGACGGGACCATCTGCGCTGTTGTGAATGCCTGCACCTTACAATCCCTCCCCTTCGCCCCCTCCCCTCCGCCCCCCCCCCCTGAAGTTCAATGAGATGGACACTGGTCCTGCCTGTGGTACCTCATGAGACCATGCTCGCCTGATAGAAATGATATCCTTATGGAAGCCACCTTACGTTTTCTATCAATTAGAATGTTGCAAACGATTGCAACAGACTTGGTTGAATTTCCTGCGTTGTTGACAACTATAAGGACGAAAACCATTCAAACCCCGATTAGATTATATATCACACAGTGCCTACTATTAGACTGAATAGTATATTTTTTTATCTGGTAGAATGAGACAATTGAGGAGGCATACTTTGTCCGAAGCATGGCAGAGGAATCCTAGGCTTGGGAATACTTCAAACCCACATACAAAGTCCAGACAAGAGCTCTAGCTGATCTCTCTCAGAATAGCTACTGAGGCTGATATGTTAATTTCGCAGAGTCCCACGCCCCGGGCGTGCAGAGGACATAATGCAATCGTGTGGTCGAAGGCAGGGACATGTTTCGGGATGCTGGGGCGGAGTTTCTCTCCGTGTCCTTTCCCCCATACCCAGTATTCACTCGCGTGCTACTCGGTACTCTGTGCAGCCGAAGTCGCTTCCAATATGGCCATATATTACGGTATTCATCGGTTATTTCTGTTTGCACCAATCGTTCGTGGGATGGCGACAATGAATGTTTGATAAAAATTACTCACCTTCCCATCTCGCGCGAAATCTTGATGCTATTTGGATGTGGTATTCAACATACCTAATCTTGCTGAAATGCAATTCTTTGAAGGAGAAACTGGCAGATGATTATGAAGCGGCTAATATATTACCATAGACAAACTGTAATGTGCAGTCCGAACCCAAGTTTCATCGACTTTCCATTACCGGTTACAGTCCTTTTGCGTTTGTGTGCAAATCCTGCATGTTGTATTGCCACAGGATTGAGACATCCAGTCATGCAATAATAATGATGTCCATACTTGGACCACCCGCAAACCCTTTTGGTTTCCTATTGAAATTCACTCATTTTTCACTTAGAAAAGCATTTAGTCTATGGGAGGGATTGCTGTAGTGGGTTGGTAGGTGGTTGCTTTTGTTGTTGTGGTGAGCGTACAACACATAACTAAATGTTGACTTATCCAACAAAATGAAACAGTGGAATACATGCCCATAACTTCCTGGGTTGTCCGAGTGGACATCATGCGTTATTGGGCAATGGGTATTTCCCCCAATATCTCTGCATAATTGATCAAACTTTGAGGCCAATAACTCCATATCGGAAACATCATATTGAATGCGGTTTGGACCTATAGATACATGTTTTCGTCATCCATAATGTTACCTCTGTTGTATTCGAGCCTCAAACCGCCAAACAAAACACAGTCTAAAAGCACACTCTCCTTCCTCAATGTACCGTCAACCCAATCCAAATGTGAATATACAAACAAAAACCAACACCTAATAAAACAGCCATGTGTACCAATGTGGTATTGATGTTGCGTCATCAGAAATTGATTCTATGGAATATCTTTCTCATAAAGCCAGAGCATTTTCAATGCACAAGTTTCCTACATTTTTTTATCCCTTGACAAGTCATAGGAATCTATGCGTCATGACAATGTGTGGTATGTGGTGTATGTGTGTGTGTGCATAATATACGCCCAGCTTTTACACACGATAACTCGTTTTTTCTCCACCTGGATGGATGAAGGTAATACTTGATATGTGTGTTCCCCATATGAGTCATGCAACTCATTGTTTGATGTCAGGTCCAGGTCATCTGGAGTCAACAGAGGTCAAAGTCTGGAAACCTTGAAACACCAGAAGTCAAGCAATGGTTGGTTCGAGCAATTTGAAAGGTAGGTTTGTAGCCTTCTTATGGGTAGTACAGGAACCCCATTGTTTTTGGTATGGTCTGGATGGAAATTTTTCAAATGAAAATTTTTGAAAGTCAATATTTCGCCATTTTGGGCTTGTAAACACGACACTCCACCCCACCTGGATGATGAAGCTCATACTCGGTATTTGTGTTCCCCTGAGTACATGAACCCTATTGTTTTGGGGTCAGGTCAGGTCATCTGAGATCACCAGAGGCCAAAGTCTGAAACCTTGGAAGTTAGTGTGTAGCGCCCTTATCAGAGTACGAACCCCGTTGGTTGGTCGGAAAAAAGTGTAAATTTGTCAGACGTTTGTTGCCCAGAATGCGCTGCTCCAAATCTCCCTTTGTTCCTTGGGCTGGCTTATCGGTTGTCAGAAACCAGTCAAGAAATCACCTAGCCTTTTGGCTTTCTGGTTATGGTCACCCCCTGCACATATACAGTTGGTTAATGTCCAAAAAGCCTCCTCATTAACCATGGAGCCCTAGCCCTAGTCTTAACTTGAATCTCCTCTTCTTCTTTTGACAGGTCACAGGAGTAACGATGATACCTCAACGAAGCCCTTTATGCAGCCAGTAGGCACGAAGGCTTCAACCAAGTGGTCAGAGGAAGGATCTTCGCAGGGAACTACTTCACACTGAGGAGGTGATCAATGGGAGAGTAGGAGGGCTAGCATTGAAAGAACCATACCTGATTGATTGAACTCAGTCAAGTCAGTGCATGGCGTAGGATCATACGTTTGAGTGCGAGGGGGATGAATAGTGATGACATGGGAGAGGGGGGGGGTCTCAGATGCAATTTGGTTCAATAAAATAGCATGCCTGAACGACGACTCTCTTCTGGAAAATGGTTTGGTACTATTTTCACCTGGTCTTCGGGGTAATCTTGGGATATCCAGGTGGCCTTTGTTGTAATCGGGTGTTATTTAGCATACCTAAATATCCACCTTATTTCGGGAATAATATCACATTCATACGTGGTCTTTGTAGATGGGGATTTAAGAGAAGGGGTTTCCCCTCCCCTTTGGAGAAATTGCATCGTCAGGTCAACTTTGATGCAATTTGCGCAATGAAGCACTCCTGGATGCTCACTTTAGTTTGGGGAATTGATATTTATTTTCACCTGGTCTTAGGGGTAATTTTGGCATTTCCACTCTACTGTTGATGTCATCTGGTGCAATGAAAGCTCACCTCAACATCCCACCCTGTTCAGGAAATAATTTTGTAATCTCACCTGATTCTAGGCAGAAATCTCGGCCTGGGTTTCTTGAATCAGTCAAGTGAACTAGATTCTTAGCACATCCCAGCCAAATGAAGTCTCATCTGATTGAATCAAGATATCAATCTCCGCTATGGTAAGTGATGGGGTCGGAAGGAGGGGGGGGGGGGGGGGGGGGGGGGGGTTACATATGGGGCATTCAATGATTCATGCTTGGAGGTCCAAGGGTCATAATGTCATTGTGGTCTTTCATGAAACAGGAGGAATTAAGAGGGGCAATTACAGAATTGCGAGGGGCAATTACAGAATTGCGAGGGGCAATTACTTTATTGCTCTTCTCTATCTACATTCATTCACAGAAACTACAGCGAGTTCTTCCAGCACGCCCAGAAAGTCAGACGGCTCGTTCATGATGACTTTGACAAGGTTTTCATGCAGCAGGGTGTTGATATGCTGTTAACCCCGACCATCACTAATGAAAGTCTGACCTCTGAGGCATTCTCATCTGCTGATAACCGGACCCAGTGTGAGAGGATAGTGTATACACCCAGCCAGCGAATCTAGCAGGTGAGTGGGATGGGAGAGGATTAAAGTAAGGACGGCGATCATGGGGGGATGGGAGGGGACGGAATCTCCCCCAATATTTTGGTTGAGGGGGAAGCAATGCATTATGTCCCCCCCAATATTGAGCCCAACTACTATTTCGCTGTCACTGTTCCGACACATCCAGCAGCAACCGTGTCTAAACAAATGCATAATGACCTAAATGATCAAGTTGAGTGAATTCTGCTGCGTTCATTTCCGAATTTTTTGCGCACTGCGCGCGCAGGTATTTTAATGTTATGGTTATAGTGTTAAGACACATGATGTGCCTTGTGCAGACATATGTTCCTTCACAAAAACAATGTCTGAAATTTACTCAGGTTGTTCTTAATTACAAATGAAAGAAGGTTTCTTCCTGAATCCATATCGTTTGCCTAAGATTGGCTTTACCAGCTTGGTGTGTGCTCCTTCATTGGACGTGGTCGATTTCCTGTTTTAGGGGACCGGTCAGTTTAATAAACAAACAAACATACAAATCTTTATTTTGAGGTAAAAGGGGGTTGAGGTGGGGGGGGGGGGGGGGGTCTACCACCTAGCGGGATCTGTGATTTTTAAATGGACTGCAGTAGCCTAGGCAAATAGATTACTAGGCTACTCGGAAGTTCCCTATTCTCTTCTCGGGCATGACGTCATATCATGCTGGGACAGTAGAGCTAAAGCTAGCTAAATTTTTGGTGAGATCGTAGCTGTTTTTTTCTGTATGGAGCACAAATGGTTGAGTATTCTGGCCAAAATGTTGAAGTCGAGGCAGCGATAAGACTGAGGACTGACAAAATGTTCAAATCTTCCACCGATTACAGAATTTGTGATCACAAAATGCCAGATTTGAGGTTGGTACATGCATCCCAGAACCCCCGGGAGAGGTCATTTCCAGCCTCTGGGGGGCTTGCGCCACCAAAAATTTTCTAGCCCCCCCCCCCGCTTGCGCCATTGGCGCTCCGTGCCAGTGTACGGTGGCGCTCGCTTAAATAGTATTCTTTTGCCCCCGAAAATGTCTGTGACCCCCCGTATTGCATATTTGAAATAGAGTATTCAGCAATCAATTTATGGGTGCGATCACTTGTTGAAAGTTGGGGGCATGCACGGTGCACATACTGAGCCAATAAAATAACCTTCAAAGATTTGGTCAGGGAACGCCACAATTCGTGCAAAGACATGATTCAAATTCAGTTTGAAATTCGTTTCTATCCAAAGATAATTGCCCGACTTTTCGATGGAATGTCTAAAGTGTAAATTTGTTATCAATTTTAGGAATGCTGCTTACTTCCCATAAGGCACGGGAAGTGGCATTTCCTTCGATCTAAGGGGGTCTGTCAGACGAAAAATTTCCTTTTACGCTACGCGCCAACCTGTGGTCGCTCCGCTTAGATAGTATTCCTTCTGTCTGTCCCCCCCCCCTCCCAATCGTCAACACAGATTCGCCCCTTGGATTAGAGAAATCAAATGACTGATATTGATTCCTAGCTCGACTGATATCTGTACATCAGTGATAGAGAGATAAGACAAGTAATGAAACAAAACTGCCTGCTGAAAGCCTGGGGTGGCAAATAGTGGTTGAACTGACTACCTCGAACCACTATACCCCTCTGTTCAATGTTCCTGCCTTCACAGCGCTGAAACTTGTGTCGACATTGAAAGGGTCACCAGGGTTTGTTTCATTTACTTTTGTTGAGAATTGTATGTGCTATATACATGGATTACAACTTTCAGAGTTTTTTTTTTTTTTTTTGTGATTCCGTTTAAAACCGCATATTGAGTTTGTACCATGTTCACAGAGCGTTTTGGGTCGAAGTGAGGAATCTGGAGAAAATGATTCTGTTGCCATCAGGCTGGATACAGTAGTTGAACGATAATTGTTTTGGCCTGTACTTCATTTCCATTCAATGACTACCTTTGGCCTTTCCTCTGTCCCATGATTCCTGCCCTATCAATACCAAGTTGCCTCAGCAGCAATGGTCTACCCATCGGACTACAGCTGATAGCACCGTGCTTTCATGACAGACATCTCCTGACTGTTGGCAAATGGCTTGGAACACCAGCTAGACTTCCCAGCCGATAGACTACAGGACGAGCTGGAGGCGCTAGAGGCGGACAGGGTCGACGATGCTAGCAGGGCTGGACTCTGGTGATAGACAGCTACTGTCCCTTGGCGGCCAATGGATAGGAACAGCAGCTGTTGGTAGATTACATGATGAACAAGCATCATTGGTGGCTGACAGATAGGTGACAGGAATGGTCTGATACCTATCAGCACCACACCTCCATGATTGATAGGAACTGCATGTCGGTGAATGGGAGTGATATTGTCCTGCTGACAGGATTTTTTTTTTTAAGGCTACAGCATGAGAGGGTCATGAGAGGGTCATTCCCCATGCTCCCATGATAGGCAGTTACTGGGGACCGCCGCCGGGGTACTCCTGTGGTTGATGGTGCAGCTTCAAGGGAGGAAGCCCCCGCTCGGTTGCCTGCTGAAAGGAGCAATTGAATGCAGCCACCAACTACCAACTGTTTGGTGCATTTCTACTATCCTAACATCTTGTGCATCTACAGTAAAACCACCATGCTCTATCAAATGTGCTGGCAATAGCATTTTGAAAATGACAGGCAACTACTGGACGAAGTGTTGTGGCCAGCCACTAGGACAAACTCGTAGTTGGCCTTACCTCCAGGAGCTAGGGTAGTAGGGCTGGCCCAAGTATGCCTTGCTGCTTCTGCTGAGGGGGCCAGGCGGATAGATGGCTGCTCGCCATCAATGAGAAACTGTTATTACATCGTTATCCAACACTGTTCCCATGTTTGTGTTGGCAAGAAAGATGTGGTAGTTGCATATCATTTTCAACATTGCATAAATATATTTACATGCTATTATAAGATGCTGAAAATAAGATTTTTTTGTCCAGAAATACTAGCATTATATATAATACTGAGGTTATATTCAAGGTGCATATTCAGGCAACAGACTGGTGTGGACGGATTGTGGCGATGATGTACAGTGAAAGATATCCTAATACTAACACAATTGATAGGCAACAATGACCCAATGTCTGTCTCTCTACACAGGGAGACATAAATATTGTTAAACGATACCTCAATTTTCACACCCCTTGTTTTTTCCTCCCATTTTCAGATCCAGTGGGCTGCAGAGGTACCACAGCAGGTCAATAAACAAGATTATTTTTTACACCTTTAGAAAAGGGTATAATACACATATGCCTGTCACAGTTCAAAGGGCAACTGCAGGCTTGGATACAACAGAAGTTAAATCGTGGAGAATTGAAAACTATCTATAGGTCTAAACCCAATTTCAATACAATGTTCCTATGTGGAGTTATTGGCCTTCAAAGTTTCAGTCCATTATGCAGAGAAATTGGCGAGAATTCCAATTGCGCAATAACGGGAAGTTATGTTAAGTATTTCATTGTTTCATTTGTTGGATAAGTCAAGATTTGCAGAAGTTCTGTTGACTTTCTCTCACCAAAGTATCCATCAACACCTACCAGCCCACTACAGCAATCCAGACTAATGCTTTTCGAAGTGAAAGTAATGTGTGAATTTCAATGGAAAACAAAGATTGTTTGCAGCGTTGTGCAAGTATGACATTTATCATTGTATGATGGGATGCTTTCCGATCTTGCGCAATACACATGCACATAAAACTTTCAAAGGACTGTAACTCTGTAATGGAAAGTCTAATGAACTTGGTTTGGACTGCCGCATTCAGTTTTCCTCCAGCTAATATATTAGCCTCTTTATAATTCATCCTGCAGTGGTCCTTTGAGTGTGCATGTTCACCACTGGAATTGATTAACTTCCCGTTCAGAGCATCTTTCAGATAATCAAGAGAATTATCTATTACTCCAAAATAGGTACCACTAGGTAAATAGGAAGGTGTGAGGTTTACACATCAAATTTACAAACAAATAGATTGTATGAAGTGCGCACTTATCAGCTCTCAACCCCTCATACATATGGATATGTATATGTGCTCACTCAATATGGATATGGACGACACACTTCAAGATTTAGTTTGAGGAACCATGTCAGCTGCACGTAATGAGGGTTTATGCCTTAGGAAAGAGGGCTAAACAAATAGGAATGAAGCTGTTCCTCCTTTGACTGAAGCTACTCGCTCCTCATCTGGCAACTCTTTTCGATTGCACCTCCCTCGTTATCGGACCAAAACTTAAGTTTCTCTCTTCTTCGCACCTGGAGTTCTTGTATACGCTCCCCCAGGATGTTTTTCTTCAACTTAAAAATTCTTGGCAGTTTCCTGATTAAACTTGACACGCTAGATTTTTCTTCTTCAACTTCTCTGTGAGGGCCAATTATGGGCCCGCATTGCTACCTACCATCACGTAACCAAAATGTGATGACTTACTAATTTTTCTTCAAAAAGATATGTTCGATGTAAAACCCACAATCGTTTGAGATACTAATCAAATCATTATCATCCATTGTTTTACTTGCAAATGACTCCACTTTCATGGCATCTCTCACAGCCCCCCCCCCCCATCCCGAGCTGTGCGACCCGGTGGAGAGATAATTCCCGGTCCCCAGGTCTTTCTCGCCCCAACAGTGCTCAACCAGGTCATCACTTCACAGAAAAAGTTTCTAAGCATCAAAATTAGGTCACTGTTGCGGTCAGCAGGTATCTTAGTACTAATCCATTTAGCCCAGAGCTGTCCTCAATTAGAAAGCAGGCGGTTGTGGGAAGAATCCAAGAACTGGACCTGAGAATGATGATGGCAACATCAGAACTCACCTCAGCTCCTTGTTTTCGCTGGTGTAAGCATAGTTTTTCAGATTTTGGAGTAAGACAGTCATGTTACGCCGCTTCATCTCTTCTTCATGTGGACTGTAGCATTTGGGGTGAGTCCACACTCCTCCGGGTCAATCCAGGTCATGGTTATGTTCCTGTTAGGGAATGTTGTCATCAGCTCATAGTTAGCTGCAGGAAAATGTCTGTTGGGAGAATACAAAGTAATCTGATTAAGTGCTCCACGAAACAAAATACAAGGGATTATTAATGTATTGTCATATAATGCAGCGAGACTTTCTGTGAAATGAAAGGGTTAGATTAAATTATGGCTATCAGTAAATGGCCTGCGCTTGGACACACAAAGGTTATAGTCCAAATTTGGTCCATTATGTAGAGGAGAGAATCCTATTGCACAATAATGCATGACATCACAGTTGCACCAGAGAAAATTTATAAAACGGCATTCCGGAGGAGTTCTGTCATCTTTCTCTCCCCAAATTAACCATCAACACCCCACTAACAGCAATTATTTTCTCAAAGTGAGATTATGTGTGAATTTTGATAGAAACATGAATATTGCAGAGTTGTGGGAGTATGACATCCTTTATTATTGCTGATGGGATGCTGCTTTCTTTACAAACTTTCAAGCCCCACCTCTAACAAGAGTCTATGAACGTTTGGTTGAACTGACGAATTTTTAGCTTTTCTCCAGCTATCATATTATTAATTCATCTCAATTAGGTATTTACTCCTGAAATTCCATTCCCAACACACGGTGCTCGATGTTTTAAGTAGTTTGTAAATAGGTATGACTGGATTTAACTGGTCCTAAATGAGCGAATGGAAATCGTAACAAATGGTTCAAAATGACAAATGGGCAGGAATAATTTGTGAATCTTTCAGAACATGAATAGTTTCCAAAATGGTGTATCTCTAATGGAATTTTCACTCTGGGGAATAACTAACAGCAGCCAATACATCCCTGCTGTACTACAAGCTTCATCCTATGGTCAACATTTTTACCCTAGTGCAGAGAGGCAGAGGCAGCCTCCTCAGAGGTTGAACTAACCATCTTGATGAGCTAAAGTATTCACGGATCGGAGACATGCGCAAATGTCTACTTCACACTAGCAAAATATACCTACTGATGTCACTAGGTGTAAACAAGAGCTGAATGTGTAGGTAATGCTCACTGGCACATCAACAAGTACCTTTGTGCATGGTGTTTTCTCAGAAGCAGGCCAGTGAATACCACAAGTGCCTATCCTGCTACAACCCTCGGCCATCAAACAGCTGGGGCCTGGACAGAGCTAAGAACCTATCGCACCATTGCCCTCTCAGAAGCTTACATTCTCACTGCCAGAGTTGACTTTTGGTGGACATGGCGGGATTTCAGTCATCATTGCCACTACTATTACCCCCTCTATCATGACAACTGCATAATTGGCAAGGATGGCCTTAACTCCTCCATAACATACAACCAGACCGTTAGTTACATTGGAAAATTCGATTAAAATCCACCCAAAGTGGCAACTCTGCTCAAAGAAGGATTGTGGGAAGAGAACAGGACATTACACTGTGGATTTTTTTTTATGAACTGCTGCTTGTCATCTAGGGCCCCCCAACTGGTAGCATCAAGACTTAGGAATCGGTCTATTGTTTCAGATCTAATTAAGCGTGCTGAGAAGAAACTGCAAAAATTGGGCGGGATGGAAGGAAAACTGTTTGAAGGGTCAAAGAGACCAACTCGGCAGGTTCCAGCTCTAAAATGGTTTTATCAGAGAATAGTTGGGGGCCCACAAACCCTGTGGCTGCACTCTGCAGCCCCCAGATGCAGGCACTACCTATTGACTTTTTTTTCTTCATCAGAGTCAACTTTTCTGTTGGCATCAAAGACATCTCAAGCTTAACAGGGTTCCTGCGATTCTGGCATCCATTTCCATGAAGTTTCCATGACTTTTTCATGAACAAATCAAGGAATTCCATGACCTTCTCCATGACAATTCTCAACTAACAGCCACACAAAGAACAACAAACAGCAAAAGTGGTAACAAGCTGTGAAAAAGTGACATCACTTCATGAAAATTTCATGACTTTTCCATGACTCGATAACTTTTCACTGAATTCAAACTAATCCAGGCCCTGTCTTTAGAGATGAAATTCCATGACTTTCCAGGTCTTCCATGACTGTGGGAACCCTGCCTTAAGGATTAACCATTTTGGTGTTTGCTTTTATGTTTCTGTGAAAACTTTGAGCACTTTTGAGGAGGGCGAGTTGCCGAGCAACAACAGCCCGTCCTCGTGGTGGGCCTTGATTCCACCTATGCTTTCGAGGTGGGCCCTTAGGTCCCGTATAGTGTCCTCATACTTCAACTTCACGCATGCAGGTCCCTTTGCCAGAGGGCAGACCTTCACTCGCAGAGTTGTCACTCTCTCCGAGGCCCCTGATGATTGGCAGCGTGACTTTGTCCCCTGACGTACTGCCCGCCTTGTCTCTGATACCCTGGTAGCTGGTGTCTCTATACTGTGACTGTTGTGGGGGTTTCTCTATCCTGCTGAGAACAGAAATCGAGGCATGAAAATCAATTTAATGAGCCTCAACTGTGGAATGTCATATGGTAAGGTCTTCCCGTACCCTTGATAATCACAACATCAACAGTGATGCAACATGACACTAATAGATTGATTGACATTCTTCTCTCTAGTCACCTCTTCTGACACAACTAAAACTTTCCGGGAAAACCCCTATGCCAGGACATGTGAACCAAGATTTGGATTAATCAGACAAAGCGAGTAGTACGTGGAGAGTACTTGCACTAATCCTTAAGTTCCTGACTGCAGCGAGAGCATGGCGGCGGCAGAAGAGCAGTGACAGCAGCATCAAAGACAGCGGCTGGGAGACAGCGCGGCAGAGACAGCAGTGGGAGAAAACAGCAACTACACATCCAGAAGTATAATACCCCCCCCCCCCCAAGCTAGTGTTATGTGAGAAATATCACTATATCACTTATTGCACTCCGTTGAGATTGTCTGCTACTGATGACCTTATGTCTATGACTTTACCATCTCTCATCACTGATATGCAACGTGCTGAGGAACTGTGCTCTCGTCATTTGTATACCTAAAGGTGACATTATGTCTGTTTAGTCTTTGAACAGGATATCTTGTTAATGCAATATTACATATACTCCGCAGATGTTTATGTGAAGGTAACCTATCATACTACAGTCCTGTTTACGGACGAGTTCAAATAGGGATCAAACAACCGGGAACACAATGCTCATTCTTGAATTGGCTATCTATAATTTACAAAGTCTACATTTTAACTTGTCTTCAAGAGCCTTCAAAGTTTGGACGGTCAGAAATACCAAACCCCCCCACGATGTCCATAACAAAGAGACAAGAGCATCAAACAGCCAGGATCTACATGACTGCTGTAGTGCTTTTTTACGCTCCCAGGATAGTGAGAGTGTCAACTCGCACGCAACACCTGTAATCCTCTCGGTTGCTTCATCAGACCACGGTTTTCATGCAGTGCTGTGGTTAAACTTTGGCCCGCCCCAACAGCACCTCATTTGGAGTCAAAGGGCATAGTGAAGCGTCCAAGCAAAGTTCAGGTTTTGAGTCCTAGCCCGGTCCCGGACAATCCTTCTAGTGGCTGTTACATGCAGTTGTGAGGGGCACATATTTCGTCTTCACATAAGAGGAGATAGACTATCTCGATATTACAACTCAGTCTCCGTCAGTGCAACTGTGAGCATTCACCTTGGACATGAATTTTGTGCTGCTCCTTGTTCCGAGGAAGCATCAGATCCTGGAGTGCCTTACTCGACATCTCTGAGGGTACATGAAATGGGATCCCTTAAGCTCCATTCAGCTTTGAAATATGCCGAAAATTAGCATCCATGATATTGAAAATAAATGCCGTTGGTCAATACCTCATCTAACAAGGAGAATCAGTCAGATTACAGCATCATCTTTCTACTTTGGAGAAAGTGGTGATCAATTGCAAACTTTAAAAGAATCTGGCCCGCCGTAACATATATTCGTTTTGCCCAGGTAACTATTTCGGAACTTATTATTTCGACCCAATACTATCGGTTCAACATTTTTTTTTTTCAATTTAGTTTTAAGATCAGTCCATACAAAGATAACAAAGTGTGGGTGATTCGTGGCTGGGAATGACATGAAATGAAGGTTGATTGGAACTTTAAATTTGGGAGTGGGTTGGAATTGACACTCCCCTACTCGGTACCATCTACGCACTAGTAGAGAAGAGTAGGCAAGTTATTGCCGGTGCTCGTTCCAGGCCCGATTTTCATGGTTCCTTGAGAGCCTTACGGTTACTGACTTCCTGTAACCATAGAAATCAACTCGAATCAACACAGGCCGAAATTTATTATACTGCCACTGGTTAAGCATGTTACCTGGAGGGGTGGGGGTTTTACTGGTATAATGGAGACCTTTGTTACTTGGGCCATCGTGTCCTGTATTGGTGGTTTTATCCAGATTAGTTGGCACAAGCCTGGAGGGGGAATGGTCTCCCCACCCCCCGCCTGCCCCACCCCAGGGAGTGTGCCCTGCCCTGGTGGTCCTTGAAGTAGGTATTGCCCCTCTGGTCATTGATCTGTGTTTAGAAAATGAATGTAAATATTGTGTATTAAAACAGATGCGCAGAGGTGCAGTGATGAATCTGAGGTGAATAGCCGCTTTCCATTCATTGTGATTTTCATAAACTGGTCCAATAGGCTTATTCAAGCCTCATTAGGAATGCCCGGCCGTGTGATCACCGATGGCAGGGAGGACCATCCTAAAGTGGGTTTAACACTAGATCTCCATAGCACCCCTTCACTTCCTAGTTTTCAAATGAATGCACCTTGCATCACCCGAAGCTCCGCTTGCATTTTCTCAACCATTCCCAGCGAGAGCTGTACCATGTATGATCACCTGATAGATACTGCGTCGCATTCTTTTCACTGCAAGCCAATCGAATCGATGAGTGATACTAGCTCAATGCATGAATGCCATGAGGCAAACAGGTGCCTTAGGTGATCCTAACTCACATTTCCCTGACAATGAATATTTCGTCAGTGTCATCAAAACGTGATGTTTGTCCTGGAAGAGTGAGCAACTCAACTTGCTAATTGATACAGGAAAAATTCTATGAACGAAGCAAAGCAGCTGCACCCTCAGTTGCTTAGATAGTTTTCATCCTCAATTTCCCAATTTTACTTAGTGGCACTCATTTTCACGCATTTTTAGATGGTAGGCAACTCTTGTTTTGGCCCCTGGTAGGTACCCCCGCTGACCTTTGGGGTGCCTTTGTGATGCTCTATGCGTTTTTCAAGGCCCTCTTTGCTGTAACATTTAACATCTCATACGACACTACTCTGCAGCCCCTCCCGTGACATCTGGTTCTCTTTTGTCTTTCTCTGTCTTTTCGCGAATATCGCGTTCCTCCACCGCAATCCTCAACCATGTCACCAACTCCTCATGGGCTCAAGCATCCCATCTACTTTTTTTAAACTGAAACAGATTAAATCACCTCTTGATTTAACACCTCTCCAGTGTCCCAACTATATTCTTCATGATTGTTTTCCATTTAGGCTGGAGTGTGCGCCTTGTCCACTCAGCCTCCCTGTCAGATCCTCCTTTCTGAATTGATCTCTGTTGTGACCTACATTTCCACTTCTCTGCTCTAAGTCTCTCTTCCTCGCTTGACTGAAGTGTTCGGTTGTGTTTACATGCTCTCCAATTGGTAATAATCACGAGCTCTTATTCTCGCAGCTCACCTCTGCTGTTGAATTACTATTCCACGATATAACGACTGTCAAATTTCTATCCTGGGTGATTTCAATGTGCAAACGCAGAATGGCTATACACCTACCGGCTTCTGATAGAGCTGGTGTTGAAGCTGATCTTTTGGCTATTACCAGGTCTCACCAGCTCTCAATTCTCCACCCGTATCCCAGATCGGGCCCTCGGACTCTGCTACACTTGTTGGATCTCTTTCTCACTACTCAGCCCCTTATTACAGTCCAGCAACTGTCTCTGCCCCTATTGGCTTCACTGACCATTGCCTTACCCTGTTCTCATCAATCTAACTCCTATATGCAAGCTTCCCCCCAAGGCAGAAACTCTGGAACTACTCCAAAGTTGACTGGTTTGTCTTCGGGGATTTTTTTCAGTCTTTCCCTGGGATGAAACTACCTTCTCAGATGACCCCTCTACTTCGGCTCTTCTGCTATTTTATTTCGGAATTAGTCTTTATGGAATGACACTTTTATTCCTACACTTTTAAGATCATGCTCTCTTCATCACCTTCAATGGTTCCACCATCAATGTACCACTGCCGTCAGGAGAATGACCGACTTTATCGAGCTTGGGCTATCTTCTCCTTACCTGATTCCGTCAAGCCTATGTTACTGACTGCTCGTACTGTTGCTCTGAGACTATCGATGAGGCAAAAACTTCTTTCATTTCACTTATGGCTAATAAACTTTTCAAAACTTTCATCCTGGCCCTTCTGTAGTCGTTCATTTTGTCGCTGGCTAATCTCTTTCCCAAACTTCTGTACTTTCCAATTTCCTCCGCTGGTCAAACCTGATGGCTCTTGGCTAGTGATGCCACCTCTACAGCTAATACTTTTGCCGAGCTATTCTCTTCTAATTCAACTATGAACCCCGAATGCTCATCCTCCCCATCTTTTGCCAGCTTTAGTGAAACATCTTGGATGTTGTTTTCTCTTCACTACTCGCATGGTCCGGCCCACACACTCCATATTTTAGACATTAATACAGCATCTGGTCCTGAATGGCATTCCTCCTATAGTCTCCTGAGTGTGCCCCTAACTTCCGTGCCTATCCTTAGCAAGCTTTACTCTCGCCTTGTTATTCTTTGGGATGCTACCCTTCTGTGTGGCAAACATGCTCATTTCTGCCCATCCTAAAAAGGGTGACAAATCCACCTCAATTACAGGCCGATTGCCATCACCCACTCGTTCCTCTCCAAAGTTATGGAAACTATCGTAAACACGCATGTTTTGAACTTTCTTGAGTTTTTCTCTCTCATCAGTGACCACCAGTAATGGTTTCCGGCATGGCCGATCTACTGGGGCCTACTATCTTTGGCACCAATCAGTGGGCCCCAAGCCATTGATTTTTTTTCTTTCGGTGAAAGTAGGGCTATTGCCTTGATATCTCTACTCTAAGGCTTTGACCGTGTTTTGGCAACGCCGGACTCCTTGCCAAATAACTCATTTGTTTCAGCAGCCCCTTCTAACCCTCTTGGACTTGCCAGTTTTCTTACCGGTCGCAGTCTATCTCTGTTTAGGGTTGATGGTTCCGCTCCCTCTCCGAGACCTTCTTATCACTGATGGTGTTCCCCAAGGTTGTGTTTTCTTTCTGTCTCCTCTAACACTTTTCCATTTTTATCAATGATCTTCTTAGCTTCTACACCTCCTTTAGTATTCACTCATTTGCTGATTATTCTACCCTTCACCATTCTCTGTGCTTCCTGGCCCCTGACGCGGAACGCTTTTGGTCTACAACCGTCCCATAGTTGCCAATCAGCTGAACAATGATCTTCATTCTATTTTGAACTGTGGGGCCTGCTATCTGGTTTCCGTTCAAACCACTCTAAAACTCAGAAACTGCTGATTTCTGGGCGGCGTGTTTCTGATGCACCAAGCTATTTTCAATGGCTGAACCAGATCCTCCCTCAGGTCTACTCTCTTATATCCTTGGTATGGACATCAGCAAACAACCTTCCTGGAATCTCATATCAAGTCTAACGCTACTAATGCTTCTAGAAAGCTGTGCTTCTTATTCCCGCACAAGGAAATACTTCACCCCACAACAGCTACTTGCTTTACTGCTTTACAAAGCCCAAATTTGGCTCCCTAATGAATATGGTTGCCATATTTGGGGTGGGCTTCGCCATCCTCATCTCAGTGTCCCTTGGTCGTATCCAGAGAAGGCCAGTCGTCTCATCAACGATGCTCATCTACCCTCCTCACTTCAATCGCTATCCCATCGCAGATCTGTATCATCTCTCTGCCCCTTTAATTACCGTTGATCTTTTTTATGGTCAATGTTCTTCTGATCTTGGGGAGGCGTTCCTTCCCCTTTACTCGAGGTTACTCGCAATACTCACTCTTCTTCTTCCAGCCACCCGTTTCGGTCACATCTTCCACGTCATCGCACCGAAACCTACGCTCGCCTCTTTTTCTCGCACTTCGCGTGCCTGGATTAGGCTTCCTCGGGAGTAATTTCCTCCTGATTTTGACCCCCACGCGTCGGTTCAAGAGTAGAAGCAACAAGCTGATCTCTCCTCTTTCGTTTAGTTTCTTGTGCTTGGGGTGGCCTCTTTGTTTTAGGCATTATGGTTCGCCCGTCCTCATGTCACTTTGTTTAAAAAAAAAAAAAAAAAAAAAACTTGCCTACTACTCTCTTCCAGTTGTGGGGAACCCTGAATGCTTTGGCTTACCCGGATTGTTGTAAGGAACTCTGGATTGTTGTGGGACCCTTAATTGTAGTGGGGACCCTGGGTTGTGTGGACCCTGAATTGTAGTGGGAACGCCTGATTGTGTGGGACTGTGGTTGTCATGGAACCCTGACTTTTAGTGGGGACTCCTGGATGTTGGGGGAACCCTGCTTGTATTGGTACTCTGGATTGTTGTAGGACCAATGGATGTTGTTGGTACCCTGGATTGAAGGTAGAACTCTGGAATTTTCGTGGTACCCTGGATTGTTGTGGGATCCTGAATTGTTGTGGGATCCAGGATTGTAGTGGAACTTGGAGTGTTGAAGGGATTCTGGATGTTGTGGTTACCCGGATTGATGTGGGACCTGGGTTGTAGTGGTACCCTTGGATTGTTGTAGGACCCCAGATTCATGTAAAAACCCTAGAACCCTGGATTATGTAGAACCCTGGATTTAGTGGTACCTGATTTGTGCAGGGACCTGAATTGTAGGGAGGACCCTGCATTTTAGGGGTACCCTGGATTGTTGTGGAACTCTGGATTGACGTGGGACCTGGGTTGTAGTTGTAAATGGATTGTGTAGGACCCTAGATTGTTGTAGGACCCAGGATGTTGGGGTACCCTATTAGCCCTAAAAAATGCATCAATAACCCAGCTCAGAATGAATTTGTATAACCAGGGGCTATTATTATTTTTGGGGGGAGTCAGAATTCTACAAACCAGGGGCCTTTTTCTTTTGAAAAGTAACCTAACCCATGCTGGATATGATCCCTTATTTCGATCCCTGATTGTAGTAGGACCCGCCTCGCACGTAGAAATAGGAAAGTTGACAAAAAACATGAAGTGTGGTGATATATTGTTCATCCCCCTATTTTAACAGACGGATCAATCGAGTACAGTCGGGATGGTTGGATGCTGGGACTCGGGGAGACTCTTGGTCCCATGTAGCACCACATCACTGCATGCATTGACAGGTAGAGTGGTATGCAAAACATTTCGTCTGGGGTTGTATGTAGTGGGACCCTGAAAGTTATTGACCGTGGATAGTTCTCTTTATTCTGATTGCTATGCAAAGCACCATGCGATAGAGCAGTAGTTATCATCTCTGAAGGCCAGCTGCAGGATAAGACCAACAGTGGTTACACATGGGAATGCTATTTGAACTATTAGAAGAGGAGAAATGTCCCTGTGTGAGCTCACCAAACCCACGTAATTGCATTTGTCTGTGTACATTGCTCAGAAACATACAGGTTGTTATTTTCTTTTAGTTGCAGAGAAGCAGCAGAGACAAATTCCCGGTCGAGCAACATGGATGCGAAAAGTACCAATATTTAATGATATCATAAAGAGTGCAATCACCTTACAGCACAGGTGTGGGAGTATTTTTATTGGTAGAGAGGCTGATGACAATGTTGGTTGTATTCGCATTACACATAGCAAAGTTGCGAAGAACTTGATTCCAGTCACAATCCTGTATAGGAGCAGTCTCTTTGGAATGTGGCAGATAGGCTCAGACCTCTTACAATACCTAAGTGGAGTTATTGTCCTTTAAAGATTGGTGCATTCAACATGCCAGGAAATTAGGTAGAGTCCCTATTGTGAATTATACATGACACAGTGAACAACAGGAGGAATTCTTATGGTATGAAATTTTGCATTGTGTTAAATGACTCATTTTGGAAAAGTTCTACCCTCTTTCTCCTACAAAAATAACCATCAATCCCCTCTCATAGACTAATTGTTATTCAGAGTGAAATCAATGTTTGAATTTCAGAAGAAAACAGTATTTTGGGAGGGTAGTGCAAGCAGATCTCATTTAGTACTACAAGATGTTATATATATATAATCGATATATATATTAGGCTCGGACAAATGCAAAAATACGAATCATTGCGTTTTTTGGTAAATTTTGGGTTCCCCTCCCCCCCAAAAAAACATGAAATAAAAAATAACGATGTTCATTTTTGGGAACACAGTCAACAATTTTGTGTTTTATGATTATATCAGATGAATTGCTTTGTTCACTACAACAAATATAAAAAATATCGTCTGAATTCAAAGCCTTCCACAATCCATTACAAATATTGTCACGCGCATAGCCCGGTGTCTCCCGTCGATCGGGTCTATGTCGGCGCAGCTACGTAATTCACTGATTGCAATTTCACGAAAGAATTCTTTTGGCGATCCGCGTGTCTTTTCCATGATCCATGACCAATAAACAGAAACAGCGTCCATGATTTGTACAATATTGCCTACGATATTGTTTAACGATGAGGTGATGTACTTAAACCAACAGATCATCACGTTCACAGTGAGCGTGATTACAGTAGGATATCAAAAGCCAGCCTGTGTGAAGCATTCGATCGCTGTGCTGATGCAAGCCGCCAAAAATGTGACGTGCAGTTCTAGTTATTACAACAATGGTTTGGCAGGTCGGTCTGTAATTTTACGGGACACTCAAAATAGGGCTAGCGTCCGGCGGTATGGAAAAGTTTGATTTGCTTGGACCATCACGAAAACGTCTGTCATATGTGTAAATAAAACCATCATTACACGAGTGGGGGAAAGGTTAACGTGAGCAATTTGTAGATAACTTTTGGAATCAACGATAGTTAGCTAACTTAGTCGTTCTGCTGATTGAAATCCAAAACAAACGAAATTGGTGTTGATAAGTCAAAGGATAGGCTAGTCCAAAGTAGTATTGTTGGTAGATTATGTGGTTCTACTAAATAAAAAAACTCTAAAACAGTATATTTCTTTCATGTTTCTATCACATAGTTTAGCAAACAAACGGACTGATTGGCGGCCAGTTTCGCCATGATAATTCTTACAAATACGATCATGTTTTTTGCGATTAGGATCATGCTTTTTTGCGTTTTTTTCAAAGTGCGATGCATTTTTTTTGTCATCAAAATCGTGCATTTGTCTGAGCCCTATATATATATCATTACTAGATAATAATGACAAATGTACATTGGCCTCCTGGATGCAATTCAGATGTCCTATTATAACCATGTAACCACTATGATGTAATACCTGTATAGGAACACCATCTGGGTATCTGGCTTGTAGCTCTGAAGGAAAAAACCCATCCATCAAGTCCTGGACGCATTGCTGGAGGTGAATAAAAGACAGCATGAATCATCGTGCACTGAAGGTATCATCGGACACTTCCAGAACCTCAGGACGTGCATAATGTACCATAACTGGTAAAAAAGGCGTTATCATTATTTGTACACAGTGCTTAAATAGCACAATATCCCAACCTTCAATGCGGTGAACAATGTGGTACAAATCATTGGACATAGGCTTGCTCAAAATTAAAGGTTTCCATTGACGACAGAATCAATAGCAGCTTGTTCCATAGTAACGGTGCAGCTTCACTGAGGTTTTACACCTAACAGTTATCGCCCCCCCCCCCCTCCACCTTTATTTAAATTGGTGCTCTCACCAGTAAATGGCAGCAGCTCATACACCATCTGTCTGTCTGTGAGTACCTTACTGTGCCTTGCTCAGGGACACAACAGATCACTTCACTTTACAGATATCAAACGTACAAACTGTATGTTGTGAAGCCAGGAGCTCTATCGACAGTGTCGATAGTACGATCCCAAGAATAATTCTATCATCCTGAGTAGAATGACATGGTGAGCTATGGCTCTGAATAGTGTATGTAAATGTGTGAATAAATAAGTATAATAAATAAGTAATAAATAAAAGGTGTAAATAGCAAAGATCAGAATCAGGAGCCGCTGAACATGTGTATACCACTGTTGTCCAGGCATGTAAGAGTTGAACATAACAATACCCTCAGCATAGTGCTAACAGTAACAGCAGTATATTACACATATTATAAAAAATATTTCAGTCTTATATAGAGCTTTTCCACATTGAAGACATGCTCGAAGTGCTTTACAGACATTACCCCTTACCATTAGTGACTTGTCACACCGTACCATACAGCACGCACATTTTGCATGTTCTTTACCGACGCACAATTTCAGTTTCTCACTTCATCATGTCCCCTGGGGGACTCTCAATAAATCTACCACATACGCACATGCTACTCTTCACAAGTTACCTCACGAGGTACCCACATGTGGGTGGCATGGGACATTCCAGGAGACATGCCTTGTCCAACACTGAGCATTGAGTCCTCGGGTTCACAATGGGCTCCAAACTCGCGATCAATGCATTGCAGTTGGAGCTCTGCTGACTGAGCTAATCCACCTTCTAAACTGCATTCGCTGAGCACACTCATTTCAGCTCCAACTAAAGAATATTTATGTATTCTATGGCTTCCCATACCTGTGTCTCTTTTTCCTGGTATGACCGGAAGGGCCCGTTGAAAACAGGAAGCTACCATTGGCATAAGCGTTAATGGTATCGACTCCCGTGTCTTCAATTTTGCCCCCTTCACCGTGTGCTGAACCGTCTTCTCCCCCTCTCCTCCGAGAATGTTCAGCTCCTTCACATTCGTGACTATTCTATCAAAGTCTACTTGGAAGCCTCCTCTGCTGGCTATTGAGGATCCTGTGAAACATAAATCAAAACGAACAACTCGAGCATAGACATCAATACACCTGATGAATATTTTGCCCATTCAAAAGAAGCGTTGTGATTGTGGAAACCAACATGCAAAACATTGCACTTATCAACAATGGAAAACATTTGCCAATCGAAAGACCATTTGGAGATTATATCAAGAACCTTTGGACAGTTGCAACACATTCTTATAATGCAACCTCCCGATAAAACTTGGTATCGTCCACAACGTATAGTCTGGAATGCACAAAATCTCCAAGATCATCAATATATGCCAGAAAAAGCGAAGGCTCAAGAACCGATCCTTGGGGAACACCACTAGTGACCTTCTGCCAAGGAGACGAACGAACACCCATTGATGACAACTTATTGTTTTCTAATGAGAAGCCACTGACAAATCCACTCAAGGTTATTCCCCTTACTGCCAAAACTTTCTGATTTGAGCAAGAGATGCTCATGAGGAACCTTGCCAAAAGCTTTTTGGTGGCCATTGCCAGGCCAAAAGAATATGCCAGACCCCTTGCAGCTAGTAGGTAGGTGAACTGCAAACGTTAGGGGTAAGAGGTATCATTTGTGCAATATATTGACAGTGTATTCATTATTCAGTGTTGCAAGACTCTTGCTCCATGTTTTGCATGATATTCACTAGCACCAATCTTACAAAGTTACTCCTCGAAGGCCGCTGGTTGAAGGTTTACAACATGACCACACTGATATGTCATTAGTGAATATTATCTTATCAATAATTTAGCAGCCTTCATTTTCATGGCATCTAATTCTAGAAATGGCACTAAGGCTCCTTTAAACTCTAAAGAATGGTATTGGACTTACCTGGCCGCCACACGTTTTGTCTGTCAACAGATAATTCTTCATACACACTGTCCACCTCATCTTCCGATGGTGTGCCTCCAACAAAGACCATACCATAGTCAGCAAGAAAATCCTGAAGAATGAAACAAAACTGGAGTGGAACTATACACAGATTATGAATATGTCAGATGCATTGCAGCTGTTCTGAGGAACAACTCATTTGTTGGAGTAGAAAGTGTGAATTTCTGTTTTACCCAACCCCGGGATAGCTGGTACTGAAGTGACCATGCCGAAAATGAAATCAAATGCGGGCAGTTTGCACTGCCCCTGACAACGCACCCTCATTAACAGTTTGAAACCCGGAGTTAGTCAACTTTATTAGCTTATGTCAGTGACCTAACTTTTTAAGAAAAGGCAAATCAAGACCCTTTTTGAAATGTTACTACGTTATCTCTCATAATCATCCACAAATCCATGAACCCAATCAAATCCAATTAAAACTGTCATACCTCCATTTCTCTGATGTGGTTTTGTAGTCTGGTACATTTCTTCTCCAGTTCTTGTAACTTGTGGTCACTTGTCTCATTGTTCCCTAAAAAAAAGCATATCTAACATAGCAGGCCTTTGTGTGCATACCTCCATTTTTTTTTCTTGTCAGTGGGTGTTGGGACCCTAATATGGGAGACATTAGGAGAATGAAGTGAATTAAGCATTTCATGCCAAAATGGTTATGTGGCCCTCTCCAGAGGACAAGAGAGGACTTGACAGCATTTGAGAACAATTGGATATCCCCAGCCTAGAGTCTCGTCTAAGGGTGGGTGCCAGGAATCGGCTGGCATTGACAAGTTCAACATAGTAAGGGCTGGAGCAGGAGGTGTACCGACCTGGAGATTGCTGGACCAGAAAGGACCAAGAAAGACCTGGTTTGGTCACCTCAACAAGACCTCAAAGACTGGGGTCTGAATCCTGCTGCTTTGAGGAACTGATGTGGATTATTTCAGATGTGAAACAGGAAGATGATGATGACGATGATGATGATGATGGATCATCCTTATGTGGGGGCATACAGGAAGAAGGAAAAAGATTGGCAAAACCATTCTGTTGTGGTTCATTTTGATACAGTGCATTGCAAGTAAGAAACACAAACACTTAACAGGTGCAGTAAGGGGAGCACGTGCATCACTGATTTGTTCCCCACTGGACCCAGTGTAAGCTGCTGCTGTGTCATCATTAGCAATTGCATTTCTTTTCCCAATTATGCTATGGAGAGCAGGGGTCTGCAATATTCTTTTTTATCCAGGTGGAGACAGACTGAGCAGAGCCATAAGTTGGTGCGAAGCAGAGAGCTACATGTATGCATTGCCTATCCGTTTATACCCAAATGATTTTTATTCTTTCGAAAATATAATGCTCTTCATTGGAGGGGATGCATTTTGCTTTTTCCTCACAATGGCTCATCATGCTTTTCACACAATAGTTTATCATGTACTCTCAATGACTTTAGAAGGGAACAAAGATGACCCACCTGTCGATAAACATGGTGCCCCAGTATGGTTACTATTTATTGAAGACTAAGCATCCCACTAGCCATTGATACACAGACCTAGTATTATAGTAGCCAACCTCATCTGTAGGAGGATTCACAGATTTTTCACATTCGCGCTCAAGTGATTCCCTTTTAATGGGATTGGACCCTGAATCCCTGAATACCCACTGGGTAGGTACACTAGTCCATGATAACACTGACCATAATGATAATATGTAGGAGGAGAAACGTTTTGCAGATTTTCACATAATAGCTCAATATGCCCTTCAACTTTGAACACCACCAGTCCACGATAACACTGACGGAGTATGATGGTAATCCAACCTGATCTTAGGAGAAAGCATTTCGCAGTTTCTCTTCAAAATAGTTCATCATGCCCCTTTTGACCTCGACTTAACTCCCTGAACATCCAGTAGGAATCACTAGTCAATGGAAACACTGAGCGAGTATGATGGTAATCCAACCTAATCTGTAGGGAAAGGAGCATTTCACATATTTTTGCGAGTATGCCCTTCAATGACCTTCGACCTGAAATCCCTGAACAACCCATTGGTACCACTAGTCCATGATAACACTGACCAAGTATGATGGTAATCCAGCCTCATCTGTAGAAGCATTTTTTCCACAGAATACTCCATTATGCCCTCCAAACATCTTTGAACTTGAGCATAGCCGGTTTGAGGGGTATATCCCACCACACTTCATGAAAAGAAGAATAATTGAATTATTGAAAAGGTTTCAAGATATTTGTTATCATTCTGACATGCTGTACATAAAGGCACCAAGTGAGAGAATGCTGGAGTTGATATGTGCTGGCTAATCAAAGCACGATCATCGAGTAACTTTGTAAATCATATGACCACTTCACAAATAAAAGAAAACCATGTAAAAATGACTATACTCACCATACTGAAGCCCTATCCTTGATTCTAGCCTTCTCTTCCAAAACACTAATTCTCTTGTCCTGTCAAAAATTGAAATAATAAAAGAATCAGGGAAAGTAATAAGGTGGTCACTGCTGCTAGTAAAATTGGGTATTAAAGAATAATATAGGTTTGATTGTTCAAATATCTCATAAGTCAAATGCTTCACTGAGTAGGGAAACTTTAGAGACAGATTTGAATACTAATGTAGTCGTAGGTGAATCATTTTGAATCTCATGTTCATTGTATGGAGCAAATGTGATATTGATTTCTTTCGATCATCACTATGTTATCAGCAAGTGGTCAGGCAAACCAAAGGTCTGTCAATCACAATCTCTCAGATCTGTGTAATATCTCAAATTCTTCTTCTCCCAGTTTTAATCTGGCTATGTCCACGAGTGACCGAATTCACCTCACTCTTGCTGCACATCCACCTTGAGGATTTGTTTGAGCATGATTTCTACGAGGAGCATGCCCTTGTTGACCTCCAACCTCAGTTTCTAGACATGGGTAGTCCAGAGGACCTAGGCCTCTTGCACAATTTTGAAAATGTGGTGGAACTATTCACTAAAAGGATGAGTCGACCCAACCACACCTTTGATTTAAATCATCCACAAACTGCAAGGGCCAGGATTCTCAGAAAAGAAAAAAATGTCCCATCCAAGTGCCAGATTCTGGTACTAGTCTCAGATCATGGTAGGCACTTGGCCCACCGGTGGAAATTATTTATTATTAGGAAAGACCCACTTTATGAGGTTGCTAGTGAGTTAAATTTTCGGGTGAGCTCTGAACAACCAGGAATGGACAAATTCCTCTTCATATTAAGTTGGACACAAGTTTCCTGACACTGTATCATTTTCAACTGTAGATTGCAACAGTTGATTAAATTGTTCCCTAATATTTTCCTCAACTTGAAGAATCAACTCGAAGAAAGACTTCAGCCATTCTTCTCAATCTGTAGGAATGGAACTAAAATGGACTAAGAATATGCAGTGTTGCCAATCAATATGATTAGAGAGGATATGAGATACCTTTTCAATGACCTCTCTGGCATAGCACTGGACCTGTAGTTCCAGCTTGGATATCTTACTCATCATGTCATTCATCAGGTCAAAATCTGTTGGCACTAAAAGAAAAAATTATTCACTTATTAAATCATTTCATTTTTAAATGTTGCCAAATTATCACAACATGAATGAGATACTGAAACTTGTACTAAGAAGATGTGGTTTTTTTTTTATGAATCAGGGCTCCTTAACAAGAGTGCCAAGGCCCACAGAGCTCACCCTGCCAATATATCAGTACCAATAGTATGCTATTACAAGTAAGTGTGTTTTTTTAGTGGTCATTCCAATGTGAATCAGAACTGATTTTGTATTGACATGTCATACTCTCTTGTGGAAGGATTATTTTTTACCTCAAACTGCTGAACACCGCATATTTACTGGTGCTCGATGATTATACTGACCAACTTCAATGATCGTCTATCTGTCCCTAGCAGAAGAAGCCGCTTGACCGTTTGAACAAATGGTCAAAATTGACCCCTAATGACTTTGACCTCCAATTCCTGAACACTCCTATGTACACCTGTCAATGATCATACTGACCAATTTTTATGATCATCCAATCTGTCCCATAGAGAAGCAGCTCTGTGACCGTTTGAACAAAATGGCCAAATTGGACTATTTGACCTTTGACTTCAATTCCTGAAATCATCCCAAGTTATATTGTACCAAGTTTCATGAGCATTCCGATTTGAACTGTAGGAGAAGAAGCCGCTTGAACGAAATGACCAAATTGACCCCTAGATGACCTTTGATCCCAAATTCTGAACACCCTGTATATACCATTGGTCAATGATAATACTGACTAACTATCACGATCATCCAATTCAGTCTCTGGGAGGAGAAGGTTTTGTTGTTTGACCCCAAAAAAATGAGCTTTTTGGCAAAAATGACCACTAGATGACCTTTGACCTCAAATTCCTGAACATCCCCGTATGTAATATAGTCACCGATAATACTGACAAAGTTCAGGAGCATCCGATTTGAACTGTGGGAGGAGAAGCCGCTTGACCATTTAAACGAAATGAACAAAATTGACCCCTAGATGGCCTTTGATCCCAAATTCTGAACATCCCGTATGTACCATTGGTCAATGATAATACTGACTAACTATCACGATCATCCAATTAATTCCTGAACACCCCGTATGGAACATTGGTCACCGAGAATACTGACCAAGTTTCATTAAAATCCGATTTGAACTGTAGGAGAAGTATTTTGCAGTTTTTCACACAATGCCGCAAATTTGACCTTTGAGGACCTTTGACCTCGACTTCCTGAACGCCCGGATGCCCACCACCTTCACTCACTTGATCATTGGACCAAGTTTCATCATGCTCCACATACAACCGTAGGAGGAGTAGCAATTTGAATCATTTGTTGACAAATAGATAGATCACAATAGCTCACCCAGCACATGCTGGGGTGAGCTAAAAATCTCAGTATGGTGCTGTCAAAGTCTAAACTCCTGTCAGGCTACAATTGGAAAAAGATACAAAATATAACAAAGGTTGTCAACTCTCTTCACATGACCATTGACCTTTACTGCTATGATAACTCACTTCGAAAGCCAAAAGGCTTCTTGACTATTCCTCATTCTGACCAAACTAAGCACTGACGACCTTACGTGTTCATTACGGGGCACCCACATGAGGTATGAGCTTCATCCATCCAGGTGAGGTTAGGGTATATTTCGTGTAAACAAGCGGATTGCATTAAATATGCAAATTTAACTACTTAATCAGCATATACTACAAGCAATTAGTATGGCGGTACTGCTGAAAATGGGACACAACCACAACATTCTTGTGGTTCAGAAGAGAGTGCTGCCCCATGTACGGACAGACAGCAACACACCGACAAAATTATTAACTGTATTTTCTGAACAATGTACAGACAGGACAAAAAATCAGGATACTTTGCTCTGCAGTACAAATTGTGAGAGCATGCCAATTTTGCAGTATTACAAAAGGCAATAGAATCGCAATTTGCAAAAGTGCTTTTTACCCGAAGCAACTCATGGTAATGACGCCCCAGCTTGGGTAGGTGTGAAGGGCGCCTCTAGTCACGGAGGATCACTCATGCTGCTCTGATGAGATGGTGAAACGCAACGCATTGTCAATACCTTGTCTGCAACTGGGGAGGAAAACGACCAGAAATTAATTGTTGAAGTTGTGAAGTTCGAACCAGCAAATGTGTAATGTGGATCCATGGCCGAGGTGACCTGCTTGGGTCCTGGAGCACGTAGGCCTCCTCTACATATATTCGTTTCATCCAATCTCAGTTTAAAGCAGGAAGCTGAGAGAAGCTGCCATAAGAACTAAAATAGACACACCTACAAACTCTAGTAAATCAGATAACCTTCAGAAATCATGACCAAGATTAGCACAATGAGGAACACTAGTAACCTCAACTCCAGTAGCAAATTAATTTGGACTGAAGGCGGCCCATGATCACAAATTCTGTTATTGTTTCGGTATTGTCATTCAACGGGATGGCGTGCCACAAAACAACAACAGTACCCACCTGAAACAGGGTACCACGTTTGCTGGAACCACAGGCATGGAACTGAATGAAGAATTCAATTGTTCACAAAAGCATAAACAGTGCTGCATCAATATACTCACCTGACTGTGATGAAGAATTTCGAAAGGGAGCTGGCAGCCTCCGACAGAAGGAAATGCAAAGACAAAGAATGTATACAATTTCACTGTGGGGAGGAAGGAGTCGACTGCGACGTGAGCAAAAAATTACTCTCCCTAAGTACGAAACTGGGAAGAATTCGCGACAGGCAGCCTGGCCTTCTGAAACTATTATGGCTAAAAAGAAATGCCAGAACTGGTGCACGATAGGCGAGTAGGGCATGCTAGTGTAGTTGCAGTTAGCGTGTAATGTAATTGCAGAAAATTGATTTTAATGCCCTGCGGTATGGGGAGCAAACACCACAAGCAGAGTGTGGTGATATTTGGTTATATACTCGAAGCAAGTGGTGTATCAAGGTGATTTGTCTCCGGAGAAGGAGGGGGGGGGTTGAGGTCAGGACGATGAGCAGGGACACCTCATGGAGCGCACTCACCCATAACCACCCATCATCAGCCAAATCAAATTCATGTTCCCCTACACGAAAATTGATGCAACTATATCTGGCAATAACAGCTGTCAAACTTCAAAAGGACAGTGTATGCCACCGAACGTCTCGCTCTATAGCCATACCAATCAATGGTCAGGCCATACCTTTTGCATACGCATCAGCTACAGTATTCAGTGTGTAAATAGTCCTTCCGGAAGGTTGCCACTACGTTATTTGTGTCAGTCCCACACAGAGCAACCAAGGAGCAAGCGACCAGGATCAGAGATATTTCCCACGGAACTAACTTTCTACGTGCAGCAAGCACCTCGTCAACCGAGACTAAGCAAGATGAATAATGGTACTTCGACACTTGCTCTCCATGATCCCAGCTCCAATAGAATTGTACGCATTCGGGGTTCGAATTCAGCAGTTATTCGTTTTTCCTAGGTAACTGTATGACAGTTAGGATAGACAAGGGCTTAGTCTTCACTTTATGATTCCGCGGTAATGCAGTGCATTCGTGCACGGGTCATGAGGGGGGGGGTGGTTTGTTACGGGATATTTACGATAAGTTCCCTCGGTCGACTGGCATCAGGCACGGCGGACACGATGAATCTTCTACTCCTCGCGGTTTCCAAGCATGGTTGTCGATCTCAGGGAGATCTCCTGATCGTTTGCCTTGTCAGAAGGGGATCATCAAGGACGTGCCAGGACAGGTTGGATGGTTTACTCCCCTGCCTCGATGACATCTGATCACTTGCCGAGAAAAGGAGGCAAGACGCCGGGCTTATAATTGGCATCTCTGTCTAGGGACCTGGTGGCTCGCTGGAATTGAACTACTGGCTTCCGAACCGTAGGAATCAAATCAAACATAATAGAGGTCCAACCCTACCAGCGTCTAGGTAGAGGAGTCCTCTTCCCCTTCTTCAAGTTGCACCAGGGTCACTCCTTGTACTGGGGAGGAAAAGATTGTGGAATTAAGTTTGCTTCATTTACAATACTATATTTATGTATACAGTGCGTAATGTAGCCACCTCCTTGAGTGTGTCAAGTACATGTATCAGCCTAGCTACTTACCATATCTGTACACCTTCAGTTCGTTTTCTCGCACTCTTCATGATCTTTGTTTAATCTAATAGTCTGAAGATATACAGTCGGTCTAGGTTTTACATGGCCCTAATTATCGCCGGTATGGCTTTGAGTTGACTATATCAGGCTCCCGACGTTTACATTTAACTATGGAAAATTCTCTGGGAACACCAATGGCTTGTTACTGTATGTCTCTCACAATCGTCCATTTATAATTAGGCTTTATGGTCTTGAAAGGGAATTATCCCGACTGGTTACAGATCTTTCCCGACACTCCCAAAAAACACTCATTGAAAGGGGGACCTCTATGGCAGAGTGCACCGGGTCTGGGGCCCCCTAGTCAGTATCAAAGAATTTTACTGTATCCACTTCCCTTGCAGGTGACGAAATCCGTCACCTCAACCTAGATACTTTCCTCCCTCCGATTACACATCCCTCTATAAACCTTCAAAACATCATTCAGACATACAATCCCTACAATGTTTAAAATTTTTCATTAGTAACAAAGTTGACAACTTAACCCTAATTTTGACCGTATTAATTGGGGACAATACTACCTGTTTTTTTTGCCAGCCTGTCTTGTTTTGAAACAATGTTTTTGTAAACAGAACTGTTGCACCTCAGTGGCTCATTTTGGTTATCATCATTCATATTGATCACATGCAGGCATTACTATAAGGATTCTTCATGATTATTTATATCTTAGAGTGGCCCTAAACACATACAACAACTTGTAACTTGGTTGAAGCTTTAAGGAGATTCCCGACTGATTTTGGGTAAATCTTTGGTAATTCCTCACCTGCCAAGACAATATGGGGATGAATATGTCCAAACCTTTTCCGAACTGCAATATTGTCTTTTGGTATATTAATTGATATGCAAGCTTGTCAGAAGTTGAAACAGAAACATACAGTTGGTCGCTTAGCGCTAACCTAAAAACAGCCTAGGCCTTGAGTTTGTAGACGCAGGCTTAGTACATGTACTGAAGCTGCAAGCGTAGGTAGGTCACCCCAGAGCAGCTGCACTGCAATGTACAGCAGAATACTAGCATGCTGCTTTTCACTGTAGCCAGCGAGCATGCCATGCATCCCTGCAATCACTGGAAATATGCAGAAATCAATGTTAACTTCCAGTCTCCCCACATGGTTGTTTGCCCCTTCCCATCAGACACTTTGCGTGTCCCATTAAATTTTCTTGCATCCGCCGATGACGTGGCTGCCATGCTAACTAGTAGTAGGTATCACACTCAGTCTTTCGAACATGGTCTGTCATGTTGATGCAGTTGGGAGCTCCTAATTTTCGAGACCCGTTTAGATGGAACACCCTCCCTCCAAACATTGTGGTCTGGTCAAGCAAAATGCTATAAGAGGGCAGTGGACACCGGTGTGAGCCAATAGTATAGTCTTCCCTGCACAACAACTATCCTCCTCAAAGCCCTTTGGGGTTGCTATGGAGTTTTTGGATGAAGATGACATCAACGTGCCCGCTATTCATAGGCGTGGTGTACCGTCGACTGCTCATAACCCGTCGAACTGCGCACCTGATTATGCTACTATCACTTTGAAAATATGCTAAGAAATCACCAAAGCAATCGTAATGCCTTTGTTCAAAATAATCTGCCGAAAAGTGTATTCATGTAACTCTATTATAGTTTCCTTGAACCGTCTAACAAACATCGTTCAATATAAAAAAACGCACTTTACATTATGCATACGTCACACAAACATAGTACCAGTGCGCACTCGACGGGTACACTTGACAACTTTAGTTTCAGCAAACAGTTTATCGGAAATAGGCTGTAACTTTTCACAGTGACATACAGAACTAGAAGCAGGATCATTATAAGGTAAATAATCCTAATTCACGGTCCCGCTTCCTGAAATTCATGAGTGTCGGCTGATCGAAAATTTACAGCTGTTGATAGGCCTCAAGTGCGCCGTCGACGGGTTCCTCTCATACTATGAATTGAATAAGGATGAAGTTTCGCAAGTTTCCTAGTGGGCAGACCCGCGATGTAGGGTAGCCCACACACAGCTCAATGGTATCAGTAAATTTGCGGCTTTTTAAATGCCAAATTTTCTGCTTTTATTCTGCATTCATCATGGTTTGCCTAACGTTATTGGCCAACGTTACATAGGGACAATGGCTGTTTCTACATGCTCGACATTTGAAAAGCCCAAAAACTTTGGTCTCCAGTATAATAGGGAATGCTCGCTATACTGACTCATGTACACCTCATTATATGAAAAGCTCGCGTTATTACCCCGGTATACCGTATACTGCTCAATATTCCCAACCAAGTACACTACACCTGGTACACTGCATATCATCCTTCTTGTAGCCTAATGTTACAACAGTAAGCCTTCACCGTGTTAGTCATGGCTATCCTGATGAACCTGGACCTCCCTGGCGCTTGTTGTTTTAGACATCATTCGTCAAATTTTTCTACATACAAGCTCACCTCCTGGAATGAAATAGTAGCTGGTGTTCGGGCAGTTGCAGTTGCAGGGTTTCACGCGGCCGACAAAGTAAAGACTTGAACTCGTTGTGAAAGTTGACGTACGGAGCGTCCGAAATTTTTTTTACCATGCTCGCAACCAGAACGGCCTAGAAGAAGTGTTTCCACACATTGGGTGCGTTTTTTATTCCTTCTCGCCGAAGGCAAAAGGCATCTATGCCGTTAAGCGTGTGGTGCCGTGTGTGTTGTGTGTGTGTGTCTGTGACCTTTTTAACACGATAAGTGGAACCGCGAGGTTCAGATTGATCATATCTTGGTGGTAGATCCCCCATGATGAAGTAGTGATCCTATTGGGAATCTATGGGGAAATCTCCAAAAATGTAAATATCTCCACAACTGTACTTGCGATTTGGCTCAAACTTGCCTCAGTGTAATCGGCATGAGATCAGGTTTATATGTAGGAACACTTTGATGAGCTCATTATATTCGTGCGGGCGGATCTAAATTGTGTATTTGTGTGTGCTTGTGTCACGCTGTCCTGTAACCAACGATTAAGTGGAAGACGCAAGTACGATGTTTCATACTCGGTTGGTAGGTCACCCATGGCCTGTAGATGTCCCTATGTTTTTTGGTGGCCGATCTCAATATATCCTGAGTGGGCGGACCTTAAAAAATGGCGATATGACCTTTCAAAACTATAATATCTCCACAATGTAGACCGATTTGGCTCAAATTGGTTTAGTGTGATTGGCAAGATGTACGGTGTATGTGTTGGGTACACGTCCATGTAGCTCATATATTCATAGGGGCGGAGCCTAAATAGGATTTCGCCTAACTTTGGTTAAACACGATAACTGGAAGAACCAAGGTACGATTGGTCTCATACTTGAGTGGTAGATTACCCATGATGTTTAGATGCCTATTGCTTTTGGGGGCTGATTCATTAATATTCAAGAGTGGGCGGGGATTAGGGAAATTCCAAGAATGTCAATACTCCACACCGTACTGCGATTTCGCTCAAACTTGCTTCATCAATAATTGGCATGATATAAGGTTTATGCTTGTCAGGGTACAATTCGCTTCATCTCATTAATTTGGGGGGGCGGGCCTAAATCGTAATTTGTGTGTGCTTGTGTTAGGCTTTCTTGTAAGCCCCGATAAGTGGATACGCGCAAGGTCCAATTGATTTCATACTTGCGTGTTAGATCACCATGTCCCTGTAGAAATTCCGTAATAACCGTGGTATTCTACTGACATCAATGTCCAACAGTCACTTGGAGCACATAGACTGGAATGCACAAGTATTGTACTCAGCAATGATATATGTATCTTTTTCTTTTGGGGGGCAGTGCAATCTTCCGAAACTCCCTGGAGAAAATTATGAATCCTCTCATCATGAAACATTCACTACTATGAACTAATACGTGAACATTAACACAAAAGAGAATCTCCAATAGAGTAAATATCAGTTGAATCCTCACTAGGTATGTGTGTTCACCAAATAGCAAGGGATCACGTAGCCTTTGGCTCTTGTGTAATTTTGATCCGGTGCCAAAAGGCAAACGGAATATCGAATCGATGCAATCATGTACGTGTGTGTGTGTGTGTGTGTGTGTGTGTGTGTGTGTGTGTGTGTGTGTGTGTGTGTGTGTGTGTGTGTGTGTGGTGGTGTGTGTGTGTGTGTGTGTGTGTGTGTGTGTGTGCGTGTGTGTGAACAGATCCGTGGAACTTGTGGCAGAGGACACTCTGTAGGAAGGCAGTAGCAATGAACTTCAAATTGAACATGTTTGTTGCAGGTACGGTGAAGAGGATCTTAATTTCTTTTAGTAAGCAGCTATAACTCCGTGTCCGTTGCTCGGAGTGTGACATAATTTTAGGATAAGGTAGTCTGATAGTTCAAAGAACCCAGCAAACACGAAACGTTTTCGAAACCTGTTTCATAGATGTTTGTCTTAAAACTTTATTGTTGCCTAACAGGAATGTTACGGAAACGTTTCCATACCCTCCCACACTGTTTTGTGAAAATATTCTGAAAATTTTCATTTTACTTCCAATTTAGGAGTTAGCAAACCTGTAACAAACAATATATAATATACTTCGACAACACTAACATAACTTTAAATCCGTTTTGGCGCAAATCTTTTGGCCCAACACCCTTTTAGTTAGAACACTCTCCGAAATTTTTTGTGATCTGTGTCCGAAACGTTTCTTCAAAACCTTTTGTGAAACGTTCTGGAAACATTCTCCTACCCTTCGTGTTACTACACTCAACAAAAAACGTTTTCGAAACAATGAGCGAAACATGTTTAAAATGTTTTTAAACGTTTTTGTGTTTGTAGGGAAGAATGAGAATGAACTACGATATCCTTCCTGAATTCACCTGATAAATATTTTGGCCATTTAACTGAGGAAGCGGTGCGATTCGAGAACCAACATACATAGCTTTGCACATATCGGCTTGAAGCATTCGCCAAGCGAAACTTGAGATACAGCATATCCCTCTAACAACTTGCTCGAACACCAACCTCCGCGATACAACTTGCTATCGTCCGCAAAGCGTTCAACTCTGAAATGCACCAAATCTTCAAAATCGTCAGTATACGTCCATAAAAGTTTGGCCTCCGAGCTGATCCTTGGGAACACCACTATAGTGACCTTCTGTCAAGAACACGAACGCCATTGATGACAAACTCGTTGTTCCCTATGAAGGGTTTGAAAAATAATTTGACTAAGTTTGATCAGAATCTGCTACAATCAATTGGAAACCCCCTAAAACGAGATTGCAGACTGGATTATTGCGGAAAGAAATACTTCCAAATTTCCAATCTACAGCGTTCACTACGAATCTTGAGGCAATGACTCCTATTGGTGGTGACATTGGGAAATTCGAAGAAGTAGTTGGAAGAAAGGTCATCGAAGTCATGCACAATTTTGATAACCTGAATCAAATCACTCTGAATTCGCCTATTAATGCTCCATAAAGTAGATACAAGACACTTCCGTTGTCCCTAATACGGCCAAATCTCGAAGACAGTAAATTCATTTCGTAGCCCCCCCCCCCGCGAACGTTCTCGATCAGCAGCTTATCTTTCGTGAAATGAAGATTCCACACTTGAACGGAATACTCCAGATGAGGACTACCAACTGTCTAAAAAAAATAGCCTGATGACAACATTGTCTTTGTCAATAAAACTTAATCACGTTTAATCGAGTCGAGAAGCCAATTGCATTTCCTAGCAGATTAATTCCGCCAACTGTTTCGGAAGGTTTCAATGATGAATTGAAATACACACCAAGATTTTACAACAATATTTATTGACCATTCAAACTAAAAAGACGCGTTGGCGTTATGATAGCCGACAAGCATCACTTTGCATTTATCGGGGTAGAAAACATTTGCCAGTCGCAGAGGACTATCCGGAGATTCGGTCATTCCTTGAAAAAATGTTACTTCATCATTTGAAGTCACCTCCCTATACAACTTTGTGTCGTCCGCAATTTATTGAAATATAGATTTCACGGAATTTTTAAGATCACTAATATAACAAAATAAGAGTAAGAGACCAAGAACCGACCCTTGGGAACATCACTGGTGACCTTCTGCAGACAGAAAAACGCCCATTATGGACAACTCTTGCCCCCTATGTGCAAATAGATATAGGCAGCCACCCTTTTGATACAAGTCAGGAAAGGTCACATCATCCACTACCCACAACAGCCCAATTTGAAAAGGACAACCGCATGTTATGAGGCACATCTTAGTATGCAAAAGCATTCGGAAGTCAAGGAAAATAATATCAACAGTATAACCGCTGTCAATAGAACTATTAACAGCAGATAGTTTGATGAATGGATGGATGATGAATAGAGGATGATGGATGGGGGAATGGATGGACGAAACAATACAGGAACCTATCTAGTACATGGACATTTGCCCACTTAAGAATAAACAAAATGTTATCATTAGGTCTTCCACTATCTTGTTTACAATTATTCTTTGCATCGCCCAATATGAATAAATAATGAGAACAACAATATAGCAGTCGCTTTCTTAGTCCAAGTGGTCCCATACCGATGTCAGCAAAACGAGAAAAATCAGTTCAGTTCAGATCACTTATTTCCACAAACGAGAGGGCAACACATGTTACAAAAAAACAATATACAGTAATTCTGTGGAGGTCCATAATATATCTATATATATATATATATATATATATATATTATATATATATATATAATATATATATATATAGATATATATATATATATATATATATATATATATCTATATATATATATATATATATATATATATATATAATATATATATATATATATATTATATATATATATATATATATATAATAAAGAAATATTTAAAAAAAAAAAAACAAGTGCGGTCGTGCGGATCCAAATCCCAAGATTATAGTTGGTGACATTCCAGTGGGTAGGTCATCTTCCGCTCGTGACCTTGAGGTTGATACTCGATTCGGATTAAACATGGAATCGCAAGTATCATTGATCTGCAGAACAGGAAGCCTTCATATATCGGACATCAGAAGCATCAGGAAGTCTCTTGTTTTTTTTTTTTTACCCAAAGACTACAGAGCTAACTCATCCCCTGCCTTTGGTACGTCTCAGTTGGATGGTGGCAATGCCATCTTGATAGGTCTGCCTAAATAAACATCTACTTTCTGAGCTGCAGACTGTTCAAAACAGTACCGCTGCGAGGCTGATACTGAATCTGAATCGGACTGACCACATCACACCAGCTCTCTTCGACCTTCACTGGCTTTCTGTTGAACAAAGAATTCAAAGCCTTGAATGGACATGCACCATCATTTCTTGCCAGGCTCATTGTACCGTATATCCCTGCTCGATATCTTCGTTCTGAGAATGCTACCGTTTGGTGGAATCCTTGATTCCGACTCAACAGCTGTGGTGGACAAGCGTTTTCTCGACAGGCCCCTAGACTGTGGAACGCTCTCTCTTCTCACAGGGCATCCCAACGCGCTTGATGCCTTCAGGGGAAACTCAGAGTTTTTCTTCCATACGCTTTAGATTGTTGACCACGATTTAGCGCTCTACAATACTGATTTATTATTATTATTTATTAAAAACAGACGCTGGTGTGTAGAACCTGTATTTATAGTGGATGGAAGCATACAATATAACAATCCCCCTCCTCCTCCTGCACACACTAGCCAATTTACAACAAGAGACAGCACGCATACAGTAATCACCTCATGGAGAAACATGCGGACAAAGTTATGCCAAGCAGAATAAACATGTAGTTGTTCTACCATGATAAAGCTGGAAATGGACGATTTATTCTTTAATGAGTTATGCAATGCATTACAAGGAGCACTTGCTTACAGAACCCAATTAACAGACCTTGGAAATCACAATGTTCCGCTTCGGTATTTTAATTATTAGCCACCCGGGTTGTAATACGGGAGTTGTGTAATCAAACAACGAACGAAAAGTATGAGAAGAATGGAATGAGCCAATTAATACATATGAATACCAAGCGTAATGGTCGAGACCTTCATGATGTTAAGAGGTTTAGACGATTGAATAGTTTCCCCCAAATAATATATACATTACGATGGACTAACTGTGAATAACCAATGGCGTTCGTTATCAATGTAAGGAGCACATACGTGGGCAATTTTTAATTTTATAGATATAAATACCAATGTTTTCAAAGCTTTGTACAAGTTGCATGGCTCCATTCATATGATATTTCATGTTCAACTGGCATCAATATAGAGTCCACGAAATTTTGCTGACTCATACTGGGAAATATCTGCTCCATCAATATACATTTTTATATTATGGTCCATGCGAATGGGATGTGGTGAAAAAGACGAGATGCGTGTTCAAAGAAAGCCTATTGACCTTGAATCTGTCGCAGACTTTCATATAGGATATATACTGGAGCAGTATAACTAGGATAGCATAATGATGGGAACATGAAGCGTACTTCGAACGCTCGGAACAAAATCCAGAAAGAACCCAAATACTTTGCTCATTATTGAAACCTTGTATAGCAGTGGTGGCGCCAGGATTTCACCGACGGGGGGTCGGTTCCCCACGGGGGGCCAAGGTCACGGACGAGGCTCCCCCTACCCCTTATGGGGTCAAAACCCTGATTTTTATGTTTTCATTTTTGACATTTTTCATTGAAGAAAAAAAAAATGAAATAACATTGTGGGAGGGCAATTGTTTACTTCAATAGCTTCACCACTCAACCAGGCGCCCCTTATTATTAGTAGAATAGGGTCAGGTTTCCAATAACTGCACAGGGAATACCTGGGCACTGCGTCGTGAAAGCACCCACTCTGACCAGAGGCAAAAAAAAGTGGGGGACGCAGCAGAACGAGCATCCTCCCCAAATGAATTGTAACCTTAATCTATTGCAGGGACATTTCGAATATTTTCATGAGGCTTGTGTATCCTATTATATATGCCACGAACGATTGACATGTCTGTAGGAAGATGATTACGTGATCTTAAACTCGAGCGAGGAACTTGGAACCATACTCATTCCCGGACGGTGGGGGGAAAGCTTCCCGACGGTGGGGGGCAAGCTTCCCCGACGGGGGTGGAGGGGGGGCATTCCTCCCCTGCCCCCCGCTGGCCCCCCACATTGTTGTATAGGTATAGTCGGTCAAGTCAATAGCAGCCATATAGAGGTAGTGTGTATTTTTACGATAACCAAACACTGAGATTGGGAAAATATATGCTATAATGAAACGAAGAAGTTCACTATGGAAAACTTTTACCAGTATTTGGATAAGCTCGGAAGGATCTACCTACGGGTGTTAGATATGACCATGAACTCGTTTCCAAGCACTTGTCAGGTCACAAATTGAAAAAACCGATGTTGTCTATTAAAAGAAATTTACCTGACCGGGTGCATCCTTCTACCATCATTCTACCCAGTAGTTGCAACCCTATGAGAAATCTACCAACCAAGTTCAAGTTCGATGGCAATCAAGCCGTCGGACTGTGGTTCGCCTGGGGAGAGGCCAAGGGCACATTCCTATCGTTTTTCTAGGAACCACAGCGAAATGGGGGGGACGGTAAATTGTATGGGATAGGCCTACGTAATTAGGTGGTAACGGGCATAAGGAATGTGGAAGAGGAACCATAGTAGACAATATAAAGATACACGATTGTAAATGTTTGTATTATATTGTATCATAGATATGTATTACCCCCCCCCAAATCTCTATTAAGGACCACTCCGATTGGATCGTTAACCAGTTTCCCGTTTCCGCTTCCCCTCTCCATCAAGCGTCTGGTTCCTCCATTTATCTGACGCAACTGGCCAGTGGTCTGGTCAACAAACACACACTGTATACCCATTACACATACACACCACGGCGCCGCGCACGCACGCACACACACACACACACACGCACACACCATACGCACATAATCAGTGGGCATATACAGATTTTCCAACCCGGGGGGCGCGGGTCACTATCTAAGCTGAGCGCACACCATGGGTTGGCGCGGAGCGTACAGAAAAAATTTGAGGTTTAACACCTCCTAGTCGCCGGAAAAGGAACCCGTTTATACTCACACTATCGGTTCATAACAAAGAGTTCCTCCTCGTTGGTGGAATTCCATGAAAAACAAAAATGATCTTTGCACTCTCGCTTACTGGAATATATTGAATCAAATTTGAGGGTTGGGTTTTTCCCTTCTCCACATTTCCATATTCACACATTAAAAACGAAAAACGCATACGAGTGACAGCATTGATTCTCTGCCCGTCAGCCCATAAAGTATATGATTTACAGAGTGAGTACAGGTTCTTATATTATTTATATATGTTATCATGGGGGAGCTGTGGACTGCAATTTATTGACTATCTGAGCGGAGCGCCATCATTAGTTGGCGCGTAGCGACACTCAGAAAATTTGGACCTTTTTTTTTTTACCTCCGAGATCGCCGGGGAAATGGCACTTGCGGGACCTAATTGCGTCGTATAAATATGGATGTGCAATTTTAGTAAGAAAGAATTGTTGAAAGTTGTCACTCGCAGAATATAGGCAGATAAATATAGCAACCCCACGCAGCATCTATATTTTCATGGGTGAATATGGTCAGCAAGTGATTTCAAATAAATACCAAGAGGCCTACTCAAGTTACAATTGACGTTAAAAGGGTGGAGCGAGGATTGAACCCACCCCTTCATTTTAGCCATAATATTGATCAGCAAAGGGACAATATGTGAATTAATGTACACACTCGTTGTGAAATGGGGGAGATGATTTTTTACCGGGTCTCTAAACGGAGCCCAATCATTGCTTGGCGCGAAGTAGATGTCACTCGGCGTTGCAGGGAAAGGGAAAGAGTACTTCGGTACTTGAATTCCAGTGGCGCAGCTAGGATTGTTCAGTGGGGGGCGCTGGAGGATGGGGGGGGGAACTAGAGCAAAGGTGTCGCCAGTTGAGGGGGGGGGGGGCGTGAGGGGCAGAATTTTCAGAAGGAACAAGACTACATACGAATGGGAGCGCCCCAATCAGTTGAGCGGATTATTTCCAGAGCAGAATCTTAGAAAATCCCTATTTATGACGTGGCCATCTAAGGAACCCAGCGTGGGTGATGCGGTCGTCTCTGCTGAAGGATTGTTATTACTATTAGGGAAGGGGCTCATAGTGAAACCGCGCCGTCACTGCGCCTGAAAGATGGGCTTCGAGTTCGGTTAAACGGGTGTACCGCTGTACTATTTCAGCTGATCCTGCAGGTTCGGCGTCCTCATGAGAGCGATTATGCGGGTATGAAACTCATCGCAATAACCCCATGATATTTTCCCCTGATAGCCCTGTCGTGGGTGGAGAAAAGGGGGGGGGGCGCTTCCGGCCTCGACCTTTCTTTCATCCGACGATACCGGAAGCTGATGATTTGTATGGTAACAGGATGCGGAACAGCCGCGGCGCGGGGGGGGGGGGAGGGGGCTAGTGCTAAAATCGCCGGGAACATTCTCACGATTTATTTGCCTATATGACTCCAAATAGCCCAGTTTTTGGGTTTCTCTCGTATTTTTTTTTAACCAGCCCTCCATAAGGCTCTATCTATACCTTCTTTCTCTTTTCTTCTCCCTTTTTCCTATCCTCTCTTTTCTCTCTCCCACTCTTTTCTTTTTTTCCGTTCCTTCTTTTCCCTTGTTCCTTTCGTTCCCCCTTTGCTTTTTCCTCATTCTCTACCCGGGGGGCGCGGCGCCCACAAAGCATCCCCTGCGATACGCGCCTGGATGACTCCATAGATTCCTTTTACTTCCGTGGTGAAGGAATAAAAAAATAGTGGGAAAGTTAGAAACGCTTTTTGCCCTTCAAACGGTGAGTGGCAACTGATTACTTCGTCTGTGGGGAAGGAGAAAAAAAAAGAATAGGCTTATTAGCGTTTCTGTTGAATGTGTTTATGAGAAAGTATAAAATAATCCATGAATTTCTTTTCAACGTTAATTCAGGTAAAATGAACTATTACAATTTTGTCATTTTCCGTATATAAAATTCAGGGTTTTATTGGCTTTTTGATGTTTACGGAGTAGATACACAAACGTTGGTTGAACTTGTGGGCATACATTTTGCGACTCAGTACCAACCGGAAATGCAGTAAAATAAAGACACTTACCTTTGGCCCAACAAGTTTTCCTCAACCCTTTCTAGATTTACGAGAAATGGGGTGGACTCACTTCACCTGAAGAACGTTACGCCTGCAAATGTTGCTAAATTCGACTGCCAATTATTACAAAACTTTGGTACGTTTTCACTGCTGAGAAGGTGACAGACGTTCAGAACAGCTGGCAGGACGCTTACCTCTCCAAGTTTGTGTGTGCAAAAGCGACAAAAGGTTTCGGGAAAATGGTAGACAATACTGATCTTCGACTACATTCGTATCGTCATCGTTTATACAATTTCTTACAATCCATTTTCAATAATTAAAAGTTTGAGGCACTCTTTGAATATCGCGGAACTAGTACCTCACCCATTAAGTACTCATATCGTAATAGGCCCACTTTACTGGTGTATGCTACGTGCGAATGTCATCATTATTTCCTGGTATGTGATCTCCTGTTTGTGGCCGAAGGCGCTCGTTCCCTTACAACAACCCCTAGCCTAAAGTTATCTCCAAGGGCGCACATTGTGGCGTAAAATCCCACTGCATTGCGGGGCAGGGTAACATGTAGGAAATTTCATTTTTGCCGCAGAGAGCTCTTTTCAATTTTTGTACCCCAACAGGCTGTCGTGAGCGTGGGAAGGGGGGGGGTGTGGGTGTGTCACCACCCCCCCAATAGTTTGTGCCGTTGGCAATTTTTGGTCAGATCGGCAAAAAGGAGAACGAGGAGGGAAAGTAATGGAAAGAGGAGAGGAGAAAGGAGAGGATAAGAGGAAAGAAGAGAAAGAGGAGAGAAGGAAAAGAAAAAGTAGGTGAGAAGGGAAAGGAGAAAGAGGGAGAGAAAGGAGTTAAGGGGACACAGGGCATGGAAAGAGGAATAGAAACCAAAACGGAAGCCAGACTTTAATATTAACGTCCTTATTTCGCTTTTGGCTCTTCATCTATTAGCCGATTGCATTTCAGCGTCGGCAATAGAATGGCCGTCGGCAAACATATATTGTGACGTTTCTACTTCGCCGTCGGTGTAATTGGACGAGTGACCGTAGTCTTTCGGCCAAATTCGGCCAAAAGGGGAAAAAAGGCGTTTGCGTTGTGCACATGTATTTTCATGAGTTTGCAGTTCTTTGAAGGTTTTTGTTTCTGGTCCTATATTCCGGATACATAAAAAGAACTTAAGCTGCAAACATTCGGAAGAATTCCCCAGAAAACTTAACAATGTAATTAGTCGGTTTAGGCGGGGAATATGGCGAGCGCATAGACAGAGTACAAGGCGAGAGCAAGAGGGCACCCCCCCATTTTTTTGGATCGAAAATTCGGGCAGGAAACTACCCAACTTTGGGCCAACAGATAAGTGAAAATCTGCGTTAGAGATATCCTAAGCATAGGGAGAGAAGATGTACTAAATGGCCAAAAACTTCGATCAATTGTACCCACCATTGAAGTGTCAAATTTGCGCGCTATATGCCACGCAGTGTGTACTGAGGTAATGCTTCACACTCACGAGCGCGTAAGAATCGGGCTGGTTTGAGATTCGGCCAGGAAATGTCGGCGTTCCAAATTTAAAGGTTCCGCCCGACATGGGTGAGCGGGGTCGAATAATTACTGAATGCCCAATTTACTGAAATTATTGCACCTAGTTGCATCTGAGGACGTTTCAATATTCTTCAAATTTCCAGGCCGGAGGGGGAACCCCCCTCCCTTTTATAGGTATAACCCCTCCCCCATGTCAGTAACCATTGCCAGATCCGTCGGAAACGAAAAACATCCTCTCTACACCTCCCCAATTACCAACCCTTCGCTGCGCCCCTGGCCCGACAGAAGAGGGATTGGGGCTCTTTTGACCCACACGGGGCTCTTTTCAATTCAAAGAGTGTCTTGTCTTGTCTTGTGTGCGGTATGTGTTTTCCTTTACGTATGGTTTTCCCCCCCCCCCCCCAACTGTGAAAACCTATCGGACCGGAAACTTATGCCCTAAATAGCCACCCTATTCTGATTATTCTCACGATTTATTTGTTTTAATTGCTTTACTTCGATCTTTTCATGTTGTCTAATTAATAAGCCCGGTCGTAGTTATAAGTGCCAGCTCACGACGAACATTTTGGGGGAATAAGATAGGATTCTGTCAGCATTCCCCCCATAGCCATATCGTGACGGCGTTATTTAAACCCTAGACTATTTGAAAACGCAACCAATTCATCCCATGTTTCGGATGATAGGTTATTGTTGATAAGTCCGGGGGGGGAGGAAATCTGTGAGTTCGCTGGAAATGGTACTGTAGATTCGTGACATGGATTGATATCATACTACACAGATTTGCACAAAATTTTCTTAGACTTTTCAGAGGGATTCCATAATTATGTGAACAACAAGTCAACTTTACAAATAGGACTTCATGATTGTACCATGTTTGGAATTGGAGTATTTTGTGTTTTTTAAGAGACCCTTTCAGCAATAAAGAGGAAGATTTAACATACTTTCATTTTTAATCGCATATTTTTTCAGAGGGCGATTCTGGGAAAATTGGGGGCGAATCGCCCACGCCTCCGCTATTTCCCAACCCTGTTGCAGGGATGACTGATCTTAAGTTCAAGTTCAATCTCCAAACGGTCACCTTGCAGCTGGCTGGTGTGCACTTGACAATACATAGGCTACTAAGTTTCTACATACTACGTAGCCTACCAACGTTTGACTTTCAACTGAACAATCAGTGCATACAGGCCTAGTTCCATATCACTGCCAGCAATTTAGTGCCCTCATGATACAACAATCACGTTGCCTATAACTGGAGCCTGTGGTATGGTAAGGGCACCTCCTGCCATGAGAACAGTGAAGGTCTATTCTGAGCGAAAACAAGATTGGCCCCAAATTTAGAATCATTGGTCTTGAAATGATGATGCTCTCACTCCAACTTTCTACCTTATGGTAGAAGCACATGATGCCTTTTTATTATTCAAAATTTGTACCACAAAATTAAATGCTTATTATTTCAGTTAGGTAAGTCAGATTTTCTGTGCAATTTGTGTTGAAAAGAACTCATTGATGATTTGCACAGCATATGATAGGAACTTGTTGCCCTGACAGCCTCTGTGGGAAGAAAAGCCTAGGAATATTGGAATCGGAAGGTTGCTGATGATGATGATGGTGAGCTGAAACAAGAAAGGGAAGAGTGAAGCAGATTTTTACTGTTGTGTAGTAATGCAGAAACATGGACAATCAGAATAATGATGTGGCAATTTTAAAGATCAGGATAATTTGACTTTCCCGAAATGACCCTTTTGTCCCTTGGACGTTTTTACCCAGATTAGCCACTATAACATACTCTAGCAGATTGTGCCTTATTTCCAGTTTTTCACACTCACATCACTGATATCAGTATAGCTTTTAGTTCCCTCCATGTTTGGAGAGTTATCCGAGAGTATGTTTTGTGGGATATTCACGGTCTTTTGACCTTCTATTCCAAGTGAGCCATTTTCCTCGTAAGGACTGGGGAGGCCAGTGTGTCATCCATTATTTATATCCAGGTATATTTTCAGGTATATAACCCAGGTAATATACATTATATACTGACTTATGCATATTTTTTGCTTTCAAGGAATACTAGGGTTTAGGAAGCCAATGTGTTCAGGGATTCTGAGGTCGAAGGTCATCTACTTAGGGGTCATTTGGGGCCAAACTAAAAAAATGGGTAGTTTTTGAGGTCATATAAACACAATGCTTTCTTCCTCAGATCGAATGGATGCACATATAGTAGTATAGTATGGGGTGTTTATGAATTTGAGGTCAATGTCATCTATGGGTCCAATTTTGGCCATTTATTCGAACACTCGAGCATCTTCTCTCCCACAAAAATAGATGAGATGGTCATGACAGGACCGTGTCCGTTTCGGAATTGGGGTGAGAGTGAAGTCATCTGGGGGTTTTTGCCATCTTTGTGTTTGCAAGGTCAATGGCTTCTACTCCTACAAATGATTTTATGATCCTGAAGGTTTAGCAGTTATCAGTGATAAAGTTGTGGTCATGAAGTGTGGTTAGAGGTCATCCCTGGGGGCAATTCCAGTCATTTTGTTGAACAGTCGATCGATTCCTACTTTAACAGATCAGATCAAATGATAATAAAGATAGTCAATATTATCTTGATCATGTCGTTGAGGTTGTATTTCATTTGAGGTCAAAGGTATTTGGGTGTCAATTTTTCTTCTAAGGAGCACAAGTTCCAGTATTGAAATTGACTAATTTTACATATGGGGTGTTCATGAATTTGGAGGTCAAAGGCCATGTAGGGGTCACTGCTAAGCCATTTTGGTTCAAACAGTCAAACAATCTGTAGTCCCATGAACAGATGTGGATGATCATGAAAATTTGCAGTAGTATCATCGATCATGGAGTCACTGGAGTGATAGGAAATTAGAGGTGAAAGGTCATCCATGTGTCAACTTCAGTAGTCATACTATCATGGCTTTGACAGTGTACTCGTGACATTTGCCTGCATGTTGTGTCACTCATGCAGGTTTTGAAAGTTGCTCAAATGTTACAAGAAACCTGATAAATATTATTTAAAACAGTTTGGACTCGAAAGTACCTTCATATACAACCATTTGCCTACCATTAAACCAGTGAGCTACTGTGTCATTGGCACTCTTGTTATCATGAGTCTGCTGGTTGAGCTTTTGATCTGCCACCATCAGCCTATCTTCTGCCTGCCTGCCTGCCTTTAGGCAAACTTCTCACAACTTTATACCGATTGGAAATCACTATTGTGGAAAAATTTGTTGCCAAAAAAAAACACTATTGCAGACTTTGAAGATCTTTTGAAGCAATCATCTGCAGTGGGGAGTTGGAAGCCTCGGACCAGTGGGACTCGCCATAAAGGAATTGACTATGATGGAATCCCATTCAATCGTTATGCCACCAGTTTTGCTGGAGCTGGCTTGCCAATTGGGGTCGACAAAAAGGCATCGGAAAAATAAACAAGCCCTCGGTGCCATCAGGGGTAGGTTGTAATATATTGCCGTTGGTCACACATGACATGTAGCTATATAGGCAGCCTTGAAATTGGTCATCGACGGGACAAATGTACTCCAAAAAAACGGGGGTCCCCCCCCGGCGCCCGCCACACTCAGCATTGAAATGAAGCGAAGCATAAATATCTCGACTTTATTTGTGGCTTGTGAGGTGTATCACCCCAACACCACCCATTATTGTTGCTTCTAACCCTTTCCTTAAGCATGTCACAGAAACTGTGATCCAAAATACCATTTTCACTTTCATCATTTTCTTTTTTTTGTGCATAGAGAAAATCCAGTTAAATTCATGTAAAGGTAAATTGTCAAGAACAATAAATAATAATTTGGTATCATTCTACTCACCAATGAGTGGGATATGGAGATTTCCCTTGTTGGCTCTATTGATTGCAACACGTGCCCTCTATGTATACAACTTCGCAACGGCTGCACCTTGTCATCTATTGAATTTGCTGTATATTTTGTAAGGTTTGTTGCTATCCTTCATTGAAGGCAGTAGTAATTCGCAGCACTCTCAACAAAATTTAGCTGAAGTTTCCTTTAGGTTGTTCAGCGGTTTATTAAATGCTTCCAGAGAGAAAGGGTCATCAATGTCTTTGTTTCATCACAAATCACTTGTCATGGTTTAGTAACTAAATTAACAACATATGCATTACGCACCTGCTATCTGCAGAAGTGGCTGAGAAATGTTTTAGAGCAAATAGTTGTTTCAAACTGATTTATATCTAAGCAAGAATTCAAAACATAGTGAAGCAGATTCCATCAAGGAGGCCAGTAAGACACTACATAGCACTACCTGGTCAATCCAACAAATCCACTCACATAGCACTTTTTCTGCTATACCAAATTGTTCTAGCCTGAAAGATCTCCCTCTGTAGAAGTGGGCGAGTTCAAGCATAAGGAATGCAAGAAAGTCAACTTTCTGCCCAATGCTCATCAAGATGTCCTCGAAATTCCCTGGCTTTCATGGTAGTTCTACTTAGTTTTATGAACACTGTTGAATGAGGAGCCCTGTACATTCTCTTTCTGTTCCAATAGTTCCCAGAATCCCAACCTTGACCCAATTCTTAGGAAGGATATATTGTCTCCTGCATAGTCAGGGATGCCACAAGTAGGCCTCCCACTTCTGTTTATAACCTTGAGTTTGATTTGTAAATGATGAGGAAAAAAAAACAATTGACAAAAAAAATCAGGCATTATATTCTGATTAATTAATTCCATTCGTGAGGCCTCAAAGGAATCCTGTATGAAAAGTGTGAATGTTTTTCCTTGCTTGGGACTCGCTACGTGGGGTGGGGCTACAGCAGAGGGGGCTGAACAGCCGAGAGAGGCTTGTAGCTCATCTTGGCACAGCTTCGTTGGCAAGCCTCATGGGGTGCATTTGAGTGTAGAACTACTATTCCCAGGCCGCCTAGTCTCAGGCCCAGAGGAGGCTGCCGGGATCTGAAGGGGTAGGTGGAGTGATTTATGCCTTCCAGGCTGTGCCTTGACTAGGGTGGCAACAATGGGAAAGTTAGGGGGGGAGGGGGCGAGTCCGAGGAGGGGGGTCCCCAGCAGCCAGGAACATTGTTCGTCTGGAAGAAGATTTTATGTATGAGGTCTCTCATAAACTTGTTGGGGGTTTGTTTAACCCCCCTCCTGGCCCCCTTGTGGCTACCCTTGCTCCTCTGCTGAGTGATTGTGTGAGTAGTGAGTGAGTGAGTGAGTGAGTGAGTGTGTTGAGTGAGTAAGTGAGTGAATCTTCCTCCTCTTCTCTCTCTCTCTCCGTCTATCACACGTATTCATCATTTCTGACAGATACGAGACAAGGACACGTCAAGAAAGCAGCTGCTTCCAAAAAGTGAAACTCGCTCTGGAGGGGAATAAGAATGTTATTGGCGAGAGACGGTACTACATGATGCTACCAATGCCTAGCAAACATAACGGCCACCCCCTCTCGGAGGTAAGCATGTCCCTTCTCCTCCTCCCATCTCCTTCCCCCCTCCTCTCCCCCAGTATATGAAAAAATAAGAGGATGCTGGGTTGGCAGCCCAGACTATTGTAAAAGATTGCCAGATGTTCAATGGCGTGGGGTGGGGTGCAAAGGGCAATATGGGGTAAGTATCGTAAGTTCAGATTTACAGACCAGTAAGTTTTGTGAAGTCTCTTCTTGGTTATTGATATCAGTGTCATACATGGTGAACAGTGTTTGAGTCTGTGTAAGACCTTACCAGTCATCCCCTTTAGTGGCCTCTTATGACTGCCCAAATGCTAGCCTGAGGGGGAAGAGGCAGTGTGCCACCACAGAGATTTTGCAGGAACAGTGGGTGGTGTTGAAAGAGAGAAAAGCAAAAAGGATGAGGTAGTCGAGGCGGGGACTCCAGGAGGGATGGGGAGTTGGAGGTATTTGTTGGTATGTTTTGAAAAAATGAAGCAATGGAAATGATGAATGACAGAACTGAATTTCATTTGTAACTATGCCCTAGTAGACAGCAAAGAAATTTGGAAGGGGGAGGGGGGACACCTCCTCCTCTCATACCCCTTTCCTCCAGGGATGTGGCATAAGATGGGGATGATGAGGTAAATGTGCTCCACCTCAAAATCGAATGTGGATATTGCCCAGGTCTGCTTACGTACTTATACGCCTCGTGCTCTTATGCTATCCACCCGAAGGTGCTTCAGCTGATTAAGGAAGTCCTTAGTCGGAAATTATAGAGGCTCCAAGTTTGGGTGTGGAAGGACACCGGCGAATTTCGCCTACTCTTTCTCGCAAGAGTGCCCTGAGTAACGAGGCAGGGGTGAGAATTCCTGCTCCCGGGATCGCCACATTTTAACGTCCCCATCCAGACAGACGAGGTGTAGCTTCACTCGTGCAGCAACTTTCCTACACGAGGAAAGGAGAGCGGGGTGAAAGTTGGTGTCTGTGACGACACTAGGGTTTGAACCAGGGACCCCGGGCATTGCAGGCGGACACTCTACCGCATACCACCTCACCGCTTTGCTCCTGTCTGCTGGAATGTCATGAGTGATTTTATGTATACTCACATGGAAATTTGATATCAAATCCTGTACGAGTGCGATAAATTCGAGATTTTTCTCACTTTATACAACCACTTATGATTGGTCCATGCAATCCAGGATCCGACCACTTTCTCGGAACCTGGAGGAGCGGAAGTTCAAGTTCAACGTGACTGTTCACAGTCAACCGATGAGACCTATTGAAAGATCAGTTAAAAACCCAGTATACCCGCAGGTCCACTGCCTCACAGCAGAACCATGGAGTGAAGATCAAGACGGCAAGGCTTTTCCTACCCAACTGCAAGTACAGCCACCTATTGGAAAAAAACGTCCGGTGACTGTTGGAATTTGACCTGTTCGCTTGGCGTCCCACCCACCCATGCCTCTACCCCCTCTAGTGACAAGATCAGGTCTGATATTCAACCATGGGAGACAGTTAACTGTTGCTATGAAACAAATCCTGGATTATCACCATTTCTATAATAATCCCAGAACACGTTTTTGAACATGGAAGTGTTTTTTCCTCATAGGTTAAACTCCCATCAATTTGCAAACTTACACATAAATTTGTAATGATTATATAATTTACATATTTTTTTTGCTATTATGCTCGATGTACAGAAGATGCTCATGACTGTACTGTACACATTCTTTTGTCTTCTATTGTTGAGAAATAGGATATGGAAAAAATGCATCAGTTTTGAAGGTGGAATCCAGCGAATTTTCCTTTTAATCGGATACAGGTTGCAACACATTCCAAATAATGTTGGAGGTAACCATTTTACCTGAGTGATAACAGGATGAAATAGGCAGGTTTCACAAAGAGGAAAGGAGAGTTTGGTATACCAATGCCCAGCTGAGTACCATTAAAGCCTTTTCACTCAGGGTTGTAGTGCCCATACCACTACAGCTGTAGGTCTAGACGAGATTCTCCCCATAGTTCTATCATTAGTCTGTTTTCAACTGTCACCCTCTTTCTTGAGAAAGAATGCAACTATTGCGTCCATATTTAGGATGTACTGCTGATAGGTATGGCGGAAAATTTGTGGAGTTCTGCGCTGGTATGATGTAGTTTTTCAGGAGAGTTTCGGAAGATTGTTTTGCACACTGTACCTGCAAGGTCGAACGGCCATGTACCCCTATGACCTCTGTCACAATAACACTATCATCTCATTAACTGAACAGGCCCATTGTCTCTCTCCGCCACTGTATTTGAAATGGTATAGAAAATTAATCACTCTGGCACTTGCATTGCTGGGATAGATAGTAATTTATTTTAGGGCAGGGGACCGGATGCGCCCATCATCACAACCATTTTGTTGGCCAAGAATATAATAATAATAATGATATTAATAATAATATAATAGTAGTAACTTGATCGTGAGTAGTGACAACAGCACTGATCAAGCGAGCATTCTCGGACAACTTCCCGCATAATCTGGAAGGTGCTGGATTTCCCAGCAACAGGGTAGGATCCCAAAGTCACGCCAGCCAAGAAAAGCTGTGGACAAACCAAATATTAAATGATAGTATAAAACAGATTTATATAGACACCAAATCAACATATAACTGCTGCCCTGGTGCCCAACAAAGGCACACCAAGCAAAGAAGTAGTTTCCAAAATTAAACAGGCCAAAAGTGAGAGGTCAAGAACAATATCCCACTGAGATAGTCTTACCCCTAGCCAGGAGTGCCTTAGAATGACGGGAGGAAAGGCAGGCAAGACACTTCAGCTAAGGGGGGCCAACAACCAGGAGACTACAGTATGTAAGCGGAGCACCAAGATAGGTTGGGCGCCTGAAATATTTCCCCCTCCCAGCCCACCTTGGGACTACGGACCTGGACTCTCACCACCGAGAAAGTTCCTCGTTAAACTTTATGTCTCATTTCGCCAGATTTTTTTTTTTTTATGTGACTCTCCATTGATAATTTGTTATCAAACGACAGCAGATTTCGCATCCTCATTTGCCCTGCCACTGCTCAGTGATCAGCTGATGTCAGATTTTTGTGAGATGGGGCCATGGGAGAGAGGTATTGGGTAAACACCCCCTGGGTACCTTTACGCCCTTGCTCGAGTCTCCATTTTAAGCTCAATTTTTGTTTTAGCCAATATAGCTGTGCTCACAGTCCTAATACTTCTAGCTTCAGCTACTTTGTGGGCCCAAAAAATTATCCCCATTGGCTTGTGTTTGTGTGTCTTTGGGCAACACAAGCAAGAAATGGGCGGGGAACCTGATCCAGTTTTGGAGTGCAGCCAGGATAAAATATAACCATCTAAGTGGCCCAGCCGTGCAGGGTACGATGGTCTGTTACAGTTTAGGGTGCCTATTTTCCAGACAGAGATTGAGTCCCCCCCCCCTTCCAAAACAAAACAAAAACACAGGGGTTGTGATGTTGACCTGATATTTTTTTCAGGTTTTGGGTATAGAACCATGTTACAAGCCCCTCCGACCAAAATGTCCAAAAGAAACGAGGTGATAGCCATAAGTGTCTTGCCTGGATGGGCGATTGATGGTTTCTAGCCAGGAACTATGCCAGTGGTTCTCAGCCCTTTTTCACTGCAGCACCTTCTTGAGCCAATGGGTAAGGTTGAAGCCCCCTCAGCCCAGCAATGTATTGTCTGAATTTATCAACTGATAACCACTACAGCTCTTGATGTACATTGGTCATGCAACAGATCATCTTTGAACTGGCACAGATGATAAGAGGACATGTTAAAACCCCACAACCAAAATTGCAATCTGGGCATGTTCCTTGTTGAATTATCTGTTTCACTTGAATGAATTTCACCCTAACTGATGACGTATTTTGCCCATTATAGCAGAAAAATATGGTTAGTATTCATGAATGAATTTAATGAAAATATCCTTTCATATCTTGTGAACAAATTTGAAAGTTTCAATCAAATCCCATTTAGTTCTTTTGTCACTAGGTTGGTAAAATACGTCTTTTGGAGTGACTTGTATTACCACATGGTCCACCGTTACTTGTGACATCCAGAATTTTTTTCTGAGGTTTGGGTTACCTAAATGTACTAGATAGGTACACAAAAAATAGCAGGAGTTATGTTTACATGACCATGTACTTTAACACAAGAAAACAGCACGATGCGACAAACAATAAGCAATGTCACCGCTTTTATGCATGGTAGTAATGAGGCCTACTCTTAACCAATGCTTTAAAAGAGGATCCCAGTAATAATGAAATCCAGCACAGCACCATACATTCCATGTAACCAAAAATGTGGGAAACACTTTTTAGGGTCAGCATAATTTAATTTATGGTACCTGGCAGGCTGGCCGGAGGAACGTGTGACAGGATCCTGTGACAAGTTTCCCCCCAGGCCTCTCAGCTCAAGTATGTAAGGAAATGAGCTGAGCTGTTTTGTGAAACAAAGTCCAGTTTGATTGATCCTATAGAAAGAACTATTGGAATAATTCCCAGTAGTATTTAATTAACATCTGATAATTGGCCTTGAGACCGTTGATGACATAACAGCTTTCATGAAAAATGGTACCCTTGATCATATGCACTATTGTCCCAAATATCAGCCTATCGCATGCAGTCAGGGACGTGGTTGATGAAATGTTATTATTGCAGTTGTTAGCTCAACCAGCTATGCTGGTGAGCTATGAGAATCTGCATGTCACTCTATGATCTATCTATCTATGGATCTATTCAGAATGTGTCAACAATTGCCTTTTTGGACACCAAACAGTCTTTTCTTTGTTGATGGATGTCGACCAAACTTGGACACTATGTTTATTGACCCCATGGGACATGTTTGACTTTGTGAAGGTCAAGGTCAAAGGAATCAGAAGGGCCGTATAGGCCATTATGTGTGAAATTTCCAAAAGTATCTCCTCCTACAAATTAGGTCCCCAGTGCAGGTTCGGCATAATATGGTTAACAGCCCCATACCTTGGGGTGTTCAGGAATTTTTGGGTCAATGTCCCACTTGGGCCAGAGTGTCCATTTTATGAATTTTCACACAATGTACTTGAAATGCATCTCCTCCCACGAGATTCCAAGTGATGTTCCTCAAAGTTGACATGTAAGGTCCTTGGGTAGAGAGCCATAGGGGGGCATCGGGAATTTTGGGCCCAAGGCCAGTTTGGGTTCTTGGGTCCATTATATGAAATACCGCAAAATCTTGTATTTCCTACAAAACTAGTTGCACAGAGATTATGTTCAGTCGTATTGGTGTAAACAACCGTACCTTGGGGTGTCAGTAATTTTTGGTCCAGGTCCCCCAATTGGGTCCGAGGGCCAATTTTATGAAATTTCACACAATAGTACGTGAATGCATCTCCCACAAGATTCAATGATGTTCTTCAAAGTTAACTGTAAGGTCCTTGGTTAGAAGCATAGGGGGGCATTGGGAATTTGGGTCCAAGGCCCAGTGTGGGCCCGGAGCCCATATGACGATACTGCAAAATCTTGTATCTCCTACGAAATTTTGTGCACAGTGCGGATGTTTGTTCATTATGGTGGTTAATAGCTGTTCTTTCAGGGTGCCCAGGGATGTAGTCACAAGGGCCAGATGGACCTTGGGCCCGGCTGTAGCCGAATGCAAAATACTTCCTCTTACGAATGTCAGTGCACAGTGCTGACATTCGGTTATATGATAATTCACCGGACCTGGGGTGTTCTGGAATTTTAGTCTCAGATCCCGTCGGGCATGCGGGCCCATTCCAGAAATTATCGATCACAATTCTTGGAATGAATATCCTCCCACAAGATTCAATTGATGTCTTCAAAGTTACATATAACGGTACTTGGATAGAGGGTTATAGGGGGTTTTCGGGGATTTTGGGCTCTAGGCCCAGTTGGTCCTTGACCCTAGCGGCCCATCATATGAAATACTGCCAAAACTTGTCAATCTCCTACAAATTTTTTGCACAGTGCTCATGTCAGTCATAATGGTGTCAAATTGCCATATTCTTCATGGTGCCCAAGAATTTAGGTCTCAAGGCCCAGTGTGGGCACTAGGGTCCATCATCTGGAATTAACAAAATGCTTCTCCTCTTACAAATTTGTTGCACAGTGCTGACATTGGGTCATAATGATGGGCTAAAGCTGACCTTTGGGGCGTTCAGAATTTTGGGTTCAAAGGGTCCTACTTGGGTCCGTGGGCCCATTATGAATTTTCACACAATGGTACTTGACATGCATCTCCTCCACACGCTTCAATTGATTTTATTAAAAATTACCTGTAGCGGGTCCTCGGGTAGAGGGCATTGGAGGTGTTTGGGAAGTTGGAACCTGAGGGCAAACATATGGACTTACTGTAAAATGGTCATCTCCTACAATTCTGTTGATAGTGTGATGTTCATCATAATGATGGTCTAACAGCTGTAACTCAGGGTGCCCAGGGATAGGCCTCATGATCTTGAACATTTCATCACATAATTGTACATTCGTCTTGGTAGGAGTTGTGCGGTTTGAGCTAAGCACCATTGGGGCTCTAGTTTTTACCTTCAATCACCTTTGATAACATGACGGTTTTGATGACCGCTTGCTTCCATGAGATGCACCATGCTCTAAAAGTATTATGTAATCAAATACACATAGCCTATGCTATCACCCCATAAACCCTTCGACTTGAAGACTGGTGTCCGATGAAGTGGGAGTTGGTTCCGTCTATAACACACCAAGCTCTCAATCACATATCCAAGAATTGACGGTTTTAATTTCTTTGCCCTGTAACTTCTTAAAATAAGCCACATTCCTCAAGATTTGACCTGTGACCTTTTGACCTATCATTAGTGAATCCAAAATTACATTACAATAATATCTCTATGAACACCATCTAAAAACGGGTACACGTAATTGTACGAACGGGTTTCGGGGGTTTTTTCAGGGTCCAAACTTACTAAGTCCGACAAGTCGTCATGCAGTACGAACCAGTCGTTATCCGAACGTGGTCAGTCGAAAATACAGTACCACTAACAGTATAGGCAACGGAAAAAAACGAGTGCCAGTACGACAATTAGTAGTAAGACACGTCGTCAGTCGGAAAATACGGTACAGTACACAATTACACAATAACAGTATAGGGGAACAGAAAACAAGTCGCCACCCCCCCCCCCCCCCCCCCCCCCCCCCCCCCCCCCCCCCCCCCCCCCCCCCCCCCCCCCTCCCCCCCCCCCCCCCCCCCCCCCCCACGTCCGGACAAGTCATTTGTCAACAAGTCGCCAGTCGAAAAGGTCCTACAGTCATTGTGCTGAGATTTTTTACCTTGCTGACATCACATAGCTCAGAATTACACCAAAAATGGTGGCTTGTCCATATTGGTTGCCGGACAACTCCCATCCCAGACAATTTTCCACCCGGACAATTCCACCCAAACGTGACCCAATTTTTTAGAACCTAACCCTAATTCTGACAAGAAAAAAAACATTCATTGAGGGGAATGTCGGGGGGGAATTGTCGGTCAACAACATATTTGCAACCCGAAGACAAAATTTGATCTTTGTATGGAATCGCGTTCTAAAGAGGGTGGATGTCGTTGCTAGCGACCACGAACAAGTGACGGCGAATTTGGCATGAGGTCACAAGGAAAATATTGTAGTGCCAGCACAAACTCAGTATATGGAATCACTACTGTCAATATTATATATCAATTTTATTTGCGGAAAAAAATTGTGTGAAATATACCATTTGATTCACCTTTATCCCAAATTGCTGGGTGCAGTAGGCTATATTGTTACAGATTTATTTTAAGTGACGACAATCCACCCTTCCAAGCTATCGAGATGTAGGAAGAGAGCACACAAACATACACATACTGCCGCACGCATAAATACACACGCGCAACCAGAGGTGGATTATTTGTCAGAATAAAATTGCAGTTCTACATAATCTCAGTGCAGAGGACCTAAAAATTGCATTCTCGACACTAACAAGCGAAGGAACTTGCACTCGCGTATTTCTACTGTATTTTACATGTTCACGAATCGGGAAGGATAGTTTTTGCCCGGGAGAAGACCCCCCCTCTCCTCATTGGATGAAGCTAGTCACGATAGGGAAGAACTAGGTCTGGCCTGGGAGAGACCACCCCCCCCCAACCTCTCCCTCCGGTGGAAGTGAGCTAGAACACCACTACCCAATGGGACGACGCCGTGTCGGCTAATGACTTGGAGGTCATGCTAGAGTTTGTGTGGGGGTACACCGTCACCGCCACACATGACCTAGCATGATGCCATGACGGCGTTAACGGTTCATGAGATACCGAACCGCACATACGGACAGACAGACACACAACAACGTGATCACTATGCCTCTTCTTGAACTAAGTTCAGGCGAGACAAAAATGCGGGGGCCTAAACCGATCCGATGGGTCGCTGAACTGTATCTCTCTAGCTCAAGCTCTCGATATGATACAAGCGATGATTTGAAAGGTGAATGAAATCATTTACATTTATGCATCCCAGAGTGCAGGTGGCGTGAGTTTGCATCAAAAATTTCCAGATACAGCTGCTGATTTTATTTCTAAAGCTTGCGCTATGACAAAATTTACGTCTTTCGTCAGCAAACACACGCTTCTTGATACATGTATCCTTTTGGTGTTAATTTGGCAGGTTAGAGTCTGCGATCAATCGAGAGAGTTTTCAACCCAATTTCGTCGCCTATCCTAATCCTATTAAACATATAGCAATATACGTTAGCCTGGTTAGGCCTAAGCTAGGGCGCAGAATTTCATTTCATATAATTCTCATAAATGTAGGCCCAGTACACTGTGGGGCACCTCGTGCGAAATTCATGATATTTATTTTTACTCATTTCGAGTCATTTGTGGTGTATTGCCATCAATTCAATATGTTGTTCTGACACAATTTTACCACCAGTCTTCATCCTAGGCTATGTAAATATCACAAAAGAATGTTACAATGTTTGTTCAGTGTTTCATGCCAAGCAGCAGGATTCTCGCATTATTAACAGCTATAGTCCTGCTCAGGAGTAATTACCTCAAAAAATTTCAAAGCTGGGTTGTGCATACAATAGGCAACGAGTACGTGAAACTCATAATCATAGCCATGGGGCACTTTGTGTTAGCCAGTATGGAAAGTATGGCACTTGCAAATCCGAGATTTTTGGCTCAAATTCCACTTGCACACTTCAACTTCGTCAGCCGTTACACACACTCCATTACATGAATGTGAATTACGGACTCGAGCGAGTCGCTTGACACTGGTCAGTCTAAATCATGTAACTTGAACTTTAGGTGAATGTTGACTGTATGTGCCGTGTGTCAAGGTTGAAAAATGTCGAGCAGGAAACCATTGCATAGCATATAGGTATATTTGGTGAGTTGTGGGCTTTTTGGGCCACACCTCATTATTTGTCAGTGTGCACATTTAGGATTGAGTGTGCACCCAGTTAAGGCACTGTTGCACATTGCACACTTGAACATTTTTTGTGCACACCCAAGATCTCCCGGAAAAGTGCCATACTTTCCATAGTGGTGTGTTAGCAGTCAATTGGAGTAAGCCAAAAATCACATTATTTCACTCATTTGTGGGTGTATGGCACTATTGCCACTAAATTTTGATATTTTGTTATTGCCTTTGACATTCTATTCCTAACGTAATTTTCACAGATTCTGATGAAAATCTTGATTCTTTTAAATCAAACGGGGTCATCTTCCCAATCTCTGAAACACAGCCTCCCACGATAAACAGTTCTGGCTAGGCCTTCATGGAACACATATTATGCAAGGAAACAAAAATAAAGGGTGATGCGAGTTCAGATTTCAATCAGAATTTCTGCAATGTTTATGTGAAGTGGAATACCAAAAACAACATTTTAGAATTTGGTGACAACACCCACAAATGAGTGAAATGTAGTGTGGGAAATGCATGATGCAAAGGCCAAATGTGTAGCCACTTCATGAATCCTGAATCATCCAGTTTTTACATGTGGTATAGTGTGAGGTGTATAGGAATATATGATCAAAGACCTTGAGGAGGGGAAAAATGAGATGTGATGTGAATAAGCCATCGAAGCGGGATGATGCACTATTATGACAATTGATCTTAGGAATTTAGGTTGGATTACAATGGCCAGTGGTTAGCCTTGAGTCATGGAGGTGGGTCCATATGGGATTTTGTTAGGGAGCATACTGGGCTATTATATTTGTGAGAACTCACAGACTACTGGCTCACAGCACTGTCTAACATCCAACTGTGTAATCTGTCTCTCTGTAGAAGGGAATTGCTTCTCAAAAAAGTTCATTTGTGCTATTCTAGCCACAATTTGAGGCACCATTCTCAAATATCATGGTACTGGCTACGAGAGCTGGGCTAGTGTTTTCATTACGCATCAAAAAAAAAAAAAAAAAAAAAAATTGAACATTTCCATTCTTTATTTATCATCTCATTATTAGATTTTATATATATTTTTTTATATATATTCTTTACTTGTCATATTGCGAGAGATGTCATTTTCTTTATAATGGAGCAAAAATTTTACTGCTTTTTCACAAGACCAGGAGTGAAAGTCATTTTGGACTTATCATATGAAGGGCAGACCTGTTTAGTGCATCGAAAAACATTCCACAGGTTTTTAGGTTGTGTTTGGCAGCCCCGGGTAGCTTTCAGGGGCAGAAGATCAAATTGCTTCAATCAATTGGAGTTCTTGAACAGTACTTGGATTCCCATGTGCAGTAGTGTAATATAACTTTGCAAGTTAAGAGCCTTGACTTGATAATCAGTATCATAACAACAGTTGCAGAGATTCTTGTTATTGACTGAAGATCACAGAGTGTCAAAATGTCCCAAAGGGGTATTGGCAACTTCCTTCAGCAATTGTAAGTATGAATGTAGTTGCCTTCATAGGACAATAGGATGTTGTTGTTGTTTCTCTGCAGGCTTGCATCATTCATATATTGTAGTAATTGCTCATTCCAAAAGTTCAGCATTTGTAGACTGGTATTGGGCTCTGTCATATTGATCAGAGCTTGCAATCCAGCTTGTACATAGCTCGAGATGTCATCGCGACGTCATCGCGACTTCTCCATTCTGCGTTGTGGCTAGATCTCTCAGATCACCTGACACGTTGTGTGCTCGAATGTGAGAAGCAGTTGGGCCAATTACCGATAATATTTTGTCGATAGCAGCCGATACGGATATTTTTCACCCAGTTAATGAACATAGCAGACGGCAGTATAAGTAGGGCCTATTGTCTGTTTAGACTCCTAATAGTGCACGTGATAGTGGGCTGTGCTATGTCTTGACATTTCATCTGCAATAACAAAGTCGTAATGTGTTCTGTTGGTAACGCTAATAACCTAAAAATGGGCCATGAAATTAAACTTTTCCAATTAGGTTTAAAGTGTTTTGCTTTCTATTCATCTCCACCCGTATACGTGATCAGAGAAGGTTGAAGGAAGTCTTCACTCCCCCCCCCCCCCTCCCCCCCCCCTCCATCAACAAAATCAAGTATCTGTATTGAAATGTCATTTCTTGTATTTTATATGAACGTGCCTCTCATAGCCTCATTGACCTATTAATTAAATGTGACTGTTTTCTTGCCTTATTCCCAGAGCACTGGTATGAAGTCGGTACAGCAGGCTTCGCCGGGCGGGGCTGATACGCTGATGATCGATCCAGTAACTCTAAGACCAGAGCCCAAGGAGAAGGAGATCCTCATCGAAGTGTACAACTCTGCTGTCAATAGAGCAGATATCCTTCAGGTACTACTGGTTATCCTGAGGGCAGCATGCAGGCTCTTGAACCCAAAATCTGTATTCATACATTGACCACAGTATCTTTCATGTTGTGTTTTTTTTTTCTTCCACCAAATTACTCATTTGGGACTGCTACATGATGGTCAGTATTTGAAGTACAATGCACCCCTATTGTGTTAACTATTAGTTGGTATCTGCATGGCAGCAAACAAGGCTGGACAATAGTCTTGTGAGCGTGACTTCTACTATTTAGAGAGCATGGTAGCCAAGTGGTTAAGGCTTTGAGCTGATAATCCAGAGGTTATGAGTTCAAGTCCATGTGATGCCCGAGCTTGGGCAGGTATTCATCTCTATTCGCTCTTCTCTTTTTCAACTTTTTGAGGTTACACTAACAGATGGGGGCGCCCTCCCGGACTGTACAGGGTGTAGCAGTCATGAGCTAATAGGCCCCAATGGTGCAGGAATGGCCTTTTATCAGGGTGATGTCTCGCTAAAAGTGCATCAAGCCCCAGAGAAAATGTGCCATATAAGTATATGACATTATTATTGTTATCATCAGTGTTGTTGTCCTCGTTGTTAAACCACAAGTAATCTGTCCTGTATTCATATTGACAATATCTTCCACAAGGCTTCAAAGGTTCTTGGCTTGATTCGTAAACATCTTCATGATTGTGAGGTTGAAACTAACATTGAAGCCAAATAATCTCTGGTTCGTCCCTGTTTGAATATAGCTCCTCGGTTTGGGGTCCATACAAAGCTCGAAACATGAACAAATTAAATATGGTCTCATGTAAAGCTTCTCGCTTTGTAAGGGCCTATTAACGATCGAACAGTGTGTCAGGCCTCAACGGCTTGCCTATGCTGCACGAGAGATGTTGATTCACGACTTGGTTGAACAACCTTGTAGCTCATCCAGTACCATATCAATGGTACATATTCAGGAACTTGAGGTCGCAAGTCATCTTGGGGGGAAATGTGGGGTATTTGGTCAGTATTTTCGTCGTACATATAAGGTATTCAGGAATTTGAGGTCAGGGGTCTTCTAGGGGGCCCAGAGTTAGACACTAGTATAGTGTGTCTTGGAGGGCTGTTTCCCTATGGCTTGACAAGTCACTATATTTTAGTGGTAACACTAATAACAACAGGCCTTCCCACGAACATGGACTAGATTCTCTACAAAGCTCAATTATTACGGCCTATTTTCCAACTGTCACCACTCTTCAAGAATGCAGCCAATTCATCCCGCTCCTCGGATGTCGGTGTTGGGTAAGTATGGGGGAATATCCGTGAAGTTTTGTCCTGATAGGATATTTAGTTTCCATCTGGGGAACTTTGAAAGATTGTTCTGCACGCTGTTCATACTATGTGGAACAGCCAGGGTGCCCCATGACTTTGACACATATAATATAATCTCATTAACTGTAACTGTTAAAAGGCTTGATTCATAATGGTATTTCCCCTTCCCCTTCTTTAACAGAGAAAAGGATTCATACCACCACCTAAAGATGCCAGCCCAATCCTGGGTCTCGAGGCCTCTGGGAGGGTCAACAGAATTGGAGCGAAGTGTTCAGGGAAATGGAAGAAAGTAGATATGAATGATGGGTGAACCTACAACAGTGAGCTAACTGTTACTCCATTCCTCATTGAATCTAATTTCTTGTCTGATGCCTTCCGAAATTGCCTCCAAAGCAAGGAACTTCTGCTACTACCAGTGAAATATGCTAGGTGAATGAAGACAATTACCTCTCAGAGTTTCAGAAGATGGCATTTGTGCAGAGTGGTTGGCATTCTTAGGAGACCGGGGTTTGAATTCCATTGAGTTCATACCAGAGCAAAATGTACATGTTGCCTTCTCGCTTGTCTCGAAGGGAAGAAGGGATTGGAGGTGGGGGGGTCAGCATTGCCCACTTGGCATCTGTCTGTGTGTAATTACCCACACTCCCACATAAAGGTACTGCTAAAGAGGCATTGCCTTATCCCATGTGCCTGGTGAAGAATTCCAGCGAAAACTAGGGTGCAGTAACCAGGTCTGCAACCTTGCTGGGCACCTTGAATAGGTTTGATACTGTGTGCGAGGCAAATATACCATGCAGAACAGAGGAAGACAGCACGAAGTAACTTGACTGGTGACCATGTGGACTAGTGCAGTTAGCAATTTGGTCAGAGCGTATAAACCCTTCTCCTGAATGTTGAGCGAGTTTGTAGTTAGAGCATGGGCGCTGCCCAGTGTGTCAATTGTGGATTAACTCTGTCAAAGTGGTCAGTCCCCCCCATCCCCCCATAATAATAATAATAGTTTATTTTTATATAGCGCCCTATCATTACCAAAGTGATATCAAAGTGCTTTACACAAACAGAAAGCAAGAAGGAATACCAAAAAAGCAAAAGACTAATGGCAAAAATACAGTAATTACTCGAATGAAAAGCCCTTTGGGAAAGACAGTTCTTCAAATGGACCTTGAAATTATCAATGGCCATAGCCTTTATTGTGGGACTTGGAACTTGGTTGAGAAAACTAACTGAATTTGACAAATAAGTATGAAGAATTGTTATCTCGAAACTGTATAGGCCTTCAGGTAACAATTCCTCTAAATATAAGCGGTATATGCTTGACATAACCTATGTAGAGAACTAACGCTGACAGCCTAGTTAAAAACACCCGTAAAAACACGGATAGCAATAACGAGAAGGAGGATTCATTTTGCGATGGTGACCAAAAATTGAGACTTCTCGGGTGCCAGTATGGTTGCATGGAAGAACAACCGCCAGTGAACGAACATCCGGATTCGTTTGAGTTCCCCTTCTTTTCACGCTATCATTTTGCATGCAGTTGTTTATACAGAACTAATATCAAACATGTTCTCACCATGTGAAGCCCAATTAGAGAACATCTAGTTGTCAGATGAATGAGTAGTAAGGCAGAGTTACCCACAGTCACTCCATTGAATCACTGTGGAACGTTGAACTCTCAGTACAGACTACAGTCACACTTGTCAGTGTCGGGGGACAATGGTGCTTCATGGGAGCTTCCCATGAATTAGCCCATAGGCGATAATTTGATGTCCTCCATTCCCGGATGACACCCACACCCCCCAGCCCCCAGAACAGCTACCCATACCATGTCGTTTTCCCTCCTATATTATGTGGTTTGGCAGTAGCAGAACATGTAGTATAATAAGCAATAAGCCTTTTCACTGTTGGTTTATAAGGTTCTATTGCTTCATAGGGGTACACTGGCAGTATGACGTTGCACAAACAGTGTGCGGAACAATCTTTTTAATCCCTAAAGACAAAATGGTCACAGTCTCCAGCATAAAAGATTTTTCCCCATACCAATCAACAATGACGTCCGAGAAAAATGGGATGATTTGGTAGCGTTTTTTAAAGTGTTTTAACCAACGAATATGCTGTATCGTAGAAGATATGGGGGGATCTCTTCTACACTCCCAGATGGTCAGTGGTGAGAATATGCCACACTTACAACTGGGGAAAGGCTTATTGTGTTGGTGTTAGAATTTTTTTTTCAGTCAAGTCCAGTCAAAGAGCTATGTTGATATATAGAATAGCTGTGCTGTGCCCATTAATCCCCAAGCCACACCCCTTTCTCCTGAATGCTGACTTACTTTCCCATTTTGTCTGCACAGGCGACAGGGTGATGGCACTCCTGAGTGGTGGAGGATACGCTGAATATGCAACAGTCCACGAGGACCACGTGATGGCCATCCCCGACCACCTGACCTTTGCAGAGGCTGCTGCTATACCAGAGGTTTGGCTCACAGCCTACCAGCTACTACACACTGTCGGTATGTTAATTTTGCCTGGGAATAATCTAGGCAGGATTCTTCTAGTTAGGTCTGCTCTTTGTATATTTTATGGTCATGGGTCCCCATCTGGCGGTCGCGACCCCAGTTGGGGTCACGACCAAGCAATTCTTGTGAGTCGCAGGCTTGTTTCAAATTTAAATAATTTTAAATATAAATAAATAAAAAATAAATAAATTTAAAACATTAAAAAATCTAAGGGTATCCAAAATTTACCCGAATTTGAATGTTCCCAGTCTAAATCCTACAAAATTCACTCTAAAACTTAATTTAGGGTTTTATTGTGGCCATTCCAGCGTTTTTTCCTGAATGAATCTGGCGTTTTTTGCTCCATTGTTGCTGGCCACCCTGCTTATTTTTCCGGTACACAAACTTCGGGTCACCGTCGGAGGCGCTACTGTAAATGATCTGGTCCCCGCCTTGAAGAATTTGGGACCACTGCTCTATTGGCTGCTCTATGCCAAAGGTTTGGCTCACAGACACCAACTTTTACCATACTGTCCGGATATGCATTGCCTAGGTAGTCTAGCTAGTACGAATTCCTCTATTCGTTTGCTCTCTTCAATTTCATCCTCTTTTATGCTGCTACTATACCAGAGTTTGGCTCACAGCCTACAACTTCTACACACTGATGGTGTACTAATTTAGCCTAGGGTTTGATCTAGGCTAGGTAGGATTCTACTAGTCTGGTTTGCCATCCCTCCATCACATCACTCTAGTCACACTGGGCATCCGGGAAAGAACGCCCCCGCTGGAACCTTTCGGTATTATCCCAACTGATAGTCTTTAACACATTTTCTGCTTGATTCCAAACTTGACACACGCCTCCACATGTCCAATCTTAACGGGTTCTAAAATGAGCTTCCGAACATGGTCTGGGTTATCTAATTTGTGCCTTTTTAGCCTTCAAACTCGCTATGCTGTGTTTTTTTGTCTATGGTGATCACTCAGTCAACCTATCTATCCTTCCATTTTTTTCCGCTCTCAGGTAGGTGTTGGTGGCCTTGACCGATGGATTTGAGGTCAAAGTCCATTGAGGGGCATGATAAGCTATCTATCGTTCCAACTGATAGGTCGGGCCCTAATGTAAGCACATTGAGCATTCTCGACCGACTTGTGTCCGAAGTAATGGACAAAATGCCAATAAATTCTGCAGGAATGTTTCTTAATGAAATGCTGTTGGTTTGAATGCAGTTAGTGTTTTTTTTTTTGTTTGGTTAATGGTAATTTCCCGGATTGACTTGATTTGCGTGAATGATAACATGTCTGATGGTTGCGGACAATTTTATCTGAGCCAACAATTTCATCTCTTCCTCCTCAGGCAAGGTCTCCAAGGATGAGTACGTCCTGATCCATGCAGGGGGCAGTGGCGTAGGAACGGCCGCTGTTCAGCTGGCTTTGTTGGGCCGGGGCCAAACCCATAGTGACTGCCGGGTCCCCAGAGAAGATCAACACCGCCCGGGACCTCGGAGCGATCGCTGGTATCAACTATAAAGAAGAAGGGTTCCCTGCAAAGGTTCTGGAGCCACAGAAGAGTAAGTAAACCCTGGCCTTCAGGAAAATGATAAAATGTAAATCTTATTCAGACTCAATTTTTTAAAACCTAAATCAACGTTGCGTCCACAACCTGTGGACTTCATCAGGCAAGTTCCTGATTAAGTTTACAGGTTGTGGACGCAATGACGATTTTGTCCAGGGTTTGTACGTACGCAAGGCCCAGGGCTATTGCCCCCTAGAATACATAAAAAACCAAGGTCCCTAATGAATTGTCTAACCCAGGATGCTATTTTCTTTTTTCTCACTTGGCCATTTAGGTAGGCCTAACTAATACATGCGCAGCACTATTGATATTTTTTTTTGGCGGACTGGACACTCCATGTAGTATTAAATGCATGTGAGCTAGATTTTATTTATAGCCTCTGGGGTTTATTCTCCTCATTTGAACCCTGTCCTCCTCCAATGTGGCAGTCAGAAGGTGATCAGGCCCTTGTCCTACCCATTAACCACTGGTCCCATGCCAGATTCATCCACTAACCAGGGGCTATTTCTTTTGAAAAGTAACCCCGGGACTCTGATTCCTTATTTCGATCCATACTTTCGGTAAAAAAAAATGTGAGGTCAGAATTCACTTTGATTTCAAATCTTTTTATGACTGTTTCCTGGATAGATAATTTACATCAACTCTCCAACACTTTGTCCGTTTGAGCCTAAACTTGCACCATTTCTGCCTTAGTTAATCTCGGAGTGAGTTAAGTGGGCGTCGCCACATTAGCGGGGTCCGCTAATTTGCAAATGATTTCCGATTGGAATTTTTCCGTTAGCGCAATAACTCCTCCAACATTTTGTCCATTTGAGCCGAACTTGGCACACATGTCCGCCTAGTGAAATCTCATATGATTCGAGTGGATGTTTCCGCACTGCAGGGTCAAGCTTATTTGCATAATGTATGCAATTTCAAAAGGGGTTTGGATCTCCCGAACTTGGTAGGTGGGGACAATGTTTGGTCCCAAAAAAGTGAAGGTCATTTCAATGTCCCAGAGGTCAAATTTACACGAGTTACCAAAGTTTGCCGGATTCAATGAAACTTAGTAGGTTAGGGATCGATGTTTTGTCCCGAAAAAAGGGAGGACCTTTCGGGGTCATCAAGGTCGAAGTCACGCTATTTTCCTAATTTGCACATCTTTCGAAAGTTGTTTGATTTCCACGAAACTTGTAGGTGGGGACTATAATTGCTCCTGAAAGAATTGAAGTCATTCGAAGGTCACCAGAGGTCAAATTAGAGCTATTATCGAAAGTGTTGTTCGGATTTCAACGAATCTGGTAGGTGTTGAACCATGGTCGGGGCCCGAAAAAATGTATGACATTTCGGGTTCATAGTGGTCAAAGTCACTCTATTAATTTCCCGTTGTGCATTTTTCGAAAGTTGTTGATTTCCTTCCACGAAACTGGGTTACAAAGGTGCGACTATAGATTGGTCCCGAAAGAAGTGAAGGTTATTTAAGGTCACCAGAGTAAATTACGGATTATCATCAGTTGTCCATATTCAACGAAACTTGGTAGTGACAGTACAGCACTTTGAGACTATCATATTCGTTGTGAAAAATTGCACTATTTAAAGCTATCATTATCGTTATTATTCAATAATGCCATCCCACATGGCAACTGCATACAACCATCTCACCAACTGATCACGAGGTGGGATATCCGTGGCCGTTTACCCGCCAGCATATTTCTAGTTTACATTGTGATACGTGGCCTTTTGTGCTAGCTTCTCTTCCCAATCAGACTAGACAAGGGGGCTGTGAAGGCACACTCATCCAAGGAGCGGTGTCAGTCTTGTAGCACTACAAACGAGCACTGTCACTTTTCATTACGGGTCACAACCGAAAGTCACCTGAGTGCAATCCCAACGATAACAGTAATTACCACTACTATGTACCCGATTATATGTGAGAGTGTAGCCTTTGCCGATTTGCATGCACGAATCGTTCTAATTCTCTGGTGTTGCACCCTAATATTGCATGTCATGGTCTAAAACATATTGATCTAAACTTGGCATCTGAGTGTAGGGTCATGGGAAATACACATGGTTCATTTATTTCAGTTTCAACACACGTATTCAAGTATAGCGCTTTGAACTTCTCTGCTGGGAAACGGCCAAAAAAAAAACCCCGTCCATCAATGGCTAGGCTTTTTTGAGACAATAATGCCTCTTTGAACACATTTGGTGGGGTGATTATTATAGTAAGACCCTGAAAAAGGAACAGGTCAGTTTGAGCCAAACATCCCCATGGTAAGTTTGAGGAGATTGAAACACATTTTGAGAATACCATCATTTTTGGTCAGTTATACATAAGACTAGTGATTTTCCATGGTCAGAGGGATTTTAGCCAAAGGTTCTAAAATGGGCAATACTGAAACTCTTCATTGTAAAGAACCACAGACATATGCAAAATGCTTCTCTGCCTGCAGATTAGTTGGATACTTTGCTCTCGGTTCAGTTTTATCATTGTCTATTGACACCCACTTGGTTTTCAGAAATTTAAGGTCAAAGGTCTTAAAGGGGCATAAGAATATCGCGTAAAAAACTACAACTACTCTTCGAAACGCTCCTTTCATGTATAAGGTTGGAAAAACCTTTTTGAACTAATATATTAAAACAATGCGAGAGAAGCAATATCTCTATGCTTCTACAGGTAGGTAAGGATGGATTAGTACTCATACTACTCAGTCATGTTAATCAATCACAGAACTAAGTGGGATACCTAGGCTACCAGGTGTTCTGGGATTCAAGGTCAAAGGGGTTAAAAGAGCATAATAACTATTCTTAAAACGCTCGAAGCTTTTCTACAAGTCCGGTTAGATTACCATCATGTATGTGGCACTTTCACGTTGGATCTGAATTTCTCCTTCCTCTTTTTGATTGAATTTTCATTCACGGCTAGGCATTCCCTGATTTTTGGAATTGATTTATTGTATCCAAAGCCAACTAGCATTCCAATTTTGTGCTCCCACTCACAGGACTGGCGTGAATTGCCCGTTCTACTGGGGAGGCCGTCGAAAACTTTGAATCATCTAGGAATTCCTCTAGCATCTCAGCCTTGGAGATACCAGAACCTCATTGTGTTCCCTGTAGTTGCGATGTTGCTCTTGGACACGTTTGTTTGACTACTATAATACCTTCACTCCAGCACAAGCAGGGCCTTAGCCAGAGGGAGGGCGTCTCAACCATCTTGAGACGGCCAGGACACAGATGGGGACGGCCGATTTTCTGTGAGACGGCCTTGAGACGGCCAAAAATTTTTTTTTTTTTCGGTCACCGATTTCCTCAGTCAGCATCGACAAGTGCATTTTGAAGTGCAGTGGGCAGAATTTGACCATGGCAAGTTCCCTTCTGCCATCCACCAAAACTGGCTTTCGGTCTTGATCCCGCTCCGCACTGTGCCCACGATTTGCAATTGCATTTGTGCATAAGTGATTTTCATCGTTCACAAGTGAGACACCCTATTTCAAATTCCTGGCTAAGGCCCTGGCAACAAGACTGATGTAATCCGATCTCGTGGCATTGTTCGAGGAGACTTATCGATCGATCGCTCCTTTTGGGGTTGCCTCCCAGAAATCCCACAAATGGGTGGAACTGGGGACTGGAGAACTGAGTGGATGCTTGTAGTCCAATATCCACGACTGTAATAGGTCGTATATTGTAGTTGTATGCATGGGTATCCTGTATTAATCAACATGAACTTGCCTCTCCTTCACAGAAAAAGGTTTACAAGAACTCATTCTAGATTGCGTCGGAAGTTCCTACTGGTCCAAGAACCTGGAGTGCCTTGCTGTTGACGGTAGATGGGTGCTGTACGGTCTATGAGCGGGGGGAACGTCAAAGGGAATGTGCTCGGGGGCCTGCTGAGGAAGAGAGCCACGCTGACGGCCACGCTGCTCAGACCAAGAAGTGATGAGGTGAGAGGGTATGTCTATTGGTATAATGAGTCGATCAGCACATCTTGTTTGTGCGGGAGGACTCCGTGGATGGGCACTGCTATCCGCACATGAACATACTTGATTGATGAAGAACGCCCGGAAAGGACCGAAGTATGAGGAGGAACTGCTGGACGATGCCCACCTGCACAGTCTTCCCTGCTGTTTGGCTCCACGTGGAGTGTTGGGCAGTACTTCCACAGAAATCGAAACAGAACATACACTAATAAATTGCTAAATTCTGTATTCCAGAGCGAATTTTGATACTGTAGTTGCCTAAAATGATAAGAAACCTGATAGATATCATTTGAACAAATGAAAAGTAACTTTACACCACATGTAACTGCTAGGAATTGATAGTGATGAATAAGCAGGTGTTCCATTGGCACTCTTGTTTGGGATACTTAGTGGCGGAGGGGATTGGGGCTGTTAGCTACAACCCTTCCCATGAAAATAAAAAGCAAAACCCCCGAACCTTCCCAGCCGCTTCACTTCAATTAGGAGAGTGGAAATGAACTCCCCCCCCCCCCCCCAAAAAAAAAGACTACTATTTACAAAGGAAGAATAGCCGTTCGAGAACCGGCTGTTAATACTGAATCATATCGGTCTTCCCTTTCCTCCACAGTATAAGGCACAGCTATCAGGGACTTTGAGAACATCGCCCTACCCCTGTTTACCGTTATCGGGATGCTCCACCCCGCCTGAAGCCCATCATAGCCAAGGTGTTCCCCCTGGAGGAGGGTCAGGAGGCCACCAGTACGTGGAGGCCAACACGAACATTGGCAAGGTCGTCCTCCGGATGAGGGTGGACGAGAACGAGAAGCAGCCAGCGGAGCCGACGGCAAAGAGACCGGTGGTGGAGACAAGACCACAGAGGCGGCGACAGATCATGGGGAACTATGAGGAGGACAACCTGCGAGATTACCCCCAAATCTCATCAGTCCGTCATTGTGGATTCATTGGACAGTTTTCTGTCATTGCAGACGGAGAATCTCGAGCTGGCAGAGCTTTAAACTATGAGGAGGATGACCAGAGAGAGAGAGACGTCTGGGAAGACCTTACCTACCTGGCCTCCTTCCATCATCGTGGAGTTGGTCAGTTTTCTGTCATTGCAGATTGAGAATTTCGGGCTGGGCACAGTTGTAAAAACTGCTGATTGCGTGTGGTTACTTCTTTCTTGGCAGAAGTGACGAATGCAGATTGGGAGGTTGCTTCCCCCGTCCCAGTGTTAGCTGGTCTTCCATAAGCTTTGTTGAACACCCGTCAATTCCAAGGTAAATTTTTTGGGAAGGGGCGAAGTCTCCACTCTGCTCTGTCTATATGACCTCTTTAATGCTGAGAGAAGGATCTATGGATGTAAAGAATTACACAAGATTGAGAGTGGTTGGTAGGAGTATGTTGGTATGTTTTTACACCGGCTTGTTCTGAGCAGTGGCAAAGAGGGGGGGGGGGAGAATTGTTCTTTTCGAGAAGGCTTCAGGATATATCAATGTTCATTTAGCAAAAACATCTTCCTCCTGGCCTGTCTGGGGGCTACAATAGTATACAGAAGTATTCTGTTGTTGAAGAGAGGTAGTGGTAAAAAGGGAGGGACACTGTGATCTATTAAACTAGGTTCGTTTTCGTTGACTGTTAGTATTAGTTGTCATTCCAATGGGGAATTGACAGAAGCAGCTTTCAAACTAGTTATCATCAGTGTGTTCTATTTCGCACATATAATTCACTGCCGCCATCAGAATGCTGTCTTGCGTGCAACAAGACAACGTTGTACTTGTGTGCGCGGCCTGAACTTTGTTTTTTTTGTTTCTAGACTGATAGTTTTGTTAAATGATGTAATGTATTGCATATCGGCTGTCAATTGGGTCTCTTCATTGAAAGCTAATGATGCTGATGAGGTTCAACGTCTATAAAAAAAAAGAAAACAGACTAGATGTCTGCAATGCACCCTTACTTCGCAGATGCATTGTGTGTGAAATTTTATTAGGTATCTTGAGTGATGCAGTAGTGTGGAAGGTATCCATCGAAGTGAGGCTCCCTTGAGGAATGTTTTCATTATATTGAAGCCTCATAATGTTTCAAGGGCAATAGTTGGCAAAGGATGGAATACCAACACGTATGGAATAGTACCTGGAAATGCAGCAGGGACTGCATCTGCTAGATCACCATACATGAGAAATATGAGATGGTATCAAATATCGAAAGGATGGAGCTCCATTCTGTGGACTACGGGAATTTACCCTTTCCCCTTTCTCAGGAATGGGGGGAGGTGGTATAACAAGCTTGCTCAACAAACAGTCTGTGAAAGCTGGGATGGAAACTTTACTGAGGGAAAAACATAAAAATTGTAGCATTAGTACATTTGGTTCTCCAGAAATGAGCAGATGCAACTGTAGAAAGATACGAATGGAAAAGGTACAGTGGTTGATACTGCAGCCGATGAGGTCGTTTGGAGGAATCCACTGCGATGCACTTAACCAGGTTGGTGCTGCAAATGACGGCCCATTACCGAAATCAGCTAAGTTTTTCAGACGAGTTCTTCTGGAAGGTTTTGTTGCTTTTTGTTTTGCTGCTTCAATTGGTGATTAACCTGAAAATTTGTCTGTGAGGTATTAGTCATTACAGTGGGAAAAGTACCATTGTTCTCTCATGTTGCAGGACAAGGAGATTTTACATTCCATTGTGAACAAAACACGGGCGAAGCTTTCTTCACCACTGAGAATTCTCAGGATTTAAACCAGGTATTTGCCTGTAGATGTAACTGCAATTACTTTGTCTACAATTTCTGACATTTTAGAAAACTTGATATTGGAGCTTAATTCCAGGAAGATTGCTTTCCAGTGTGAGCCAGTCGTTAGAATTCTCAGATTCTGCATGGGACCCATTAACTTCTTCCTTTAATAAAAAAAAAAAAAAAAAAAATCATGAGTATTCGAATGTCCTCCAAGTTCTGAAATGAACAGGTAATCACCACTGATGAGAGTTTAAGAGACCTAGGGGCGGAGCGCGTACCGACTTGCAACTTGATCTCCCAGATTTCTCAGGTTTTATGACTCCTAATGCATATGTTATGTAGTGTCTGTAACCTGAAAACACTGCACAACATGTCTGTCAGTATGCCTGCCGTTGAACGTTCGTCAGTCTCCACTGTCAATTAATCTCAACTTGGATCCCACTCTGAGGACCAAACATGGAGACTGGAGAGGCAATGGCAGCTCAATGCTTGTAGCTATTTGAAGGGTAGAAAAGGCCCCATTCGAGCTACACTGGAGAACAAGCAATTGCGTTTGTATGTGTAACATCGTATCAACAACATACAAGTTTGTGTTACTCTTACTTTTAATTTGCAGGCGAGACAAATTCTGGGGAGAGGAACCTAGTTGTGAAAAGTGCCAGTGTGTGTGCGTTTAGTATCCACACAAGGAGTTCAATCGCCTTTAGGCATGGTATGGGGAACATTTTTTTTCCTCTAGGCCATAGTTAAGCGTTGATGCAAAAGTCGGTTGTACATGTCTTGCACATAGACATAGCAATGTTACAAAAACAGGACGTATTGTTCATTTCCATAATTTACAAAGCAGCGTCATCCATGGGGCATTATCGTAGATTGCCGGGCCTAATGCACTTGTCAATTCATGAAGCACCACTACTACCCTAGACAAGGTGAGTCACTGCACTTAGGTGAGTCAACAAACTGAGTACATAGACCCACCCCCCCCCAGTCACTTTTTGTGACTGACAAAACATGAAACTGTACAATTTGAAACAACTACTCCCCCGTCAGTCACTTCTGTGACGGACAACATTGGTATAATGACCCTCATATTTGTCACCTTTCCATTGGACAATGATCCTAACTACAATGACTCACCTGTCCGAGGGTAGTGGGGGGTGCGTCATCATTCACAAGTGCAAAGGACTGAAGGCAACGTGGCTTGGCGGCCACTGAGAACTGATATTGAGGCTGTCATGCTTCTGAAGGTGGTAGTCTTGTCTACTCCAGTGTTCATGGAATTTTATTTATCCTGGTTTTAATATGACACCTAAGGATGATTTTTTCATTTCTTAACACTTTGACAAAATCTGTGCAATACGAAGAGTTATATTCCTTTTGTTTACATTGTTTCCCACTAAATGAGAAAAGAAGAAATAGATAAAAAGTTTAAACAAATAATGATGTATCAATACTCTTTATTTTCCTTGACTGAAGTCAGAGGAATTCTATGCAGTCACGTCGTGTGTGTGCGTGCGTGTGCGTTTGTAACAGGTGGGAAACGAGGACGTTCGTCTGATTTTCCACCGTGTAACAGAGGAACCTGTAATGGGGGACAGTCCTCATTTCAATATATGCTAGGGTTGATTGCAATCAACGTAAAAATGTATATAAACGAGATCCTCGTTTGGGGTTCCATAGTCAGGCCTTGTGTGTCCCCCAATTGATATTAAAATACATGTTAGTTTGTCCACGGTTGCAGGTGTGGTCCACATGTTGCAGGTGTGTCCATGGTTCTCATATTGTAACAGCATACACACTTTGTCCTCGATTGGCATAGTTGAAAACACATTACCGCCCTCGTGTGCCGGCGTTACTGTGGTGTGTGTGTGCGTGCGTTGCGTTGCGTGCGTGTGCGTGCGTTCGTGCGTGCGTGCGTGCATGCATGCATGCATTCATGCATGTAATGTATGTGTGGTGACACCCAGCTTGTAAACACGATAACTTGATCAGGTCTGATTAGGTGCAGGCTCATACTTGGTATGTGAAAATCCTATATTTTGCCAATTTTGGCTTGTACCACTATACTCCGACCCCACCCGAATGGATGAAGCTCATATTGGTAGTGTGTTCCCCATGATGAAGTACATAGCCTAATGTTTTTGTGTCAAGGTCAGAGGTCCAGAGGTTAAAGTCTGAAAACCTTGTAAACACGCATAGTCCAGAATGGTTTGGTCCGATCAAGTTGAAATTTCGGTGGGTATACTTCTCTTATGGGGAGTACAGGAACCCTCACTTATTTTGTGGTAATAGGTCTGGGTGAATTTTGCCAAAAACAGAAAAAATTGTGAAAAAAGTCTATATTTTGGTCCAATTTTGGCTTGTCAACAAACGATAACTCGACCCCTTCCTGGATGGATGAAGCTCTTACTTGTTTATGTGTTCCCTCGTCATGAGTAGAACCCTATTGTTTGGGTAGGGTCAGAAGGTCATCTAAGTTTAGCAGAGTTCAAAGTTCTGAAAACCTTGAAATTTAGTGTGTAGCTTCTCTTAAAACCAATGGTACAGGAACCTATTGGTTGGAACGATAGGAAATTGTTGTAGACGTTTTTTTGCCCATAAGAAGCTGGTACAATCTCCCATTTGTCCTGTGCCTGGCTTATATGTTGACAGAACAGTCCAGGAATTCATAAGGGCCTTTTTGGCTTTCTGGTGCTTCTTGACTTTGACAGTCAAGGGAATCTTGGCAGCCATGGCAGTGTGTGTTGTGTGTGACGCCTGGCTTGTGAATAGCATAACTCGACGCCACCACCGGGATAATGAAGTCTCTCATACTGGTAGTGGATTGCCCCCAATAGATTGATTACATATCCCTATGTTTTGAGGGAAGGTCAAAGGTCTGAGGTCAAAGTTTGAAGTTCTTGTGAAGAGGATAAGTCCAATCAATTTGAAATTTGGTGTGTAGCTTTCTCATGGGGAGTACAAGCACCCTATTGTTTTCAGTGCAGACTAGTTGTAATTTTTTTTTTGAGATGATGAAATCATTGAAAAAGAACATGAAAAAGAATTAATATTTTGGGCAATTTCAGCTTGTGAAGAGCATAACTCGACCCCACCTAGAGGATGAAGCTAATACTTGGTAGGTGGGTTCCAAAATGAGTACATGTCCTATGTTTGGGGGTAGGTCAAAGGTCATTGAGGTTAAGTCTGATAATCTTTCAAACACGAGGAGTCCTGAACGCCTGATCTGATCAGGTTGAAATTTGGTATGCAGCTTTCTTATGGGGAGATACAATCACCCCCATTAATGTGGTTGTAGACTGGGAGGCATTCTGGGGAGAATTATTTGTTGATTCCTTGGAGTCAGAGGAATATGCAGGTCATGACAGTGTGTGTGTGGAGTATGTGGTGATGTAACGCTGGCTTGGTGAAACACGATAGCTAACCCCACCTGGATGTATGAAGTTCATAATTGGTGTGTAGCTTGACCATAATAGATGATCCCTACTTGTTTGGGGTCAGGTCAGAGGTCAAAGTCTGAAAATCTTGTTAACACGATAAGTCCAGAATGCCTGGTCTGATCAGGTTGAAATTTGGTATGCAGCTTTCTTATGAGGAGTACAGGAACCCTATTGTTTTTGGTGTAAATCGGGGGTCAGATTTGGGGGAAAATGGGAAATTGTGATAAGTTGATAATTTGCATCAAAGGCAACCTCCAGCAAACACAAAACGTTTTCGAAACTATTTTCCCAACGTTTCAGAAAAATGTTTTATGTTGAGCAACATAAATGAATGTTATGAAAACGATTTCATACCATTCAGAAAACGTTTTGAGAAAATATTTTGAGGACCATTTGTAAGGAACATTTGTACCAAAATCTTTTGCTACCAAAACCTTACAACAATTTCAGAAGTTAATTTTCCAGGAAAAGTTATCCAAACGCTTTGTCAAAATATTTGTAAAACGTTTTAGAAACATTTTGCTACCATTTATGTTACTCACAAAAAAATATTTAAAACATTTGGCGAAACATGTTATAAATAATTTAAAAACGTTTTTGTGTTTGCTAGGCTGTAAATGTGGGGAGAGCGGGATTTGTGCCATGAGCGTACCCTCGAGCGGGGGCAGAGGAGGTAAGGGGAAGACTGAAGCAATTCGTAAAAAATCTTATAATAATAATGTGACACAAGGGGCTTCAATTGAACACTTGAAATAATAATAATAATAATAATAATGTGACACAAGGGGCTTCAATTGAACACTTGAAAGTTTCGAGCACTGCGTACTTTGAGAGAATGAGAGGCATTAAGTTTTTTCTCCAAATTGCTGGGGTAGAGCGGAAAAGGACGGGGCTCACCATATATAGGTGTTGAGTTCGAGAAGAGCTTAGGCAACTGAGCAGTGCTTTGGATGAACGAGCGGAATGCCGCCTGGTCGATATTCGGAAGTGCTTTCACTGATTAGTGCATCCATGAGATTTTATAGCCTATTCAAGTCGCTCTTGGATATGGGGAGCCACTGGCGATCACGATGATTGGAGTAATGTGATCATACTTCGGCTGTCAAAACGGGCACCAAAGTGCCAAACGGGCTGTTGACTATAGAGTTCTGGAAAAGTTGCAGTTTCCAATTCCTTCCATTAAGTCCATGAATTATTATAAGGCGGCATAGTCCACTCTCAGAGACCGTACGATGATAAACGCTCGGTGGGAGGCTAGTCGCGGTAAAACACCAATTGGAAATAAGGACCACATTCCAGCACCGCTTTATTAGGTTGTGCCGCTAGCACCACATTCTCAGTCATATAGTTGGTACGGGGATAGAATAGGTCCACTTTTTGAAAACCCAGATGGAAAAACGTGTTCTTTTCCAATTTTTTGACACCTAACCCACACTTGTGCCCCACCCATATGTTGCCCCACCCCCCCGAGAAATGTGCGTTTTTCGTTTTGTCTATTTTCGGCCGAAATAATGTGGTGCTGGGGGTTAGAAGCGGGGGCCACACTTGGTGGACCCCAGAAATGAGAGACTGCAGGTTGTATTACAGATCGGCCGAAAATGAACAAAACGCACATTTCTAGGGGTGGAGGTCAACATATGGGTGGTGCACAAGTATGTGGTGAGGTGTAAAATGTTGGAAATTACCTGTTCTCTCCATTTTTGCGCTCCAACAATCGTTGACCCCTCTTCTATACCCCCCAGCACCACATTATTTCGGCCGAAATGGACAAAACGCACATTTCTGATGGGGCCAGTGTGGGTGAGAAATCAAAATATTGGAAATGACTCATTCTTTCCATTTCTGTGCTTCAGACTGAATTTTGACCCCTCTGCTGTACTGACCCCCGCGGCCCGCACCACATTATTTCGGCCGAAATGGACAAAACGCACATTTCTAATCTAGGGGTGGGGTCACCATATGGGTGGGGAACGAGTGTGGGTGTGGTGACAAAATGTTGGAAAATTACCTATTCTCTCCATTTCGCACTTTTCCACAAAAAATATTTGGACCGGGGGGCCTCTTCTGTAGCCTATCGCAGCACCACATTATTTCGGCCGAAATGGACAAAAGTAAAAAAACACAAATTTTTTGGGTGAGGGCGTCAACATTGAGTGGGGCGCAAGTGTGGATGAGGTGTCAACCATGTTGGAAATGACCCGTTTCTTTTCCATTCTGGTCTGGCTTAGAATTTTTGACCCCTTTCTTATATACTACCCCCAGCACTCACATTATTTCGTGTCCGAAGTAATTGCTTTTGCACATGTGTCTGACCATTTTAATATGTCTGAGGTCTTGACTTCAGTCAGTGTGGTAGGTATTACTAGGGAGTAGCCTGACACCATTTCTGTATTAGGCTTTAGCATAGTTCTTTGAAATTACAAATTACACACGAATCGTAGCAGATAACATACTTGAGAAATAATGTTTTCAATATGACCTTCAAGAGTTAGATTTTCAACTGGTATTCGGTGATTATCAGAATTTCGAAGTTGAAACATTTTGATAAATATTGAGTGGTCCAGCCATATCGCGAATGAAAGTAAACAGTGATGGTCCTCTGGGGGCGAAGATCGTGTCGTGCTTTCAGGGCAGTTGTGCCGCTTTCATTTATTGCATGGCATTTGCAAGCTTTCACAATGGAGATGAGACTCTGCATGTCGAAAATGGTGATAATAGATCATATTACAGACTGCTATTTGTTTCTATGAATATGTTCTCTAACTAGTTTTTTCTCGTCTACACGCTGTGTGAAATGTCGTGGAATTGCTCCATGTGCAACCCGCAAGGCGGGTATCAGCTTTTGCATTTTTGGTGGGCATCTTTTATTGGTGTATTTCACGGATCAGAGATCGGTCACAACAGCGAGATATCACCTACTGACGTCCCTAGGATGTCACCCAGAGCTAACCCATACAAGTCAATGCGACAGTTTTTTTTGACATCGCACATCAAACTTTTCATATAGCCTAGCCTAGGTTCGATGTAGGCCATTTCCTCCTCATCGGCCCGGGAGGTTAACAATTTCCTATTTATTTTTTTTTTGTGTATTTTGTACCTTTGCAAGAAAAAGGCACACGCATGCTAGAAAATGTTAGTATTTTCCTGGGCTAAATGCTTTGCATACGCCCTTCAGTGTGTGACAAATTAGTAGGCCTAACGTGCTGTGACTGCACTGACGTAACTTGAATCCTGATACATAACAGAGGCTCGTAAGCTTGAAAATATTACCTATGGTGGCTGTATATATATGACACGAGGTCCTCTGTCAATGCCAATATCCACTGGTCTCTGCTGGCTTTAGTGCTCACAAAATTAGGGAAATGTAAATTTGTGAGTTTGTAACTGTAGTGTAAGTCAGTCTCTATCTTAGGCGCCCCCTATGCCCTCCATTTTATTTTGATATCTTTGATGGTATGGAACTAGGCTATATCCATTTGCCGTTGTTCGCACATGTGTCTCATTGCCAGCTAATGGATCACTATAATATCCAGTAAGCAATAAACCATATTTTGAAGATAGGTCATTCCAGCACTCGAAATATGATTTTGAGTGGCATAGCCTCCGACCCATTGTGTTTGTATACTAATATAAACTATGGAATATGGGTGGACCATGCAGACAAGTTTGAAATGCATTCTTCCGAGGGGCGTCTGGTACACAAGTTTTTGACTCCCAAGTTATAACTTTGAGAACAGCTACTACATTAACCACCACTCCCACAACTATCGAGAATGCGAACAATTGTATTGAGCTCAATTTGAGATTGCAGAGTTACTTCCGTAATAATAATGCTAGATCGGTTATCAGTAAAGAACTTTGTAGATGAGAAGATTGGACCTGAATTGCATAGTAGTTTATTTTAAAGTAATCATACGCATACAGCAATTCCAGTCATAACTGTGGAGTCCCGAACATAGAAAGCGAGGGCTTTTTTGCATATACCATTAGCCTGATTCAATTGTATAAGACACGGAGTTGGCAATATGGCTGCTAAAAAAAAAAAGGGCCTGCTGTGTTGCAGCATTCATCTTCTTGTGAACATGAGCATGCAGCTGGTAGTCATGCAGGCGGTAGTCATTCCATTTAAAGGGCAGCGTTTGAAAGTGTCTTCATCGTGAACACTTTGTGTTAGCTGATAAATACTTAATTTGAGTAGTAACAATTGGATTTCATTAAATGAAAAATTCTGTGTATTATTAGTAAAATGCTAGTTTGCCAAGAACAATATTTATTTGGTGGCAATACCCCCAAATGAGTGAGATATAGTGATTTTTCTTGTTGGCTCCATTGACTGCCAACGCAAAGTGCCCCTATGCTGACAATGTCTAACACGCCTGTAGGCAAAGTGCGAAAAACCACAAGAGGGTAAAGTTCTTGATCTTGGTAATGCTCAAGTTGTCAATTAGGTCTAACCATATCCTGGAATATATACAGTAGCTGGGAAATTGCCACACTTGGCTAGGGGGGTGCCCATATTTTTGCTTACGCTATGCTGAGAAGGTAGCAGGGCATTACTCTCTTCCAGTTTCAATCTGGGTTTGTGCGAGACGACTAAATTAAATGGGATTTCCCAGCTTTACCTGGAAAACATGGAGGAGTCATGAAATTTGAAGAAGATGCTTTAAATGTTGGAAAAGTCAGAACTGGGGCAAAATGCTTCGAAAGTTAAAATGGAAAAATACATGGGAATATCATGAAATTTTATTCTCTTGGAATGCTGGGAACCCTGTAAGTGCTTGGAGCACCTTGCACTGTACCTGTTTCCCCCAGCATTCATCCATGACACAATGTCACATGAATGGCGTAAATGTCATAACAAAACAAGCACTTTGGCAGGGGAGGGGGGGGGGGGGGTTGGACAGGATTAACAAGTAAGCCGCACTAAGACCTCACACAAGACAAAGTATCCAAGAATATTGTGCTTGCAGTGTGTGTTGTACTCAATTCATCTCTTGCCACCAACATGGAAACTTTGGTGGTGTCCACTGACCAAACTTGTCTGCTCTATAGACAATTCTTCGATGGTTTCCTAGGTGGTGTCACCACATCAGGAGCCTTTTTATTTGCATATTATATGCAATTTCATACTTGTCATATATTTTCAGTTTATTTCTACCTCACTTTGCAAATAAAAATCGCATACAATTTTTTCTGGTAAATAATGCCTTAAATAATCTTATAACAAACCATGGCAACAAACAAAAAACGAATAGCAAAGAAGTAGAAAAACCATAAAGTGAAAAAACGGCTCAATGTCTGGAAGTTGGCGAGAATAGGCACTTTTGAGAACATGATACTACAAATTATTCAATAAGCGATTAGCTGGCTTGCTGAAAAAAAGATGAATGGATGTTCTCAGACGTCCAGTTGATTGGATCTGGACTTTGGGTTTTCGTAACTTCCAATGTTGCGTCCACTACCACAAACTTCAATGTTCAGGCAAATTACCTAGTTGGTTGGCCTTGTCACGGGATGTTTGGGCTGCAAAAAATTTGATGAGGAAACATGTGAATGTTTGCTGTGAAGGGGTGAACAACCCACATGGGAGTTCAACATGTATTGTGATATCTATTAATTCTTCAACGATCAGGATGCCGTAGCCAACTCCTGGTACAATGCACGTGCACGGCAGCAGTGCCAATATTAGGCTGTTGCCATTGATGTGTACATTGCAAAGCTAGTGCACTGTCATTTCAACCACCCGTGTTGGATTCATATGCGGTTAGGCGACTCATGATCAGTTCACCACACACCCTAATTTCCCATGGGTTTTTTTTTTTGGGTTTTGCATGCACATTGATGATGACTTGTGATTGCGTAGACGTTCAGTGGGGCCTACTATAATTCCATTATGATGACTCGATTCAATGGATAGTCAATACAGCAATTCCAATTTCAGTCACGTCTTGCTCTGGGCTTTAGTGCAAAATTTAAGCATTTCCTGGACGCGGTGCAGAAGGCAGTTAGTTTACAAGTACTTACAGTTGTGTTGTTGTACTGGTAGTGCTACAATCTTTGCAAAAAGAACATTGAAAACCAAGCTCAACTCATTTGCAAACCCCTCCCGCCCGTTCTATTTGATTGCACGGCCTAACTACTACATTGAATAGGGGAGTGGGGAATTAGTCCCAACTGGTTATCTGTAGTGTATCTGTAGGTCCCTAGGCATGGCTAGATCATAGTTGTCTCTCTCAAAAAGTTAGGGGGATACTCATGGGAAGGGGCAGTATTTAAAATGTATATATATGGTATATTAGTTGTTGGAGCTTTATCGTTACCTACAGAGTCCAAAAATGAACACCAGTATTACAGATGTGGGATTTTCCATTGACGTTCGAAGAATGTGTTACCACCTCAATCATGTCGAAATAGTATCAGAACCCATGAGACTGCGAAGAATGTGACGATTCAGATCTGGACTTCAACTGCACGTAACCATACACCATGGTTTACCCCAAAATATTCTGATATTTATGAGCATACATCATGCTCTAGTTTCCAAAATGGGTTAGAAATTAATTAGCTGCAATGTACATGTACATTAGTTCAACAGTGTGTACTACTTCAACAACATGTTCTATCACAACATTTTTGTTAAATAATAACTCGAGTTGCCAATATCTCACTGATTTTCTACTTTACCAGCTGTTGAACCAGGAGACGTGACCCGCCACCATCAGCTTTATCTATCTGTCTGCCTGTCCTCTGTCTCATACATCCCATCCATCTGCAAGTCTTCCCACCCATTCATCCATCCATCCATATAGTCTGTGAACTCTTGCCTTTTGGACTCTCACGTTTATCTTTGTTTGCCATGACTTGAACACATGTTCATTACCCCCTCGTGACATCTTTAACCTGGTCCAGGTCAGGATGATTAACGAGCATTAATAGGAAATATGTGGAGGAAGGAAAACTGCAAATGATTCTTCTCTTAAGATTAAGGTTGGATTACCACCACACTTGGAACCGCGTGATCAGGACTGGTGGTTACCTATGGGGTGTTCAGGAATTCCAGAGAAAAAAAGTAATGCGGGCATATTATGCTAAGAAAATTGTTAAAATTCTGCTGCACAATGCTTCTCAACAGATTAGTTGGAATTACCCATCATACCCGAACCATGTATATAAAGGACATGCTACCTGTGGAGGAGGGTCAAGGATCAAGGTCAAAGGTCATTTTGGGTGGGTGGGTGCCTCAAGAAGAATTTGGAGTTGGCGGTTATCTTGAGTCACAAAAACGGTACTTCTGACGTAATAAAATAGTTGCCATTAATGTGTGTCTGCCGTACAGAGGTGCTCCAGGTATATATATCTATAACGTTTAGGATGTCATTCATGAGGTTGTACCAACTTCACACCCACAATTCCTTCCGTTCTCCAGAAGAAAAAAGCACTTTTTGTAAACTATGCGCAGAATGGCCACACCATTGACAGCTACCTGGAAGCTTTCTGGTGGCAGGGGAGGCCAGTAGTATCGCCAGTAGTGCGGGGGGCTGGAACTGCGGGGCGGCTTTTTGCGGCCTCCTAACAATGACCGGGAAGGGGAGTTCTCGAGGAAAAAATTATCGTACGTTCCCTCCTCATAATAACGGCCCTCTTCATGTGCCACACTACCAGAAGTGGGGCGATTACGACGTACAACTACGCCATCCATATATGCCATGGGGACTCTAGCCTTTTCGATGTCATGGTGGAGAGGAGGTACTCGGTGAGAGAGGAAGGGCAGGAAGGAGGAGCCAGAGAGATGAAAGAGAAAAAGGGAGAAAAAATGGCAAGGGGATGCAAAGAAGGAGAGAAGAGCGGTAAAGAGAGTTAAACCAAAGACCAAGAAAAGATGACTGATCCGAGATGCCGGTGGTTACGAAGGGCGAAGCATGTCTGGGACCAACCGGGGTATTAAAGTGATCATTATATGGTGCTCAGTGTGTTGCGTCGTCTCCAGTTTAATTTTTAATATAAATCAACCAGGGGCGAGATGTATTTTCAGATGACGACTGCAGGCTTTGAGGAAATGAGGTCGTTAGTTCGGGGGAATGGAAAACTATATCAATCGTCACAACCCCATTTCAACAAGATGTTTCTATGTGGAGTTCCTGGCTTTCAAATTTTGGTCCATTATGCACGAAAGAAGTTAGGAGAGCCTATTGTGCAACAATAGTCATGACGTCACAGTGGAAAAATGTTATGTGTTCAAGTGTTCATACGTGTGAAAAATTCAATAAGAAAAGTTCGGGGTCTGTCTCTCACCAGAGTCTCATCATCAAACACCTACCAGCCCACTTACACAAATCCTCTTCAGTGACTAATTGTGAAAGTGAAATGATTATAGTAACTCTAGTAGACAACAAGAATATTTTAATGGGTGTGCAAGTTTGAACTTGCTTGATATTGCTGAGGGGTGCGTCCAACACAAGCAGTGGCATAATGAAGGGGGTTCGGGAGAGGCAGCGACCCCTCTACACAACCCAGGGGGGTTGCCAAATGAAGTGACAACGGGATTTTCTCGTGATAAAAAATGAATAAAAGTAACAAGGGCAAGTCGAAGTCTTGATAGCTGCGGGACTGCAAAATTCCGTGGCGAATACACTGCGGTTTCCCAATCCACATAACTTGAATGGTGGAACTGTCTACCACTTGGCAAATATTTGCTATCCGTGCCCAGCACAACAAAGTACCCAAGAATAATCTAGGCTCTGTAATTAGGTACATATACCCAACAAAACCCAACATGTGAAAACAACTCTTTTTGGGTCATCAGCCAACAATCTAGAGCGAAATTGTTGATAGACAATCATCCCCCTGGACAAATAGGTATTTTATTGTCAACTAGGCGCGACTGACCTTCTGAACAGATAAGTGGAACACTGCTCTGCAGAGGGTGGGTAAGTACCAACCTCTCTCATACTGGCACGAGATCTCAATGAAGCTGAAATCGGAGTAATTATTGGATTTAATTCAAATCTAATCATACTTGCAAACAAAAGGTAACCTCCGGCTAGCCGTGGCATGCTCATCCCCCACCAAGTTTCAACCTGATCGTTGTACGGTTTCGGGGAAGTTACGACGAATGTGACGATCAAAACGGACGAACGAACCAACTAACAAACAGACGCCAGAACGGAGCGACATGGATGACTTGTAGAGGTTGCTTACCCGCAGCTTAAACACCATCAGGGCAAATGTTATGGGAAGTGCATTCAAAATGGTATACTGCACAGTGTTAGGGAAAGCTATCAGTTACATATAGATGATTATAATTAATTGAAAAAAACTGTGATTGCTCATCCTCTACTAGGCGCAAATCAATCTCTTTTGACCCCCCTAACCAACAATCCGTGTTACACGTATGCCACTGAACCATGCACAAACTTTAAAGACTTGGTACTCCATGATGAAGGTTGTGTAATTCCGGGTTTGTACTGACACATAGCTACTATATCACATCCCTCTTATAATCATATTGTTACCTTCAACATTAGAACAAAAACTAGCAGCGAGGGTTACTTTTCTTCAGGGGTAACCCAATTCGATCAATAGTGTCCATCTTCGGCAATCAAAAATCAAGAAAGCTGAGTTTATTCATTGCATTCTGGACTTCTCCTAAATAAGTGTTGAGGTTAATTTCAAGGGAGTGGAAATCATGCAGAAGTATGATATAACAAAACGAAATAATACAGGTGTCGGGGGCGTTTACCCCTCATGCACTACGTGCTGTTGGCCCTCAATATTTTGGGAATGGTGTGAATGCACAAGAGATACTCATTTGATTGTGCGTGCTCTCTGGTGGATTTAAAACTTCTTCATTGTCAGCAAGTTTCTATCCCCGTATTAAGCAGAGGGGTTATGGGAGGGGAAAAGTGTCGAGATAGAGGAAGGGAAGAGCGAGTCCCAGTGAAAAAACATCTGAAGAGGGATGTACTCTTCCAGAATCACTAATCCTAAATGGGTTCAAACGTTTGTCAAGCTATGGATTCGGTGCTGAGTTTATGTGCTTTGAAAGGGTGCAGTGGTTACATTAAGACATTTTGTTTCATTTCGTCACACTATTTCAACTTAATTCATTGTTGTGCGGGTGTTGTAATTATATCCCCGCAACACTGTAATGTGTTCGGGATATTATGGTGTTGGCCTGGGGCCGTGTGCCCGCCGCCGCCGCCGCCGGAAACTTAGGCGTTATCAAAACCAAACCGCCATGTCATTGTAGGTCATTAAGGGTCACTTAGGAGGTCAAAACTGATTTTTGTCTATCCTCGGAGAATGGAATATCTGAGAGGCTGGTGGTTCACCATTGTTGATATAATTGTTGCGCTGCATGTGTGTGACCTCTGACCTGAATTGACCTCTGTCTGTCGGGTGGCCATGTGGTTAATGGTCGTATCTTTTAATAAATGTGCTTATATAGGGACGCACCTTGTCCTGGCTGTAGGGTGCCCTCATACAATTAACAAGTGCATAAGGAATGACCCATTTACCAGTACAGTTGTCGCTTCACAAGTCTATAAATATATTCTTTCCACGAAGAGTTGTCCGGTTTCATGGTCAACACCACTTTCGTGCATAGAATGCGGGGATAATACGTCCTGGCGGTTTACCCGCCTACATTTGTCTAGTTAATAATGCAATTATTTTCTCACTTTTAGGGTTTTGACGAAACTTCGTGAAAAGGACCTACTACCAGTCCCTGATAAATTTATTCAATAGCATCAAGATCCACTGCGGGTAAATTGTGGGACTATTTGCATATTATGTTGTCCTGTACAGTCCCAAATGATGATTGAATTATACTTTTTTCAAGCAAAACATTGGACATGTTCATTGGAATGCAATATGCGACTAGGAGTGGATTCATCACATTGGAGTTTTAACAATTTTCATAAAACCGCCATGTCCGTGAAGGTCAGGTTAAAGGTCCACTTAGGGGTAAAAAATGATTTTATACTCTTTCTCTTCTTCTTTCGCCAATAGCCTGGGTTGTTCTCAGAATGCAAAATGCTCCTAGAGTGGATGTATCACATTGAATTAACATTCTCATAAAAACTGTCATAATATCATTAAGGGCATTCAAGTCGTCGGGGTCACTTAGGTCAAAACTGTTTTTTGGCTAAATCGGAGAATTGAATACTGTGAAGGCTGAATGGTTCCCAGTGTGATTAATGCTGTGACCTCATGTTGTGAACCCTCTGAACCTGAATTTGACCTCTGTCATGTGGGTCATGTGGTTAAAGGTCGAATCTTCTTGAATAAATGTGTCTTATTTAAGGAGTTACTGGCAATAAAACGGAAAACTTGTTTTTTTGGATATGTGCTAGAGCTTTTGTGTGCTTAATGAGAGAAACAACTCCCGCTTCGATCGGCGGCCCCTTACTTTGGGTAGTTACAAGGGGTCAAAGTTCAATTTATACCTTTTTCGCAATAACATTGGAAGTTCATTGGACTGCAATATGCTTCTAGGATGGAATGCATACTGGATGGTAACAATTTTCACAAAAAACCCCGCATGTCATTGAAAAGGTCATTAAAGGTCACTTAGGGCTCAAAAACTGATTTTAGAGTGTTTTTCGCCAATAGCACTGGTTGTTCATCAGATGCAAAATGCTCCTCGTAGTGGATGTAATCACATGGAGATAACAATTCTATAGAACTGTCCATATCATAAAGGTCATTCTCGGTCACTTAGGGGTCAAAACTGTTTTTTTTTTTGGCTATAATCGGAAAATTGAATATCTCGAAGGCTGGAATGGTTCACCATTGTGTATAATTGTTGACCTGCATGGTGTGTAACCTCTGACCTAAATTTGATCTCTGGTGCGGTGGCCATGTGGGGGGTTAAAGGTCGAATCTCTTGAATAAATGATGCTTATTTAAGGACGCACCTTGTCCCCGGGGCTGTAGGGGTGCCTCTACAATTAACCATTGCATTATGGAATTATCCATTTACCTGTACACTTGTCGCTTCACAATTCCTTAAATGTCTTCTTTCCCTATAGTGTCCGGTTTCATGTTCATCACCAATGTTCTTGACTAAGAGATGCGGGGATATATAACTCTGGGGCGTTTTCACCCGCCCGACATTTTCTTTTCTTAGTTTTTATTTGGTTGTCTTGCCTATTAAACAGTGATTGGAGCGTTTTACCGGGTGTCTATTTCCGAGAGAATTACAAAGCTATTCAGTATTTTAACTGGTTTCACACATAATTTTACATATGAGCCATATGCATTCTAATGAAGCTCATGCCTTACTATAAGTGCTTTATGCCAAGTCCTAAATCTAACGATTTTGTGTGTCCCAATACAGGATAGGAGCACCGTTAAAAAATCAGACCAAGGGTTCGAAGCAACGTCTCGTCAAAATTTCTGTTGTCTTCGATTATCAGAAGACTTGAGCGGTGATTTTAATAATGGGATGTTCTGTATGTGTTGAAGCTGCTCCACTCTCAGATATTTTGGCCAATATGTTCACACTTGAACAAATGCTTGTCATTTTGTTTAATAGCGAATGGATGTTCTAATAAAACTGACTGGGAAGAGTGTGGCATCCAGGCAGTGTGTCTTCTCAGAATGAATATGTACCATATATCTTATTCTTTAAAGGTTCATTTCAATTTGTGGTTTTCAGTTTTAATCAGCTTTATAGGAAAAAACGTTTTACAGTCATTTCGGGGGTACCAAGGCAATGCTGCTGTCATTCGTTGTTTGTTTTTTTTTTTCAGGGAATTACTTACTCTCCAGACACAGTCTGACAGTAATATTAATGTGTCTGGTGTATCATCTCATCTATTGGCCTGTGAATTTCTTGAACCTAAGGGTATTCATCATCATCATCTTTTTTTAATCCTGTGAGAGGCTGTCCACAAAGTGGTTTCCTTTTCCTTTTCCGCCATCTCCATGTCAGTAACACTAGCTGAAAACCAAACCAACAAGACCTGGCTATTATCCTTCCGGCTAGGATTTCCAATTCGTCTATAAATGCTGTCCCCCAGTTTCAGGCCATGTGACCCTTCAACTTGGGCAGCTCATTTCTCTTCATTCCTTGTCTTCCATCCTAGGTGCCTAAATATAACAAGCACATGCACATGACCACAGTGGGGCGCAGATGAGACAAGGAATTGGGTCAATAATGTAAATTGTTATATCTGGTATGCATATAGTGCTATATCACTGACCAGTGGCATACAAAGAGATCTGTCTGGGGAAGGGGTGGTTGAGGTCGGGACCCATGGTAGGTGCCCTCATCGATGGACTCGCCCTCCCTGGACACATGCTGTTGGAATATTCATGAGAACAGTAAAGAAAAGTGTTTTTTGTGTTACAAATGTATTAGTTTTGAGGGTTTGACATCCCATCTTGTGTTGCCACTGTCACTGACTGATATTAGTACCAGAGCACATTCACAGATATTATCGCCAAACAAGGACCCAGTCGCTCTTTGGCAATTCCCACGAGTAAGTTGCTCCCATGGTAAGTGCAGGCTGTACCAAAATTGATAGGGGGTCCACAGTTATCACTGGTGGGGAGGCAGAGTTATGAAGACACAGTTTGCGGTCACCGGACAATTTTCCATAGGTGGCTGCAATTGCAGTTGAGATGGGCAAGGTCTTAGTCTTAAACTTAAGGGGTTCCACGTGAGCAGGGGATTTTCAGGGTTTACTGTCATTTGTAGGGGATTTTTGAAATAAGTCTCGTCTGAGCAGTCACGTGAAATGAACTTCTCGCACTTCCAGGTTCCGAGAAAGTGGTCGGGTCCTTGAGTCACTGAGAGTCCTTTCAGATGGGGACGTAAAAGTGCTGGTTACCGGGAGCGGGTGATGATTTGGTAACCTGCTCTTATCATCTGGCACTAGTCAAAGAAGAGAAGGCGAGTATCGCTGGTGCTCATCCAGATCAATACAGCCAGGGTTCTAGATGAGCCTCAGTTGGATTCCTGAACCCTAGAAATTCAAATCAGACCTGTGCCTTGTCCAATGGTACAGCGAAAAGGGCTTGAATGGATGGTCTATGGAATTAGAAGCTGCTGCACCAATTCAATATGCAGTCCAGTCTAATATCAGACAGAGCTATTAATCTGAACAGCAATATGACTACTTAACCATGTGTTATTTGCATTGTGGGTAATGTACTTGTGGAAAATCCTCTGGTTGAATACTTTGGACATGTTCTGTCAGGAAGTAGGATCTTGACCCATGCATAGACTAGTATCTTGACAATGCCATTCTCATACCTCCCCAATCACCAGCAATAACCTGTCATATATTTTTAGCACATTTACTATGGGGTAATTCCGGCAATAGAAGCGGTGTTGTGTTATTCACTGGAAGTTCAGTTCATTTCTATTTTAACCGAGTTAACAGCAATAAAGCTTATTAAGTATAACTGTGAATGGAGTACTTTGTGTAAATTTTTAATTCAGGAAGGTTCAACGTATTGGAATTAGATCCCACGGAAAAACAGGGGGGTCTACTCCCAACCCATCTCATACTTACACAAATTCCCACCACTCCACCCCCACGGCTCTCTTTAGCCTACTAGTCACATTGCAGTGAATACTTCCCATTTTGATTCCTTGCAGTCACGTTGAGGGTGTGACGCCCAGCTTGTAAACAAGAATAACTTGTTCAGGTTGAGTAGATCAGGCCAACTTGGTGTGTGTGTTCCTCATGATGAGTACATGATCCCTAGGTTTGGGGTCATGTCAGGGTCCTCGGAAGCACCAGAGGTCAACGTCTGAAAAACCTTGTAAACACTGTGAACACTAAACTCGACACCACCTGGATGACTGAAGCCATACGTGGTATGTGTTTCCCCATGATGAGGACATGGACTCTGACCTGACCCCAAACAAAAAGTCTGAAAATGTGTTAAACCACAATAAGTCGAATGGTTGCTGATCCAAGTTGAAAAGTTGGGTGTATAGGCTCTTATGGGGGTACAGAACCTAGTGTTTTAGTTTAGGTCGGCGGGGAATTTTAGTCGAAAATTGTGGAAAGTCGAGATTGTGGCCAATTTTGGCTTGTAAACATCTGATAACTCGACCCCCTGGGGTCTAGTCAGAGGTCATCTGAGGGTCTTACTTCAGAGGTCTTTAAAAGTTCTGAAAACCCTTGAATTTAGTGTGTAGTTTCTTATGACGTTAAGGTACTATGGAACCTAATGGTTGGTGGGGATATTAGTCATGAGTTAATTTGTTTGAACATAATGAGATTGGTTATTCAATCTTCCCATTTGTCTCTGGGATCTGGACGATAGTGTTGTCGAAAGAGTTAAGGTAATCACTAAGCCATTGTGGCTTTACTGGTGTGTTCTTCACTTTAGGTTGCAGGAAAACACTTCAGGTCATCTCTGCACAAAGCTGATTGCATCATTCTGAATGAGTATGAATGTATTTGTTAACGGCAAGTGGTCAGAGCAGGCATGAAACTTGCATTGGCCGACCTGCATCGTGACTGCCATCTTAGATTCTCGTTGGATGGATGTGAATCCTCCCAATGATGATATGTTTTTCCTCTGAAAATTCATATCACGTGGGGGAAGCTTTGATGGGCAGTAAGGTTGAAACAGAGGGTTTACCTAGTAAACTCATCTCCACGATCACTTGTCATAGTGAGGTTTGGATACAAGCTGGGGCCCTCATGGAGGCCCAAGCCCATGAATGGACAGAGCAAATCTTGAGTTAGAGGAGAGTCTTTGGTTCAAACTAGCAGGACCATTTTGTGGGGAACTGGAGTTTTCCCTACCTGGATTCTTTCGAACGGGTCAAACCCTCCTGCCGAGTCTGAAGCAATATTGTCTCGCCGCACCTGGAGAATCGAGAGCATGGCTTGCCATCTCAACGAAATGGCAGAAATTGACCCCTAGATGACCTCTAACACATGACCCTTCATTTTGGTCATAAATGTTACCAAGTGAGCATCATCATCAACAGTTTTAACCGTCAGAAGCCATGCTGGCATGGGTTAGACTAGCACTCTATATGGCAAACTCTCTTCCATCCAATCTATCCTGGGCTAGGGCACGGTCTTTACCTTTGACAGCGAGGTCACTACGAACAACCTAGCCCAAGTCCCCAAGGCCCACCTCTCCTACGACTACCAGTTACCGTGATCTCTCTAGACCTTAACCCAGTTCACATCCTCCATCCTTTCAACATGACCGAACCATCTAAGTCTGCGACTTCGGACACGGTCACGAATATTACAGACCCAAACGATCTCTAAGCTCAATTGAGTGTTCTATCCTTTGCAGTCCAATATCATATGGACAATCCTCATATCATTTCTCTTGGGTCTAATCAAATCTTCTTAACTGCCCAAGTCTCACTACAATTGAGTACCGCACTTCTAACACAAGCCTCAAAGACTTTCCTCTTCATACGCAAAGAGAACCACGGGAAGTGAGCAGTGGCAACACTTCTCTGAACTTTTTCCACCCACTCCTAATCCGAGTCACATAATTTCCCCGCACCTCCCCCTGAACTAATATCCAAATCTTACGGGTTTTTTTTTTTTTTAGGCTATTACTTCTACAATACTATGTGCAAAGAGGAAAGACTAGAAACAAACACAAAAACTGTGGTCTTTAATAAACGTATATTGTACTGTTCAAGACAAAATCATAGCGGTAATTTTTCCTTTCATATACATACATTTTTGCACATATTGGTTCCACAATTTCAGGGTGTTGTTTACGGATTGCAGGTAGTAGGAAAATAAAATCAATGTAGGCAAGTACTATAGTCGATTATAATACAAAAGGTAAGTAGTTTGATAATCAGGGTATGGGTGCTGTTTGTCATTTTAGGTCCTCTCATTCTCTGAGAGCGGGCCAGTTCACAGTTGAATGTGATATTATGAGAACCCTCAACTATTTGTATCTCTGTGACACAAGCAGTGCCCGGGGATGTTATGGTTTTTAGGTGTTGCTGTCGTTTCCCTGCAGGGAAATGTAGGCGTAGCCAAAATAACTTTCAAACGGCTTCATCCTATTGACATTACACTTAGTACACATATGTCATAGAGAAATCTTGTATGGGTTTGGAATAGCATAGACACATTGCTGGCACCCTGTGATTTTCGTGATTCCCTAAAGTATTCCAGATTTTGACGGAACTTGGTGGATGTAGACTACAATCTGCTACTGACAGGAGCAGAGGTCATATTGAAGGTCTAATTTGCAGATTGTGAGCACCTCAAACTGTGACCTGGATGGCTCTTGGAGGAAGTTTCCGACACTAACAGATACCATGTGAACCACAAAGAAGTTACCATCGGGCAACGTCTGTCTAGTATCCAGATTTTTCAAGTTGGTTCGTGTCCGAGCAACACATTCATCAGATGTGTGATTTGGTACACTTTTCCATTGCCTTGAAACTGTTCATTTTGATAGATGATCAGCCTATATTGTATAATCCTCATGATTCTTTATGTTCTTATTTCTTTGTAAAGTGTTTCGATTAATTCTTTTATAGAATTATGCACTTAAAAGGTTGTGAAAAATCCTGTCGCAGATTTCTAAATTAAACAAGGGAATTATTCCAATCAGGTAAATATTAGGTTTAAAAGTAATAAAACAGTTCTAGATCATATTGGTAAAACGATGTTCAAGTAGGCAAAAAGAATTTACGAAAAATCTGGAAGAAAGAATTGGTTGGTTGTGCAATAAATGTTTTTAAAAGTTACCACCTTTTGTGGTATTCAAATAAATAGTATATAGTGTCAATTAAAGTTCACGTTATCAGTATTCCCTTGTAAAAAAAAGTAAAGCCTCCCATAATCATCCCTTTACGGGACATACAAGCGAAGTGACATAACAAAGAAGTGTATAGGGTAAACACATTTCAATCTTACGACAAGAGGGGCCAATACTTCCAATAGGATCCTTGGAAGCATCTTAAAATGACAAACAGCATGAAGACCTCAAATTATCAGGTCTGTTATGAAGGTGGGAGAAAATTGTAGAACAAATGATCGTTCTAAAAGTTCAGTTAACAAACGGCTAATTTCTCAAGAAAAGAAGGGTCAGTTCTGCGTATATGCAAGGAGTTTAGGTTTACCTAAGAACGTAGAATGTGAAGGTTGTGAAAACAGAATGCTGTTTGTGTATAATAACTATTCTTGATGAAAGGTGAACTGCTTTTAAGTTGTGTGTTAGGTACTTACTAGTCCACGTAAAAAAAAAATACAGAGAGATCTACATACAAGACTCATTTGAAAATTTACTCTGTAAAAACATACTACGAAAAGTTTCAGAAAGATTCTGAGATGAACCCTAAATTGACGGATTCTTGATCAGGCACCCCCCAAAACTTTGCACCAAGGTTTAAGCAGTTATGAAGCACCCACTGATATTGAATCTTCTTTGTCACTGATGTAGTCACACTGATCATCCAATGATATTCCCGTGTTCAGCAGCTGATCGGTTGATGATAGGCACCAATCACTGGAAGACGTTGTTTCTTTTGGGTTTCATTCATTATGATGGGGGTCCGTAACAAGTTGTAGTTACACTGACATATAAAGCACTGTGTGTTCCAGGCACTGACTATCAGATTGGAGCCTGGTTTGAGCCCACAAATAGGCAAAAAAAAATTCTATGACTGTCAAGTCTAATTTTTTTTTTTTTTTTTTTCGGACCAGATATTTTTTCTTCCATCAGTGTTTTCTAGTCCCACCTAGTATTTACACTGTGAGCTTCAATCCTACAACATTTATTGAAAGATACAAGCTGCTTTTGAATTCTGTTTCTCCTACTGGATTTGGCAAAGAAAATGCAGCTCATCAAAAATTCAGTGTACACATGATTCGATCAGAATCGTATGCTTTTCTTGTGGTATTACAAGTTATCCTTATCTATCTACTCATTGAAGAAGCTTCACATCCTCCCAGTCAATGCCCGTGCAAAGTACAAGATCCTCCTCCTCCTGTATAAGTGTTTACACTGTCTTGCCTGGAGGTCAAGACACCCGGTCGTTACACACGCTCAAAGGGCCTCTTTCCCCAAGGTTCCTTTCACAAGCCACTAATGCTTCACAGACAGCTCTTTCAAGTGTCGCCAGCCCCAAACTGTGGAATGCTCTCCTGATCGATGTAAAAGATCGAAGACCATCCAAACTTTCAAGGTTGCTTTAGAGACTCATTTATTCAATAGGTTGTTAGATATGGGTTTGGTTGCTGTTTTCAACGCCATGGTGTTTTAAACACCATTCTGCGCTATACCAATTGTTTGCACTTTAACCTACTCCTGCAGAGACAGCTGTGCCTCTCCAATCCGTCAATAATCCTACGATAGTAACCCACCACCATGTCACGTTATGTTGCGTTAAAGAGACTTTTCGTGATTTTGGCAACTATGGAGTGGATGTAATAAAGGACGATTTCTGCAAAAAAAGCTGCTATGTCAACCACAGTCGCCCATGACACGTTGCGGGAGTCTGTGCAATGTCAGCTATAAGTTGCCCATAGCATTGAGAGAATTCAACCTTTAACATCTGGAAATATTCTCAAGCGTATACTGGCTCTTGAAATACCCAGGCCAATTGCAGCCGCACTACACGAAATGGAATTGATGAAGTTGGTCAGCAAGTGGAGAATGCATCGGTGAACATTTCGCGAACGAAAGCCATACAAGAGTCCCTGATTATACTGTTCAAGAGAATTGAATCATTCAAAAATATGCCCAAATGACACATCCATTTCTTGGTGGCATTTTGAAGAGGTATGGCAAGTATGATACACTATTGCATAATGACACAACAAGGTACATGTAACTATTGAGGATGACCATCGATTAATGGGAAATCAAAAGAATATAATTGTCACTATGCAGATTTGGAGATTACACCTACATTATAAACTAGTCTCAGTGAAAATTGCCTGAATCTCTTATTGTGTTTTCATTTCTACAGCAATGCCAGAATCAGGATTCTTTACAAAAGGTGAATCATGGACTCGTGCACTCGCTGTTGTCCTAGTTCGCTTGATGTCACATAGTTGAAATGAGAGCAGTTTGTCAGTATTTAAACTGATTGGAAATACTATTTGCGTAGCCTCACATTAGGTAATTCTACTACTAATTAAAGTGACATGGATCAAGTAAGTATTGGAGGAGAGAAAAATGTCTTGTGCGAGTTACACCCCAATGAACAAGGATGGCGTTTGTATGTGTAACACTGTAACAGCCAAAATGCAGTGTTTGTTACGCCAACCCTAAATTGCAGAGAAGCTGTAGAGGAACTAGATTCTGGAGAGGAGCAACATTTCCAGTATGTATATATTATGCTATAATGCTAGGAGTGCAATCACCTGCCTGTACGGGTGTGGGGGACACTTTCATCCAGGTCCTAGGTAAGTGCGGCTGATACCCAAAGTTGGGCTGAACATGCCTCCACACGTGGACATGCAAGTTACAAAAACGTGAAGAAGCGTAACGTTGGACTGCCAAGGTGGATTGGCTGGATATAGATGCCTCATTCCCTTCTGGTTCCACCATCGTAATGGTGCGAACAGCCGTTCTGCCAGAGGCACTCAAAGTTTTCCTTCCAATTCTGCTGCCTATGGGGACAGCACACACCCTGCCGTCAGGTTGCTTCGCCTTCAATGGGGTACAGTTTATCTTAGTACGAGCTGACTCGGACCTTCCAACAGCTAGGAAGATGTTTCCAATGATTAGAGGATGCCACATCTCCATTTTTTCCGTAGCAGCAGTAGTCTCATTACATATTATATTGCAGGAGAGCAATGATTCGTCACGTATCTTGTTATTTTCGCTCTTTCACTGTTCCAGTTCTTATATCCAGTCAGCCAGTGAAAAACTAGCTAATGCATCCCGTGTCTTAATGTCAACTCGATCACTGATTAATGAGTAATCGGGAAGATTTGAGGAGTGACATTCAACCTGACCGGCTGGCCAATCACGATTGGACAACCATGTGTATGTACCAGTAAACATACATAGCCTAAATATATATGAAGTCAGAGATTGTACATAACAATAGTTGCCACCCAGCATTCGCCATTCTACTCACACTACACACAGAGCTCCCGAAAGCAGATCGCATTCTCTCATGACTCGATCCTCCCAGGAGCAGGGCCCAGGGGGTGCTTTTGCGGGGGCTAGTATAAAAACGATGGGATTAATAAAGGCTATTTACGCAATGCAGAAGATCAAATCTGATGCAAGGCCCAGCGGACCAGCGAGAATGCAGACTGAGACTGGAAATTGAACAATCGTGAGTTGCAAACCTTCGCCCGGACACGGAGCAAGGCAATGGGTGTGGCCACAATGTGGAGAGGGGGAAGGTTATATTTAATGTGCAGGAAGCAACAACAAAAACAACCAAAGCAATCAGGATTTCTTGTCAAGGGAGCTACAATCTACGGATACAAGCTGGTAGTTTCGATCAGCCACATGGCTCCATGTTTCATCGATTAAATAAATGTTACCAGATGACCGGTACGTAACATGTATATGTGCACTTGTGCAGCACAGGTTGTGTGGAAGCGTTATCGAAGGTCCCTTGCAACATTGGAACAGCAGCTAAAGGGTCTACATACAATCAAGGAGGGATTCCATATTGCATAGACTCTCACTCACGGTGACTACTATTTGTAATTATCGGTTTTTTTCACAAGCTTCCATCATCCCAAAACTCCACCTGACTGCTTTAATAGTTCATAATGCAGGTCAGAACCCAATAGCTGGTGAGGAAGTACAACGTTCTACCGACACACCGTGACTTTCTATTGCCTTGTTATTCAACATTGGTTAATAATTAAAGAAGTGTTGATAATTGCTTCACTTCCAATCCTTTTTTTTTTTCTTCTCTATACAATTTCATGAGGAACATTTGTTTTTCTCACTTATAATATACTACAGCCGATTGCTGGGCTTGTCAGGGTACATCATACAGTGAAATGCTTGCATAGGACATAGACCCCGATTAGGTCCCCAAGCGCACCACCAACCACACCCGCCCGATCGCCGAGGGACACTGCCTGGTCTCAAGACTAATCTTCGCACACTGCAAGCTTTCTGCAACCTCTGGTGACCTACTGAGGAGTAGTAGAACTACACGCTGCCACTGGGGGGTTGCCCACTCTTAAGGCTTCTCAGCTTCTTGCGTCTTTGAGAGGTTACGAGCCTTGCGTGGCTTCTGGTGGTGGCCTGGGCTCCGGATCTCTGATCGCATTGTTTCTCTTTCAACTGCTTCCTCTTCATCTTTACCCATCTGGAGAGAGAGAGAGGAAGAAAATAATAGATAGAGAAGAAGATATAACTGTCTTGTCTTTAGAAATTGTTTTCCACCTCAATTCACCTTGGAAGACCGCAAACAATGGTTGACTATGAGACTGCTCGCTTAAACCATGGTCACAACAGTTATATCGAAATAATTTTGAATGATACTGTATTGGCATCGAATTGCACTCATACACAAGGAAAGTGTTATTACTACTTTAATAATGATAAGTGTATTGGGATCATGTAGGAATTGCCTGATATCAATGAACTACGGGGTCCAAACACTAACATGTATGCAGCATGTAGTGTCGTCCTCTTGCCCTTCCTTCCACTCACTCATGGGAGAGCAAAACCTCCTGGAAGGCAAAAATCACGATATTAAAAGATGGATTCTGGACAGTGGAATGGAATTTCTATTCAATTTTCTCAAAGCCAACATAATTAATTTAAAGACCACACACAGTATAGCAAATTACATTTTATAATGACTCATAGAGTAGCTCAGTTTCTGCTCTGAGCAATGAATGCATTATAAACTCCCTCCCCTTTGATATATTTTCATATACTTCTGTGAACCTTCAACTGATCAAAATTAATGCACAAGCCAGATGGTAATCAACGTAAGCTCTAGCGCCGAACTTGCACTTTATTCAATTCATTTCAAATGCAAGGGCAACAGGGGATGAATATATACATGGAGTATTAGCTATTAGATGAACTAGACAGGTCATGGCAACGCAGTTGCTTGTAACTATTTGGAGAGCCATTAAAAATGTCCTCATGCAAGCTGCCCTGAACAACGGGCATTCGTATGTGTAATTGTATCAGAAACATTACAGCTGTGGTTACTCTGGACGCGGAAATTATAGGCAAGCTGGCAGCGGCAAATTCTAGGTGAGCACCCGAGGAGTGCAGTAGGCTTCAGCAAGGGTGGGGTGGGGGAGGGGGGAGGGGACATTTTTTTCTCCTACGCTCTTAGTACAGTAGCGGGTGATGCCAAAAAAGTCGGTTGTTCATGTCTCAAAAGTAGACATAGCGAATATACAGAAACAAGAAGTAGTTATTATTTACAGTATGTCCTTATTCTCACACAGCAGGGTCCAATTAGTGTCGGGGGGTTATCGTTGGATAGCGGGGAGGCTATGTTATTATATCACATGAGCTTCACAGCCAGTTCATCCTTTCACAGATATTGGTTTATCAATGGTGATCAATAGTGTGACACATTTATAATTTTGTTATCTGGAGGGGATCACTTATTGTGGACACAGAGTGATGAACCACAAATACGGATTGAAGTTATATTGTGGACACAGTAGTGATGAACACAAATACGAATTTGGAAGTCTAATGTGTGGACACTCATGGTGCTTTATTGTGGTTTCATTAGAGTGGCCTGAAGTTTCTAACCTAAACCTCCACAATGAACAATTCTTAAGTATTGCTGTCAGAGCATGTGTTGAACATACTGTTGCCAGTTGATGGTTCAGTAGAGTATATATTCATAAGCAAGGTTCTGATGGGGATGCTATTCTGGTCAGAAGAGATCATTGAGCAAAAATGAAGGAACAGCAATGTCACCTTCATTTGGTACCCTTGTACGACCCTGATGAGGACAAATCCGAGACATGAGTTGACCATTCCGACAGTACGCTGGCGAAGATCGTGCAAGAACAAATTTATCCAAGTCAGAATTTGACAGAAAGAAATGCTGCAGGTTGAAACCTTGAGCAATCATCGGGTTGCACAGGGAGTGGTTTTTCAAATCCATGTTGAAATGTAATGAGCTCATGTGTATCATATGTGATTTGACGTGGTGATGAACAATATGTTTCAATATGCAAGGGATTCAAAGTTAGTTATTGAAGCAGTCGTGGGCCAATTGCCAGGGTTTGGAGGGCTACCGTCTGAGAAGAGGGGTAACAACAAGCAGTTTCCGGGAAGGCAGTGGACCAAGTATTGATAGACTTCTGTAAAATGGTGCTAGGAATGGTGAAATGGAAGGTGAACCTTTTTGAGAGTGTTGGAGAGGACATTGTCAGACCCAACGGCTTTGCTCACTCTAGATCATATAAAAGGGAGTCCTTCAATAATGGTCAAATTCTATGTATATTCAACCCACCAATTGTTTCAAATTTCTATGTCTGAAATTTGATGTTCCACTGGGGTAGATAAGGATGGCATGTGTCTGTATTTTCCTTAGTAAAACTGTGGCCGGAGTACTCTTTAGCATTTTTGATGATGAAGGAATTGACAGGAAATTCTCCCACAAGTACTAAGTTTCATCAGTAGTCATTACACTAGATTGTAGTTAATCCAACCTCATCTGTTGGAGGTGCATTTTTGCAGATTTTCCACTATTGTTCATTAGTTGGTAATGACCCTTGACATGAAAATTCCTGAAACATCCCAGAGGTAGACAAGTCCATGAAACACTGACTAATTGATGGGTAAACAGGGCGTACAGGTGGGGGAATGGGGGGGGGGGTGGGACAGTCCCCCCCCCTTTTGAAAGTGGGGGACATGTCCACCCCAATTAATATCATATCATATTATATCATATCATTTGTCCCCCCCACTTGTACGGGACGTAATAACAAAGATAGGCACTGCCCCGATTTGTTATCACTCAAACTGATTCAATTTTTTCTAACCAAACAATAATTGTCCTAGTTCACTAATTCCCGGTGCGGTCCCCAGGTGAAGATTTGGGACCCGAAGTAGGGCCAAAGTGGAAAGAGACTCAGCTTCACTACCGAGAGTTCTCAAAATTTGAATCGAATAGCCAAAAGTGATAATTTTCAAGGTTTGTTTGTTTAGAGCGCGCAATGGCTTTTTTCTATCAGGCGTTGTAGGCTAAAATATGCGATTGTAATGCGTACAAATCATTTTGTTCACTCGATAATTTCAAGAAGCCCTGGGGGAAGACTCCCCCCCCCCCCTTCTTGTGAGTGAACAATTTGGGCGAAAATCATGGAAAATTGGGGAAGGGAAAAAAAAAAGATGAGGAAAAAAAAAATGCGAACTTTTTGCAGTCTTTTCGATAAAATGCCCCAGAACATGCGCCGATAGTTTCCCATGATCGACTGTAAAATTCAAGTTTTAGGGGCCCATAAGCCTATGGCTTTTCCCTTCGATCCCACCAGAGGGCGTTCGGTAGACCCATGGATCCCACGCAAACAAAGCCAGCGATAGAAAAGGAATAAAAAAAATACAATGTGTGATACGCGGTAAATCATCTCAGTATGCCCATGGACAATTTTGTCTGTCTTTATCAAATCACACATGTAGATGATAGTGCATGAGGCTTGGCAATGCCGTTTCCGTCGATCTGGAGAGGTATTATGAAATCTGAACTTTTTCTAGGTCGCTCCGCGCCAATGATGGTGGCGCTCCGTTAGATGGTATTTGCCATCCGATGGTCCCCCCCAACTTTTCGGAAACGCTCCCACGCCTTGATGGTAATGACTAATCGCATTTCACAGATTTTTTCCAGTTTTTTTTACATAATAGGTCAGCGGGCCACTGACCCATTCAACGACCCTTGACCTGAAATCACAGAACGGTCATAGGACAACGAGTCAATGATAGCACTGGCACAGAGTATTGATGAGTATCCAGCGGGGCCTCATCTTTGGTGTGGAAGCATTTTGCTGGTTTGAATGTTGAACATGAACAAGAGCACCATGGTGCTGTTAGTTCAAACCTGCACAAATGTACCAAAGACGAATGTACAATATGTGTTGTTAAATGTTCAAGATCCATAGGCCAAGAAGGCAGTTTCAAAGCAATGGCCATTTTGAACCATTCTGTTAACAATTATCTTCATAGGGACAAAAATGTCTTAGCGTCAATTGAACATTGTTAATCACTTAGTCAACATCCAGCGAAGAATGCCTAATTGAGAAAGAGGCAATTTCACACAATGGCTATATGACTTGGACCTTGACCTTCACAAGTTCACAAAAGCATGAACATTGGTCCAAGTTTGGTCAACATCAAGTCAATGAAATGACGGTTTTGATTCTTTTATCAGATGTTACTGTTTTTTAATTTAACCGACACTATATGACGTTGCATCAAAATCTGCAACCCTAGGGCCCACATGGGCCTATAGCCAGAAGTTGCAAAACCCCATGATGGACCACGACCAAAAAGCATTCATGTAACTTTGAAGAAAATCAATTGGTACTGTGCAGGAGATGCAGTTTCAAGTCCACATTGGGTGAAATTTCAGAGAATGGGCCCTCGAGCTAAAATTCCCCGAAACACACACAAAGGTAAAGACTGTTAGGCCATCATTGGGACTGACTGTCAGTTATGTGGACCAAAACTCGTAAGAGGAGAAGCATTTGAGGAATTCCACATAGTGGGCCCTGGGCCACAATAAGACCTTGGGTACAAATCCCGGCACCCTGAAGGTACAGCTAATACAGACCTAGTATGACCGGAATATCGAATGGTGCAACGAGATTTGTAGGAGTACAAGATTTATAACAAATTTCATATATGGGCCCATAGGGCCCCAAACTGGGCCCTGGGCCCTAAAATTCTTGAAACAACCCCCATGGCCATCTGCCAAGGACATTACAGGTACTTGAAAGAAATGAAGAAATAAATTTGAGAGGTGGGGAGATATGCATTTCAAGCACGTTGTGAGAAATTTCATGAATGGGCCCCTCGGGCCCAGTGGGACCTGGCAGTTGGAGAAGTCCTGAACAACACGAAGGTATGGCTCATAGACCATTTTCCCAATTATGACAGCCCTCATTTATGACTGAACATTAGCACTGGCACCAAAATTTGGAGGAGAAGTGACATTTTGCATTTTTTCACTTCTTGGCCCATAGTGATCTTTATGCCATTTGACCGTGACCTTTAGGTGTCAACGATGACCATCAGTCAATAAACATGTTGTGACCAAGGTCTGGTCGAGATCATAAGAAAAAAGCCACTAAAGTTTTTGTGGCCCAAAAAGAAAAAAGTTTACAGGACTGGATAGATAGGAGGATAGATAGATAGATAGATAGAATGACATGGGGGGCATCACAATAGCTCCAACCAGCATTAAGCTGGTTTGAGCTAAAAATGCATATAAAAGTGCCACAAAAATAGAAATGCAATCACACCATTTTGATCTGAATTGGTTTAATTCATCGAACCAAATTGCCAGAGGGGAGAGGGGAGACAGCTATTTTCTTCTTAGACCCCCCACCCCCCTCTAGAATGTAGTCATTCAATTTTGTGTTATTCATGTTAGCAATACCTGAACCCCTTGAAGTATGGAGGTTGAAACCCACCCCAGATACTACCAAAGCAAACCCTTCAACACCCCACATTCCAAAAAGGAGTTTATTTGAGACAAGTTTCCTTAAAAAAGTTGTAGAGACAACTCGTCTCCGAAACCTGCTGAACCAGCAGTAACTTTCTAAAACAAATTTCTAAAATATTCAGAGTGGGTAATGCCTTTGTTCAAGCAAAATGTGACTTAATCAATCATCCCTAAAAGCCTAATTGAAAGCCAGCTATTGCGTTTTTAATAAATCTTTATTACTTTCCCGGTTTATGTTCAGCCTCTATACCTAGACGGAGAGAACAGGCCAGCTCAAATACGAACCACATACAGCACTCCGATATGTATACTGCAGAGATTCCCTCAAAATCACATTCAGGGAGGTCATCCTGTGTCGGAAACATTTAACCAATGTCGGGCAGGGCTAGATGTGTAGACAGTACATCATTACCCCAGAGCTCATGCCAAGTTGTTAGCCCCCCCCCCCTCCCATTCCCAGAGAAATTGTTTCGTTGATTGAAAGTTACCTATCAGGATTTGCATCTTCATTTACTATTCTCCCCTACTTTTTTTGGCCATAATTTTAGTAGCTGAAAAAAAAAAATCAGTGCAGGTAAGCAGCTCAAGCCATCATTGTGTGTCCATTTATCAATAATTTGTCATATCATTCATAATTTTCGAACCGTTATAATTAAGGAGATCTTTGTCATCCATAAAGAGGTGACCATACGCAATTTGAAGACTTAACCAAATCCCTTCAATTCACCTCAGCGCATTGAAGTTGGACCAAGATGCTTCATTCTTTTCTCATAAACAAATCTGGCATACAGTATATTCATTTGAACATTTCTGAAAATTTTCAATTTAGGCAACTGCCTAAACAGCTGACAAACAAATTTTCACCCAATTTGCAATATCAAGAAAAATTAATTAGTTTAATCAAGCCCAGAATCAATGTAGTTGGTTTTGAATAGAATAAAAGTAACACCAAAAATTGTTCTGAGCTTACTGCATAAATCTTGAGGTAAGGTACTCACAAGAGAGATGAATTCTTCCATCACCTCTTATAATTTACAGATCTCAGTCCGATTCAGTTGTTATAGTGCCCTTTTTTGAAGAATATTTATTGCAATGACTTTGGATACAGACATGTCTAACATCAGTGAACCTGTGGCCGGGTCACTCACAGAGCAAATTGCCTAGTAGCACTGAGGCTTCCATTGTTACAACAACATGCAACAATTCAGTCCCAGAAAAAAGTTCGGAATTAGCTCAGTTGTTAGAGCTCCGACTGTTGATCGAAGATTGTGAATTTGAAACCACGACCATGGTGTCCTCGGAAGACACTTCATCTCTATGCCACTCTCCACTCAGGTCTACAAATGGGGACCGTGTAAGAACATGAGTCATAACCAGCACTGTATTCACTGCTCCACATGCTCTCCGGATTGTTGGAGAGTGCGTACAGTCCTCTCAACAGGGCAATAACCTGTGACACTTCATCTTTAGGTGAAAGGCGGCTATATGAATTCTCAAATATAATTAGATTTAAATTTATAATCATGTTCCATGTACTCCACCCCAATATCAATGAGAGACTGGGTACTTTGCTGAAGTGATCAAATATTTTAGCATGTTTTTTTTCCCAATGTAATATTGGAACATGATCACATTCCTAACTCCTCTGTGAGCATCCATTTGTATCACTCATTTACAAGCTACATGGGTAATCATGGAGTCACAATTCACTTCCCTCACCAAAGACCCCAACACAACAAGTCTTGTCTAGAGCAAGCTTTTCAAGTGAATAATGAATCCTATGAAAGGTCATTGGAATGCATAGAAAGTCACACAGCGTTGAATGAACCACGCTTGTTCAGTATTATTTATTAATATCCCCGGGACACTGTAGTGGTCCCAGGGGGTATATGGGTTGTGGCTGCACCGCGTCTCCGCCGTCTCCGCCGCCGCGTTTCTTGTTAGCGCTCAGCTCTTCACGCATTGTCCTCCCGATTTACTCGAAACTTGGCACCCATGTTTGTTATGAATAAATCTCGGACAAGTTCGAAAGTGGTCGTCCGCCACAACAACAGACCGCTCTGCGGCGGCCATCTTGGTTTTCACAACTAAACGCAATGGTCTTCTCGTTAGCGCTCTAGTCTCTAACGCATTGTCGCGATTTCTAGAAACTTGGCCCCATGTTCGTCATGTAAAATCTTGAACAGTTCCGAAATTGGGCTGCCCACAACCCTCCAACGGCGGGCATCTTGGATTTTTCGACGAATTGACTTTTTCGCAGTTATGGCACGTTTCGGAACATGACAATCATTTGGGCCACTTTATTTTCTCGCCCATTGGAACCCACATGACGGCCATTTTGAAATTTTCGCAAAAATACGCTTTATCCGATTGACTTGAAATTTGGGTGTACAGGTCCCGCCATGAATAAATCTTAGAACGATTGCAAAAGTGGGCATTGCCCACCCCCCAAGGCGCCAATCTCGATTTTTCTGACAAATGACTTTTTCGCAGATATGCACTTTTCGGAACATGGCGCTCGTTTTGGGACCTACTTTAGTTTTCGCCCCATTGGACCCCACATCGTGGCCATTTTGAATTTTTTTGGCAAAATAACGCTTATCAAATCCGATTGACTTGAAATTTGGTGTACAGGCAGCATTGAAGAAATCTCAGAAATTGCGAAAGTGGCCCTGGCCACACCCCCCCCCAACGGCGACCATCTTGATTTTCAACAACTTACTTTTTTGCAGATAGGCACATTTCGGAATTGTGGCCGATCGTTTTGGGACCCACTTTAATTTGTGCCCTATTGGAGGACCCACATGGCGTCCATTTTAAATTTTTTGGCAAAAATAAAGCTTTATCTCGTGACCTACAATTTGTGTCCAGGTCCTCCATGAATGAATCTAAGAGACGATTGGATAAGGTGGGCATGGCCACAACCCCCACGGTGGCCACCCCTTCAACTGTGGCAATCTTGGATTTTTCGACGAACTGCATTTCAGGCCCAGAGGTCACGACATAAAAAATTAATGTGCTTCTTTCAGAATAGGTCCACAAGGCCATTTGTGCGGGGATATACACGTCGGCGGTTTACCCGCCTGCACATGTCTAGTTATCTCCTAGATTCACAACAAAACATTTCCTTCCTCAGCGAAGTGCTTGAGTTGAGCGCAGTGGTTGCACATTGAGCAAATAATGACTACTACATGTATATCATCGGGATTCATATGATTTAGGAGGGCGGCCACAGCATTCAAATATACAAATTAGCTCCTAAATTAGCTCAAGCCATACAAATTGAATGCAAAATCTGTGAACAAGCAGAAAGAATCACCCCCCAAGAAACGATATAACATTATCGTGAGGAATTCTCATAATTTTTGTAGAAGTAGCATTAATGATTTTTCACAGAGTGGCTTAATATGCTATTTTAATGACCTTGAATATAGTATTTGTAACTAGGGCATTAATGGTGCTGTAGCTCATACGAAATAAAGAATTAAATATGAAATCTGTGAATGAGCTGAACAAAAGAGTCACTCTCCAAGGAATATTGACATGATTCTGATTTTGATTCCAATAGTGTTGTAGAAGTAGCATCAGTAAGTTTTCACACAGTGTACCGCTGTTATACTCTTCTAATGATCTTTGACCTTGACTTTATAAAGTAGTTACAATGCCCTAACAGTCAATAATGTATCAAAGTTTGGTTAAACATCCATCAATAAGTGAACAATCAGGAGCCAAAAAAGGGAATTGCAGACAGACAGACGGACAGACAGCAGAGCATAGATGTCAATGCCCATCAAGTTATTAACACCTCTATAATCAGTGCATCAGCAAATGAGGAAGTTGTTAATTTATCCCCCATGTCTCTGATTGACAGGAAATAGTCCGAGATCACTGCATGAGGCCGCTAGAGTATGTTCAAATAATCACAAAGGACTGAACCGGCCAATTAATGGAAACCTGATCTGAAATGAATTGTTTTGCAATCATATAATTACAGTGCATCTGTTTTTTCCCGCTCCAATTTGCTTCTTGTCTGCTTTACAGATATAGAATGTGAATATAGTTTGAATGTTGGTTGGTTATGTTGGCCGATGAGTGAAAAGTTATGCATATTGGTTTTAACAACAATCGCAACGCTCCCTTCAAGTTTAATGGTCAAAGTATTCATTTTATTCTTCTTCTTGATTTGAAACCTTCTACAGTACAGACTCGTCGAGGTTGACCAGCGCCGACTATTCCGGCGTTTCTCGATGATTTGCGGCGATATCCGATGTTCCCGACGTTTCTCTATAGTAAAATCCGATGAAAAAGCATCGGCCGATGGAGGCATGCTCCGGCGGTTTGCGCATCTTGACGAGCGGATTGCTATCGATCTTCGATGATAAAGCATCGGAACCGGCACTTTTAATTCCCCGCGCTATTCAAACAAACAGCCTTAAATGCCGAAGACCACCATAAAGGGCATGCGACCAGTGGTAGGTACAACCGCCGACACCCTGCGACGGTCCTCCTGGGGGGGCATCTATTCTACTTGGATTATAGACGATTATCACTTTGCCTGAATAGATGAGCTCATGAAAGTCTTTGCGTGAATGAGCAGAAGTCACGCCTGAATAGAAGAAGCTTAAGATACTGACAATAGAACTGATTACTCTACGCAGGAACCTGTCACAATATCGTGACTATCTGTAACATCAAGACTTTTATAGCCACTAATAAACTAACTCGTTTTTCCTCGCCAGTTGTAATTGATAGTTTCGGTAGGAAACTTTTAAACTTCAATAATTATAACAATATAAATATTTAAAATGCTTGCATATTTCTTTTTCTATAACTGCAAAAGTTACTCGTTTGCCAGTGAAGGCCGTGCCCTTTTACGTTAATTTAAAAGAGACAACTTGCCCCAATATTTCGAGTTGAGAAGAAAATTGACAGAATGGTAGCTGTCAGATGGTCCATAAACGATCGATTGTCCAGTGTCGTATCAATCAAATTCCAGTGTTACCACTACAATAATAACAGCCTATTTGGTAACTGTCTAAAACCAAAATGAGCTTTATTTACATATGCACACCGAACAATTGCAAGAACTGCTGTTTACTACTTTCATATAAGATTAATATCTTTTGTCGAGTTCTGGGAACGCCGTCCTGGTGTCTGCAAATGTTTAAAAAATATTGAGGGTCGCCAGTGTCGTCAAACATTAGGAATCGACGCCAGCTCTGTAAGACGGGGGTCAGTGGAATGTCCAGTTTGAGCATTATATAGTTTATCCCAGCCTGGGCAGAACATGTCGTTGGCGGACATGTTGTACGACCCACGAGACCGGAGTCGCGAGCCTGAGAGGCCACGAATATAAAAAGAAATTCTTAGGATCCGAGCGTTGTTCTATGAAAAAAAAAATCATTAGCGGAGACCATGAGGAAATGTTGTCTCGCGATATCCGGTGATAAAGGTTCAAACTTACACTCGAGATGCTGCCTATTGAAGACTACATGGGGTAATTGAAGCTGCATTGATATATGATTTAAGAAATACCTGACCTTCGAAGTCAATTTAGGGTGGAGTCAGTTAGTGTGGTAAGTCATGGGTCGCTAACTGTGGGGACCCCCCCTGCAAACATGGGAGCGAGCGATTTTTCTCCCATACTATGTCAAATAGTGGGGGATCTGTTAATATCCCCCCCCCACTCCTCTTCAAAAGTTGGGGGGTGGGGCGTGTTCTCCTGTGCTGGCTCCAGGCATCGCGTCCCAGCTCAATGAGCAAAATGAATATGGTTCGTGGTCGTCCAATAGCTGAAAAAACAAGGTCAAAACATAACCCCCCCTCCCCAGTCTTTCTTTCAACTGCTCACTAATTTGGATCGCAGAACTGCCCATTGCCATGGCCGTTTGTAGGCTCACTCACTCAAAGCGACAAAGTACAACACAATTATAAAATGAATAGCAACAGATTCACCATTGCATACACCCCATATTAACAACATTCAAACATTCACCGCACACATGCACTTTCAACGGGAAATTTGGTTTGAAGAAAAAAACGGAAAACCCGAAAAGCCTCTTCCATACCGCATCAGTGTAAGTTGCAAAACATTAAATAAGAGTATTGACAACTATATTTCAGCGGGGGCCGTGGCCTAGCGGTTACGCCGCTGGACCAAGAGCATGATTGATGCGAATGTTCGCAAGGGTTTCTCCCAGACGAGCCGTATGCCACGTTTTGTTCCTCTGGCGTTCTTGTTTTCCCGTTCAGCAAAAGGGTCTGCTTTTTCAAGTGCTTCAGATGTTTTAATCACTCCGTTTGTGTTTAATATGTTCCGGTCGTTTGTGTTGGAATGGTGTGTGTGAGGCATATGTATTTATTTTTTTTTTTAAAACTGACAAAAAAAAACGTGCTATAGTCTGGTAGTGTCCATGTGTTTCAAGTCTCAACAGGCATTGGGAGGGGGGCTAATGACCAATTCCTGGACCTAATGGTCTGCAATTTATGTTTTTTTTTTTTTTTTACTTTTGTCTCACACAATTTTCGGTGTAAAAGTGTCACTCGTGAAATTCATAACTGTCAAAGCATAGGCCAGTCTGAAACCAATGTTTCACAAGATATGGTTTTGGTCCAACGCATAGGCCCTGACCAAGAATGGCGAGGCATGTTTTTCCCGTGTTTCCGTTTCCTCCGTGTAAAAAATACGCATCTAGGTGTAAACCCGAAACGGGGTGATCGTCGAGTATCATAAATTTAAGGATATAATATATAAATCAACCGGTGAACATCGACCTCGGAAACATCGGACCTCGGGAACATCGACCCCGGGCCCATCGACATAGCCCCCACTTTTCAACTCTCAACATCTGCCCGAGAACGCATCCTGAGACGCATTGTCTGGGAAAATTTAACCTTGACAGACACGGCGGAGCCGCTGGATCAACTTCAAAGTTGAACATTGTGGAACATTTTCACAAGTCTCACAGAGGTAGTAAACAGCTTTCACAATCCGATTTCAGCACTGGCCGAACTACTCTGGGTTGAGTTTTGGCACTGGCTTTGTCCTGAATCTCTGTATTTTTTATACATAATGGGGTTTTAGAAGCAAACGGTATTTAAACTTTTGAACTGTTAGTCGCTTTCATTACCTTAGTTTATAATTAAATACTTGCTTATTAACTTTTTTGATTTTTTCTCAAATGGTATTTTTTTGGGGCAAGGGGTAGTGTCCCTCCTCTCAATATTCGAACAATTTTTGCCACTCACCATTTTGAGGGCCTTCGCCTCCATTTGGCGTTTTATATAAACCCTAATGCCCACAACTAAGTGACGTGCCGTCGGGCGTGGCAAAGAATCTATATTTTAGCCAGCTGTTTTATTGCTAAAATCTCTTAATCTCTTCATCTTTCGATTTCTTATTTAATTGCTTTGACCCACCCCCCTTAGTTTTCTCTTTATTCTGACATCGCTACGGTAATTTTTGACAAAAGTTGTGTAATGAACCCGATATTCACTGGACCTTTTTCAACAAAATAATCACCGTCATCTGTCTCTTTCAATAAAACTATCATTATGACTTTTTAAGACAATTCATTCCACTGTGCAGTCTGGGAGATTTTTTAATGACTACCCGTCTACATACTGCGCGATATGACAAATTTCCAAGAAGATACGCGACATTTATGACCATCGGCATTCTCATTCCAGTGGGTAAAATCAATTTATAATATAATATATATATATAATATAGATATGAAAACAGACGTTTATTTCAAAGAGAAAACACTATAAGTGTAAACGGAAAGACCATAAAAAAGACAGCAGGCCCTGCATATTGTCGTTGCTCTGCTTTTCAAGGAAGATATTCCATAAATTCATTCGCTGTGATACGCATCTGCATAACGCGTTGGTACATGTTCCTTTTTGCTATTTCCTCCGCGTTGGTTGGCCTTCATTTATGAATTTGTTGTCTTTCGTGGGACCATATCTATCTTAGCAAACTAAATAGAACATATTCAAAACCTAGCCCCCGCTCAGTTCACGTCATTGGTATTTTTACATACGCTACGCATCTATGGAATCCCGCCTTAGGCCTTCTGCACACCAAACTGTGCTCTTCACATGCTTTTTGCCCCCCCCCCCGCCGTAACTTCCAACAAGTGGTTCCGCTCTCTTTCCTAAGTTTCCTGCACTATCGGTCAAAAACATTTTATGAACATACGTTATAACCGCGCGACATGACTTACACCCTATATGTATGCCATTTCCCTGTAGGGAAATGCTACTCTTGAGTGCACACAATAATGTTAAATGGCCGTTCTAATTCACATCAATTGACTGCGATAGGCTAATTTACACACCGTACACCGTTTCTACTGTATCGTATTTTGGCACGGAGCACATTAGCCTGGTTCGGACCCTTGATAAGATACTGTACGCTCGCGCGATCCGCGTAGTAAATAATGTTTAAACCACAACAGACAATCGGTTCCTGCCTTCGCGAAGTCAATCAGCGCAGCCTTGACCGATCAATACCAGCCTGGACCGAGTCCATTGTTCGCATTGTTACACTGCGCTATTCAAACCTTCCTGGCTGGTTTCTCTTGGCTATTGTGTGGAGATTAATCCCACTCCTCGATGATTTTCCGACGGTTCTGATTCAACCTCCATCGAAACCGATGCTTTTTCATCGGCTGTTTCTGAGCCGGCGTTTCCGGCGCTTTTCGATGATTTGCGATGATCACCTACGGTAGTAGGTATTGCCGACTAATTGGGTCAACACCTCGACGAGTCTGTACTGTAAGATTGTGCTGAGCTGCGAGGAAGGGGTAATTTGGATTCTTGGCATGGATTGACCGTCACTTAAGTTTCCTTGATAAAGATGTTGTCAGGCTTTTCGAGCAACTGGTGAGACCTCACCTGGAGTATTCTGTCCAAGTACAGAATCATTACTTCTTGAAAGATAAGCAAGAAATTTGTTTCGAATAGCCTGATAAAAGGAACACATGCCTCCATAGTGGTCAGGGGTTTCTCTTCATTCCCACTATCAGGCAGTTGATGTCCTTGCTCGATCTGAAAAAATAGGGGTCAATGCCCCAAGCTTCGTGGCGAACGCTGTATATTGGACATTCGTAAATATTTCTTCTCGCAGAGAGTTACTGGATGATTGTAGTAGCCCTTCTGAGATGTTATTTTGTCCAAGAGTTGTGAATGCATTCAAGAACATTCAATTTATTTTTCAAGATGTTGTGGTTCAGGGTTCTCCCATGAGACTTCCATCCTTTCACCCTATTTCACTAAACTAACTGTGATGCGTTAGTTACTCAGTAGGTTAAATATTTGCTTCTGATGAAAAATCTTCGTTAAAGTTTGAGGGTTAATTAATTACACAACCAAATAGAACTAAGCCATTCACCGTGTTTATAAAACTCCCAAAGACACAATCTTTTGCTCATGGGACTTTCCTATTTCTTGGCAGATTGTTATTGCCCTTTGAAGGTCAAATTAAACATTTTTTTTTTCTTTACAATATTAACCTTCTGAATCTATATATTTTATAGTTAATCGTGCAGTTGTTGTCTAATTTTGGCAACGTCAGTTGATTGAAGTTTTACTGAATACAGGGAAATTTGGCATTCATTTCAAATTTCAGGCAAACCAATGCTACTATAGGTCTGGTGGAGAGGGGAAAGCAACACAGGGGATAGATTTTAGTTTTCTGATTAGGTCTGTTTTACATCATATTCATACTATGCTATCCTTGCACGATCGCGGCTATGTATTCCTGTTTTCAATATGTTTCTGCTTTCAGTTATTCCATGAGGTTCTGTCCTTCTTGACCATTTTTCACTAAACTAAACTAACTAGCTGTGATGGGGTTCTTTACTCAGTATGCAAACATGGAAAGCCACCATGGGATAATTTGAGTTTTTACTGATTAGGCCTGTTTACTACTAGTGATCATACTACGATCACTATGTTATCCTTGCACAGTCGCGGCTATGTATTCCCGTTCTTGGAGTCTCGACCACGACCTGTCCGGGACTTAGAATCCAGGGAAACAGATCAACTGGAAATAATTGCAATCAACCGTCGGGGGTCCAATGAGCTCTGTTTCAAATATCGCACAATTAGAAATAAACGAAGGATGCCGCTGGAGATTCACCTGAGGGAAATTGACCTTTCAATGTATATCAGTCATTAGTACTTTTTACAACCAACCGGCTGCATTTCTAGGGTATAATCGTGGTTTAACTGGTTACAGAATTTGCATGGAATGAGGTTAAAATTGTGTTTTATACATCGTGGTTAAACACAAATTCTGTTTTGGCCAAACCGCCAAACATAAGTGGTGTAAAAGTAAGTACTTTGCGCAGTAAAATTTCTTCATGGTCGACACAAATAATTAGTTTTGGCTAAACTCGAAGCTTCATAAAATGACACATCCCTTTCAGTTGTAGAGCAGTATAGAGAAGTATGGAAGGTTTTAATGAATTTCACTCGCCCAATCAATGCATGGGCTCACCTGGGAATATTGGTCAATGGTGGGAAGGTGTTTATATTACAGGGAGACCTCTGGAAGAGATTTCTCAATAGTATGTTTCAATAAATCCAATAAGGTCAGGCCGCCAAGCCATTCACAAGGATGGACATACTCTACTCCCCGTGAGTTACTGGTCATTATCAATTTTCTCATGGTCCACATTTAATAGTCACAATTAAAATGTGCCGTCCAATCTACACTATTTGGAGATCCTGAATGTAAGTAGAAGAAATGGGGGCATATTTGATATCACAGTGAACAGAGTAACTTGTCTTTAGACACATTTATGTGCCCTTTGGATTGTAAAATAGCACAAATATATCGCCTGTGGAATTTTGTTCTTGAAATGAAGACAGATTTAGATTTCTATATTTAGCCACATAATAAGCACTAGTAAAGGTGAAAGGGTAATTGGGACAGAGTGCCTGGAAGCCTGTATATACTACTGTGTAAACAGAAGTAGCACGGATAGCATACTACAGTACATGGAGTGCAATATGACCAACATTTTGCCATTGCCCAAACGCTGGGAGGGCAATGGAATATGACTATACAGGAAACATGATAAGGAAGCATTTCACCCGGAATGCATTTCCCCCCCCCCCCCCCCCCCCCCCCACTGAGAGAGCTAACCGAGCATACTCCAAACAACTGTATACGGGGTCTATCATACAATGTTACCTACAGTCAAAAAAATATTGAGGAGTACCCACCCCCTTCCTCTTGAAAAAAACATAGCAACTACTACTGTATGAAGAGCAGATTTGACAGGTCTCAATTTCCTCAAATATCTAACAACTTGTGAATAAGGACGTTGAATTGCTTCACTAAGGAGATATACCAAAGGGTAAATTTGCTATGATGCAGCATCATTGCCGCATTCATGCAGGCCTGCACATGTTCATTTTGCCTACTCAGTTCGTTCCATTTTATTTGGATGATATTTGGTTTTCAGGGTATGAAGAGCAGACTAGACAGGTCACATGACAGGCAGCATGTTAAGATGCATACACCATTGATCCAACACTACGATACAGTAAGACGTGCCCAGGTGTCACTACCTGTCTGCTTCAGTTTACGATGCATTATCAATGTTTATCAACTTCCACAGCTCCCCCAAGATGTGTCACAGAATACCCTGTGGGTGATGCGGCATGGTTTCAGATTTGACTTGACACTTGTTGACATGCATTTCAATGTGTAGGCTTGGTGTATTCAGATGGTAGCCTGCGACTAGAACAACTGAGTCTGGCAACATACATGCTGCGTAAGTACACAAGCTATCAACGATCGAAAGTGTAGCGTAGGCAAGGATTCCATAGATGTGAATGTGGTGTGCGGTATTGAATGTGAAAATAATTTTACGAGTAAGGTTTGATTTTTCAGAGGGAATTAAACTGTATAACAATGTGAAAGAAAGGGCCATAAATATCTAACAACTTGTGAATAAGGACGTTGAATTGCTTCACTAAGGAGATATACCAAAGGATCAATTTGCTGCACGCGGCATCATTGCCACATCTGTGCAGGCATGCACATGTTAATGTCACCTACTCAGTGTTTGTTCCATTTTATTTGGATAATATTTTGCCTCTACAGAACTTGTCGTCTCATCAGCAAACCAACTGCAGCTCATTTAGAGATGTTTCATGTTCATACGCGCATTAATCCACCAATGGAGGTGTTTTGCTGCATACGACAAATGCATCTAGGTCATGTGAAGTTACAAGACTGTGACAGATGTAGGTAGATGCAGATCATGTAGGTCAGAGAGATCTAGGCTTGGACAGAAGTCAGGTGTGTACCGCGTACGATGCAGATCTATCTACACATGAAAAGTAACAATTACCAAGTCATGGACAAGGCCTACCTGTTCAGGAGGAGGTGGGGGGGGGGGGGGGGGGGGGGGGGGGGGGGGGGGGGGGGAGGAGGAGGGATGTCGGAAGCGGGGGGGGGGGGAGAGATGTCGGAATTCAGCAAACCAGCAAAGTAGAATGGCAACAAAAGCACTCACTCTTAAATGCTGCATCGCATCTTCCCTGCTGCGGTTAAAGTACGCCTCCTTATCCTCCTTCTTCTTGGCTCTCTTGACTTTCCTCTCCAGCTTGGCTTGTTCTTTCTCTCGTCTCAGCCAGGCCTCGTAGGTTTCCTGAGCTTCTTTGGGATCCTTCATAAAGAGAGCAGAATATTCATATAGTGCATGTAATTCCTGATTGACACCTATTTCCAGAAGAGCTCAACTGCTGGAGAACATTTTCTGGGTATTTTACACCTCCATCCATCTATCTTTCCATCCTCCATCCATCTATCCATCTATCAATCATCTTTCCTCCAACCATACTGTACCCCTTGTGTTATGCTCCCACCCGAAGGTGCTTCAGCTGACTAAGGAATCCTTAGTCGGAAATTGTAAAGGCTCCAATTCTAAGTGTGGAAGGACACCGGCGAATCTCACCTACTCTTTCGGAGAGTTGCACTGAGAAACGAGGTAGGGGTGAGAAAATCCTGCTCCGGGATCGCCATTTACAGTCCCCATCCGGCAGATGAGAGTGTAGCTTCACTCGTGCAGCCACTTTCCTACACGAGAAAGGAGCAGGGTGAAAGTTGGTGTCTGTGACGACCCCGGGGTTCGAACCAGGAACCTTGGCATAGCAGGCGGATACTCTACTACCGTTCCTGCCACCACTCCCTGCTCTCATGATATACATAACCTGCCCCTCTGTATCATACTCACCTTCTTTGGTTCAGTTGGCTCCTCTTTCTGTTTCTGTTTCTCCTGTTTCTTCTCTCGACGGCTTCCTGCTGCTTGCGCTTCACCCAGGCCTGGAAGGCAGACTCTGCCTCCTCGCTCTTCAATCTCTTCTCCTCTGCCTCCCGCTGCTTCTTCTCCTCGAGGCGCTGGTTCTTGATGAGCATCTGCTTCCTACGGAGTTCCTTCTGCTCTGGGGTGAGCCATAGGGGCTACTACCCACCGTAGGCTTCTCATAGCCACTCGAATCTTCGGACCCAGCAGGCGAAGCCTTTGCCGACTGCACCCTCCGCTTCTGAAAGGATTGCTTTGGGGGTGTCTGGTATCCTAACGCCGTGGAAGGCCTCTCTTTCTTAGACGGCGTGGCTTTCTTGTGGAGTGGCCGCTGGTGTTTTTCACTTGAGTTCTTTTTTTTGTCTTTTTTTTGGTCTTATCCGTCTGTGAACTTGCCGAGGTCTTGCCTTCCTTATCATCTTTCTTAGGTTCTGCAGCCGTGGGGTGATCCCCATCAAATGCCTCTCCTCTGGGCTCAAATCGCTCACCTCTTCAGCTCAAACTTTCCATCACCTCAATCAACACCTGCTCTTCCTTGGCGTCTTTTCCGGCTTCAGATATTGATTAGCTTCAGTTTTTACACCTTCACTCTCCTCTGTTGCATTAACCTCTGCAGTCCTATTCTCCCCCGCCTCCAATCTGCCCTGTGTTTCGGAATCTTTTCCAGTTTCGACAACCTCTTTCACGAGATCCTCGTTAACTTTGCCCTCCTCTCCCTGTTCGGGTTCTGTTCTTCTGTACTGATCTCGAGCCTTGCATCCATCTGCTCTGCGTATATGTCCGACTGATCACGGTCATCACCCTCCAGCGTGCCATCTACTGTCTCCATCCTCCCATTGACAACCCCCCTATCCACCCCTTGTGTCAGCAACCTTGACCTCTGCGTCGCCCTTGCCCTCTTGCTCCGTTAGCCGCCCCGATCACCCCTGACAAGAATACCGTCCATCTGCGGTCCCCTCCCCCTTCACTAAGATATCCCCCTCTCGACTCAACATTGGTAGTTGATCGTCTCTCTCTTGCAGCGGGCATCTCGGCGGGTGGTATCTCCAGGGAGATGAGGTTTTCCCGGAACTTCACCTTGGTGTTTGTCCTCACGACCTCGGGTAGGGCACCCCACTCCTCGTTATGTTTCTTAAGCGCCGCTTCCATGGCGAGGGGTGACATTTCCCTCCCTCCCTTCCCTTCCCCGACTCAAGCTCCCCTTCGAGGTCGTCGACATAAAATGTCCCACTCCGCCCTAAGCTTGGCGAGCTCATCCTCCAGAATCCAGTCTCCCTCATCACTATCGCTATCATCATCGTCGTCGTCGTCAACTCGTCGTCATCTCTTTTCCCCAGTTGGTCACCCTGGAAAACGAAAAAGGAATATATACACAACTTCTGGGTTTGGAATAGTGTCAACCCTTCTTGTATTCTGAGGGATTGTCGTACAGTGGGCGAAGACTAAAGAGGCGGACTTGTGTTCTAGACAAGGAAAGTCCTATATGTACTGCAGTAGAATAGGTGGTACATACTTAGTAGGATTAGGTTGGTGTTCAATTGAGACATTATTAAACACGTCAGTCAGTTCACATCAGTTCAAGTCCTGCCCCCTAATCACCTCTTATGACAGAGTAAACACCTCAGTAGTGAAACTATACACTATATCCTGATAATTGTCACAGAAGTATGCAAATATCATAACGCTGCCACACATCATCACTTAGATTTTACAATATATCTAGTCATGAATGAATGGTTTCAACAGCACCCCACCCAACTATCCATTTGGATTAAACAGTGCCTATATGTACAGTCATTCATGCATAGTATTACAGTGCTGGAGTCAAGTCCTCTCAATCTAGTCGAGTCATCAGTTTCCGAGTCTGAGTCATCGGCTTCCAGTCCGAGTCACAGTGTCCCATCCGAGTCCTTATGCAAAGTTGACCTGTACTACTATTTTACAAATTTAGGGTCAAAACTTAACAAATATTACTATATCTCAATTAATATATCGGGCAATGTTTTCAATGCAGCCGATACTGCGACATATACTGACATAACGAGAACTTGAAAGGTCCTGGGCTGTTCATACCTCATGCCGAATATCAAAGGTCTAATGATTTTACTGATAGCTGAGATGTACTTGGCAATAATGACTATACTCTAGGTGCATGAGTTGTCTTGGTAGGCCTGACTCCCTGGAGCGTACAGGCCACATTCAATAAAAATTGAATAATGAATTTGAAAATCAAATTTGTAAAACATCGATTGCCATGCATTAACTATCATTGAAAAGCATTGAGAATGAAATTGCTTCTCTTCCACAGTCATCTACTTTTTTTTATTGGGAGCTTTCTTCATCAGGGAACCCATTCCTTCCCCACTCCCTGTGATTCACTCTTCATTCACCTAAATTATCTTTAAAAATTCATCCGTCCAACCGAGTGTTACATGGGGCATGCCACATGAATAAAATGAGCTGACGCATATCGATCCCGAGATAACGACGAGTGTTACTACTTTACTGCAATGTTCCCGCGGGGGCAAAGCATTGCAGTATTGCACCACCAATGAGTTATAGAGCATTACAAAACAAACAACCACACCGCCGGCCGGTAACTTCCGTCATGATCTATTCACATGATTACATGGTAGGCAGAAAAGTAGAATTCCCACTGTCACGTTCCGATCACAGAATTTGAGAGCACCATGGTTAAGAACGTATCCTACCATACATTGGCACAAGTTTAGGTGAGAGCTGGCTATAAATCTCCCCCCAAAAACATTATTTCAGTTGTGTACTTCGTGTTTATTGTACCCATTATCAACAGGAATAATGCTGTACGTCGGTCGGTTAGCAGGTATCAACATAAGTTGATTTGATTAAAAAAAATATGGATATTTTGTCCATGCTGATTATAATGCAAACAGCTTTTTCTAACTAGCAAACTTTTCAGCACAATGTATAGTTTTTTGTTCGCATGTTATCTGTTTATCTCATAACTGATTAAGTGGACCGTAAACACTGCAAACGTGTGTAGAATGATGTAATTTCCCCTCCTGATTTAGACAGTCGCAGTCAGAAGTATTTGGAACGTTTTTTGGGCTACTTTTTGGTAAAGCGTTGTGCGTTTTATTTTGATTGTCTTCATTTGTAGCGATCGTAAATCCAGTTCTTTACTTGTCAAAAAAGAGGACTCGAACCAGGACTCGGACTGGTCCCAGTCCTTGGGTCAAGTCCGAGTCATTGAACTTTCGAGTCCGAGTCCCTGAAAAAAAGACTGGAGACCGAGACAGACTCGGGTTCCTTCATCACTGATGATTACAACACTCCCCAAGCATCATCATTTGGATTACGGCTTTTTAAGCTGTCACCACTATTTAAAAGCACACCCAATTCATCATCCCCTGTTTTCCTGGATTTTATTGTTGACAGTATGGGGGGGGGGGATTCCTGTGAGGTTTTGTGTTGGCAAGTTTCGTATTTTCAGCAGGGAGTTTCGAAGGATTGTTTTGCACACTGTAACGTTCAACGTCGAACTGCCGTCATTCCTCACGACCTTCAAATTCATTATCATCTCATTAAACGGTACTAACTCCAAACTGGCTTATTCACACAGCCACCTTGTTTGATATTCACTATCATAGCAGGTCCATCTTGTCAGAGAGCAATCCAATTTTCCCATTCATAATTAGGACTCCCCAGTTGATGAGTACAACCACAGGAATGCCATATGGGTTACCACAGGTGCTCAGTCTGCTGGTGATTGTTTTATACTACAGTGGCCATAAGATTCATTGTAACCATGAACAGTCTGCTACAGTACCATGCCTATACATTTAGGAAGATTAGATTGGCTCCATGACATTAATAGTAACACACACCATCACAGATTGTCCTTGGTCTAATTTCTTGTCCGCTGTCAATGTGAAGAGGTGAAATTACTATAATCTATTACATGGCCAACTACAACTTTCTACTAGGCCATACTGAAAACAAAAAAATACCATGTTCTCCAGGCCCTTGTCTGATCCTAAGATACTCTGGAGGCCTGTACTTTGCAAAAAAGGCCTATCACAAATCATTTTGATACAGCATACCATTTGCACTGAGACATTTCTTTTCCAAAGCAACAACACCATCCGATGCGGGTTTCTAGACCAGCATCAACAGTATTTTTGGTGTTCCCAGCAAATGCTCTTGTAAGGACAAGATTTGTCTCCTACCTTAATCCTCACCACTGACCCACCTTAATTCCCATTGATAATAACTGCGTGGGCGAATTTGTTTTGATCTATCATACCCCAACCCAGCAAATTCTTCCAAAGGGAAATCTTTCTGAAATTATCATGGTTCATGTACATGCAAAATCTCATTATACCAGGGAATGTTAAAATAGCGTTTTCCTGATTATAATGATAACAATAATATATAAACCTATAAAGTGCTAAAATCTACAAGTATTCAATAGCCCTTCCAGCCCTACTGGACAAGCCGCTAAAAAAATGAGTCTTCAAATGGGACTTGAAACCTGGCCGAGATTTGGGGAACTTTGATTTTAGGCAGACAGTTTCAGAGCTGGGGCCCGCTGAGGGAAAGGCACGATCTCCATAGGTTTTCAGTTCAGTTCTTGGAACACTAAGAGCAAGTGTATTGCCAGAACCAAGTCATAGTGGTTTTCACCCAACATGACAAGTCCTTCAGACAAATCGGATGGTGCCATACTATGGATGCATTCATACACAATAAGCAATATTTTGAACTCAATTCTGAACTCAACAGGCAACCAGTGCAAAGATTGGACGATGCTCAACGATGTTGTGTTGAAATCATAACAGTCCACAACAAGCCTAGCTGCACTGTTCTGCAGACGGGCAGCCTCTGGGTCAAATACCCTGGAACTGCATAGAGCAAACTGTTGCAATAGCCCGAGTGACTGTGAAGGAAAGAATTGTCCACAGAGTGCTCCTTGTTTTTGAATACATCATTTTTTTTCTAATCTTCTTGAGATTGAAAACATAGTAGAAACCAGTCTTGCAAACTTGCTGATAGTTAATCCATTTTCAAACATGTTCTTACTTATCAAAAATAACCCATATGGTTTGGTATAGTTTATAACCAACCCAGCAAATTTATTTTTCACTATATTGTTGCTAATTTGGCAATTAATTTTAATTCCTCTGGAAATTACAGAGACAGATCCACTCCAGCTGCCGACCAGATTCACAAAGGCATTCTAGGGAAGTCTTGGTAACCCACCATGAAAGGGGATGACGGCTATCAGGATTCTAGACTAATTCAATTTTTGTAGGGCACGAGAGTTACAAATACTGTATGTTTCCATCTCTTCCAGTAGTTTCGACTGCATGTTTGGTTCAGTGTCACAGTACAGGGTGCTGGGCGGGGTGCAAGATTAGAAGGGTTCACCCTTAGATAGTCACATGAGCAACCTGATGAAAACACATGAATAGTCATTATCATCCTATCTGAAGGAGAGGCGTCCAAGTTACCCCCCAAGTTACATTTTGGGTGAGAATATTCTCCAATTATTGCCGACCCCTGACACCTGAATCATCCCGCTGACAAACAAGTCCAGAAAAACACACATATGCACATGTGTTGGAGGCTGGGTAGATTTAACTGGTATAGCATAGCATTTTGCTAGCCAAATTGGCATTATTGCCAATCATATCCACAATTGGATTAGCACCTTTTTGTTGAATAGCAACAACACACAAGGCTTGGGAAGTCGGCCATTTTCATTGAGCTTTCTAATCAAAAACGAATCACTGAATCTAACCTGTGTTGGAGCTAGCATTGGAGCAAGGCATTGGCCACCCATTTACTCCATATGTCCAGAACCCCCCCCCCCTGTTATGGCAATTATGATCATGTACTGGTGATCACAACTCACAAAAAGGTGAAGTTACAAATATCCACATCGTAATGGTCACCTCATCCCAAAGTCTCTCAACTTCCAAAAACACTACTACCAACTACTAAACTACCAAGTTGTCAAAAAAACAATCCTAAAAGTCGGAAAATTGTGTTTTTTTTTAACCCCTTTTTTCAACGTCTAACTTGAAGGCTGCTGACATATGACATGTGGTGGCTAGCACTTAGCTAAGAGAATATGCCAGATCCCCGTGGCTAGTAGGTTGGGGTTTTTTAACTGCACAACGTAAAATGGAAAAGGTCGCATATTTGCCGCAATGAATTTGAAAATTCCCCAAAAAAAAGAAAGAAAGTGTAATGCTTCTCAATTGGAGGGAATGCATTGCTTGTCTCACAAGGGATCATGGTCTTCACACAATGTAGCTGATTATGTCCTTTAATGACGTTTGTAGGGACGAAAGATGACCACACCTGTCAAGACTACATGGGGCCCATGGTCAACATTTAATTTTATGAAGGCTAAAGATACCACTAGTCAATGATTAACACTGACAAAGTATCATAGCAAAAATCCCACTCGATACCCTGAATAGTACCTGAACATCACATAACGGGTACCACAAGTGTATGATAACGGTGACCAAGTATGATGCATCCCACACAGTATCTGTAGGAAGAAAAAGCATTTTGCAGTTTTCTTCATACTGGCCCATTTAGGCCCCCTTATATTCATCTTTTGTCAGGTTTGAAGCCATTTCATTAGGATTTCAGGCCCAAAAACCTAGCAGCATTCTGCATCCAGAGTCTTTGGAACGCATTCTTTCTGGCGCCTGCACAAACTCACACATGAATCGATGTACCCATAGTGTGCAGGGACGGTGCATCATGTATATTATAATTAAATGACACCCTCACACAGCTGAGCAAGAATTGCCATTTCCTAGCATTCTAAATTGTCTCTTCATAGACAGACAGGAAAGCAAATTTACAAAATCAGACCTTCTGACACAATAGGCCTTTGTATTAGCAGGCCAATGATATCACCCACCTATCCTAGACCCTGTGATGCCTCTGCAAGCACCTTCAATAAGAATAGCAATCCAAATATCATTTACCTGAACTGCACTCGCACCTGATAGTCCTACAGCTCCTTCACAAATACGCTATGACAACAGAGGATGAATTCATACTTGCACAATGGTTCCAGGTATTACGCGATACCTTACTACTTGCTGGTATTCCAGTGTTATGATCAGTACCAGCCAGTAGTCCTGTCTGACTATAGTCGCTATTCATAGTTACCATTAAAAATACTTTTCCACAGAATCGTTACCATTAAAAATACTTCACAGGAATCGACGTGCGATATGGAGAAAATTTGAAGTTTGATGAGTCAACAATAATAGTTCATTCACTTTCCTAAGGAAACCAAATTTTCAGTGCCAATGCGAGATCACAGTCACTGTAACGTAACCCCCTATGTATCATCTAGCTCTACTAAGTAGCAACAATGTGCACTTTACTAGGATTGTGGTATTCACTTTGTCATGGAGGAATGCTGCAAAATGTGATGTTGAACACCCCAGATAGATAGTCAGTTGATTATGACCAAAGTGAGCCATGAACTTTTTTTTTCCCTTGCTTGTTTGCGAGACATCGCAATCCCCAAATCCTCAGATTCCTCATGCAAGTCCTGAAAATAAGTTCTCTAACTCCGCTCTCTATTCAAAATACATAACACAGTAAAAAGATGCGGGCCCCCGGGTCCGGTTACCTACGGTTTGGCGGTACTGAGGCGACAATGTGATGACGACTTAACCGTGTTAATTTAACTCGTCATCAGGACAAAAATTAAGAATGATCATGGTGTACGTCTTTTCGCAAAATCGACAAACACTAGGGAAATATGTTCTTTGTGTTGTCCTAGGAAATTGAGATAACTGTCATCATGACGAAAGTCCTACACTCTGTCACAATGACGTTTTATCAAGTCGGACAAACAAAATGAAATATTATTCTGGCTTTTTACCAACTTAGTGTAACGTTCATCATGACACAATTAAAAAATGTTGCGATGATGTCTGCCCGCAAGTTGACAACTTGGTTATGATGGCGAGGAGTAGTAATACGGTAAGTGTCATCACGCATGTCACTTCAGTACCCCGTAGGTGGCAATGTTTATTTTGTAAACCGATCCAAGGAGCCACCCTCCACTGGCTAGGACCATACCAGATCTACCACAAACCACAGACAAAGAATTCATTTTTGAAAAGAACTGGATCTTCACTAGTTCACACAATCACACTGCCAAAAATGCGATGCTCTTACAAAAACCCATGAAGTCCACACTGCACTATTGAGTGTCGTTTTGTCGAGTCTGTAGGAGTGTGGTCAAGACAGTGTGTCGGCCAAAATTGATTCCTGACCCAGGACATCAGTAGTCACAAAAAGTTATTTTCCAATTGTTGGAACATCAACATAGTTTTTCTGACATTGGCCTTATCTAATTTTAGACAGTCGATGCGGTTATCTGGTCACAGTCGGCCAAAATTGTTGGGACACTGATTGTGAAGGACATGCTGGGAACCGGTGGTTCAGGCGGTAATGCACAGTAGATAGCATGTGTTGTACCCTAGGCTGTAGCCCTGAGCCAGAGGGCCTGAGGTTCAGGAGTTGTATATTTGCCATAATTAGCTGGGTGAATTTGCTGCTCAATTTGCTTTCTCCAAGGTTTGCCAATTGGCTTGTGACGAGGGGGGAAATGCCATTTTTCTTTTTCCAAGTACAGTATAAACCAGAAAATTCTTGAACATTACTTGAAACACACTGTAACACCAACTACCACATGCATGCATTGATGGTTGTTCAAATCCAACTATCTTATCTTCTTGATCCATGGAGGGGAAACCATAGGAAATCCAGGAAATCCAAACTACCTTCAAAGAGTACCACTGGACAAAGTTCACAATTATACCAAAACATTGCCTCCATAGACCATTATTTTGGTGTACCGTAACATTTTGCCCTCAATGGAATTTGGAAGCCTATTTAGATTAAGCCCCTTGCCACTTCCCTTCCTGCCATAATGTATTTATTTATGACTCGCTGTACATACATATCCTCTGTGGGAAACAAATATGCTGCTCTCGCAAATTACAAGATCATCCGTGATATTGGGTTTTTTCTCCATGATATGCTGTTTTGTACTGGACTCGTCTATGATTTTTTGTATATTGAAGAGTTCACCGCCACTTTATCATCTAAGAGTGATGGTGGACTAGTAATACGCTGATTGGCCCCAATCTGTTTACCTGTCAGAAGGCAAGAGTGCTTTTCCGCATTCCTCAATTATCACATTCCATCTCTCGCTCAGAGCCATTCACCCAACCCCGCACCGATTACCCGACCCCATCCTCTGGCCATATGGAAAGTCGTTGTTGGGAATGCAAATTTGTGGGGCCTTTTTATGGCCCTGCTTATCATTGTTGCGAGATGAGATATTTCCATTCAGAGCTCTATTTCATGGCCTCCTTTCCAGCATTAAAGCCACCCATACTGGTGTAATCTATTGTATTGACCTTATGAAACGACATTTGAAAAAAAATATCTTGAAACGATAGTAGTGAGGTCAAAATGATATTCTGTGGATATGGTCCCTGGTGCAAAAACGAATATATTTGTTTATCTGGCCAGCTCCCTTTGAAAATTTGCAGACTGACCCCCATTTCCTCCGAAATGTGTAGGATACTGCCGGTATTTTAACGGGGCTAATTTAATAGCTGGATCAAACTGAATGCGTCAGTCCAAACCGAAATCGTAAGACTTTCCGTTACGGCGTTATTAGCTTTGTTGTTTTGTATCTTTGTGAAGCTTGTGTATTGCACAAGATCAAGTGCCATCCCATCAATTCAATCTGAATGATGTATTGCACAACCCTGCAACATTCTTTGTCTTCTATTGAAATTAACATAATTCCAACTATGAAAAGCTTTTAGTCTATGTTATAGGATGCTTGTAGTGGGTTTGTAAGTGTTGTTGTCCTTTGGTGAAAGAAAATACAACAGAACTCCTGCCTAATGTTGACTTATTCAACAAATGAACATCAACTCTGTTGTATTTCCAAGCCTGCATTTGTCCTCAATATTCAAGTGCTGTCAATTATATCCCGCCCCGTAAGTGTCCGGGAATATTATGATTTCGGCCGTGTGCCCGCCGTCCTCCGGCCGCGCCGCCGTCTCCGCTGCCCCGCCGCGCCGCCCGGAAACTTTATGCGTTAGCGCTCTCATTCTTTAACACTTGATCCGAGTTGGCCCATAGACTTGGTAACACATGTCCGCATGAGTAACAATCTCGGCATAAGTTCGAAATGGGCTATCTCGTATATTTGTTGCCCTCTATTTTGCAGGTGTTTCGCAGAATTTTCAAGTTCGAGCGATTTACACGGAACTGGTGGTGTGTAGTTGTTGGGCCGAAAAACATGGCAACATTTCAAGTCATCCGAGGTCAGTTGTGCATTTCTTGGCCAGTAGCCTTTAAGCTAATGTGTGTGATATTTCACAAACTTCATTGGTTTTCATGAAACTGGGTAATAGGGCCCAACTATCAGTGCCGAGTGCCGATGATTTTCCCTAATGTGGGCCAAGGTCACTGGCAGGTCCTCTTGCCAATGCCAAGTGCATAATAGTGGGCCCAATTAGCATTAGCAAATTTATAAACTTTGTTGGATTCTCACGAAAACTTTGGTGAGTAGGACCTTCTTACAGTCACGATCAATTTTATTCAATTGCGTTGAATCACTGAAGGTCATATGTGTTTAATTTACATATTCGTTAGCATAATTTGAATAATTAATGCAAATTATCTTCTCAACTTTTAGGGATGTTGGACGAAACTTTGTGAATAAGGACGCTACTACCAGTCCCTGATCAATTATTTAATAGCATCAATCTACTGAGGGTAAATTTGTGGGGACTAATTTGCATATAGTTGTCTCTGATCGTCAAAATGATGAATTTAATCCTTTTTTCGCAATACATTGGACATTTCTTGGAATGCCATATCTCTAGGAGTGCTGCATCACACATGGATGTAAACAATTTTCAATAGAAAACCACCATGTCATTGACGGTTCATTAAAGGTCACTTAAGGTCAAAAACTGATTTAGTACTTTTTCGGCAATATGACTGGGTGTGTTCCTCAGAAGGCAAAATGCTCCTACGGATGGATGTATCACATGAAATAACATTCTCATAAAACCTTTATATCATTAAAGTCATCTCGAGGTCTTTAGTGTCAAAACATTTTTTTTTGCTATAATCGGAAAATTGGAAAATCTGCGAGGCTGGATGGTTCACCATTGTGATATAAAATTGTTGACCTGCATGTGTGTGACCTCTGCCCTGAATTTGACCTCTTTCGGGGTGCCATGTGGTTTAACGGTCAATGCTTAATAAATATTTTGCTTATTTCAGGACGCACCTTGTCCGGGGCTGTAGGGGTGCCACATTACAATTACAGTGCATTATGGAATTGCCCATTTACCTGTACACGTGTTCGCTACAAACAAGTTATAATGTCTTCTTTCCACGAAATATTGTCCGTTTCATGTTCCCCATTTCTTGAATAAGAGATGCGGGATATATACGTCCTGGCGGTTTACGCCGCCCGACATTTCTAGTTTTGACTGAAGTTCTTCCTTTAGATGAGGTATCGAATGGAGACATTCATTTTCAATATCATTGCTGCTCATTTTCCTCGAATATTTCAATGCTGAATAGAGCTCAATTAACATACAAGTACTACTCTCTCACTTCTGGTATCTACAAAACCTTTTTGGTTCCTCCGGTCATTAAACACCCCATACTATACGCCCCTTAGCAGATTTGCAGTGAAACAAACAGACAAGCATGAACACGTGGCACAGGTTTGCTCAAACCGCCTCATGCACATTCAACAAATGGACAAAGCCAAGATTAGGATCTCCAATCTATTAAAACCCAGCCCTGGCACTGTCAGACCTTCTGTTTGCCATTTACGGCATGACAGCGTCAATCTCTCTTGTTTGGTTCGGAGGGACAGTGGTGCACCATTTGTCAGGCTTTATTTGATTCTTCGCAGTAAAGTGCAGAGCTTCACATCTATCACGATGATTTTTTTCCTCTTTTTAGATTTTATACGCGTGACGCAACCTGACACAAACATCATCGTCTCATCGTTATTAAAACTGGGAGATCGGATGAGGCTATTCTAAATAGCACCATTCCATCTTCCCCCAGCAACGGTTTAATTAGAAGCAGCTGAAGTAAAAACTAGGGTAGGCTCTCAGTCATTTCCATGGATGAGGAATGTAGGGTCTAGGTCAGATGTTACGATTGATGAGCACATGTATTCACACATTAATTATAATGGAAGATGTCCCTGGAGCCAGTTCCCCATCCTGTTTACAGAAGAGGAGATGGGTCAGGGAAAATACATTTTTAGTCGGGATAGGTGTTTCACTATCACGGCAGCGGGGTTACTTGGCAGTCTGCCGCAGAACCACGCACACTACATGATCAATCAGCGGAACAATCCTAATAAAAGTCCCCTGGTGAAGATAATATTGGACTGCAGTGGCACTGTGTACTAGTATGGTGTGAAAAATACCAATGAGCAGGGGTATGTTGTTGCAGTTCAAACTTGTTCTCAAATGTAAAGGTGCCTATAAAAATCTAAATCAACACTATGAAGTCTAAGCCATCGTAGAAGTTTTAATGAACTAATTTCACAGAGCTCTTCAAACTGGTTATTACACTCCCAATGAAGCTTCACTATTCAAAAAAACAGGGGGCCTTTAAAAAAAAAATCACAGCATCTGTGAAGAGGTGTTTCATGAGTGAGAGGCAACTGGCTAGCGCTCTTCATCCTATAAACTGATTGAAGAATTCACCTTGGCGACAAAGTAGCCCGTGATCTGATTAATAAGTCACCCCCTACGGCAAATGTCGTATAGACCGGGTTTGCTGCCAAGCTATATTAGCTCGATGTATGAAAAGCATCGCATCTGGCGACACGGGAAATACAGGCGGCTCATAGCCCTGTGCCTCGGAGGGGGGTCAGAATTGTCAGATCAGTAATTCTATAGTCCAGATTTTTCCAAAACACCCACTAATACAGTGTATTCAGGAACATGTTTAGACCCACTGGGAACCAAATCTGCTGAATACCTTGGCAGCAGGCTGAAACTTTTGTTGGATGATGCAGTTATAGCAGGAGGGATTTGTTTCCAGGCTCTGGGGCTAGAAAGCTAGGGTATTACAATTCTCCAATGTAGCCCATTCACAGAAAATACGAGAAAATCAAACAAGGTGGATTCATGAATGACTAGTCTTGCCTTTCTCGGGATCAGTGGTTGTTTTATTTCGCATTTACATTGGGTATAGAGCCCAATATTGCTCCATGAAAATTGGGTGGGGCTGCAACTGTTGGTACAAATAATATTGTACTTCATTATTGAATAGCAGAATTTGCCAAGGACATAACTTCCATTGTCTCTGCACATCTGGTATTAGGAATGTCCTACACTAATAGCAATAAGGCCTAAAAAAAAAATGCTTGTTAGTCCTCCACCGCCCGCTCCAAATTTTCCTTCCGCTCCGAACATATTTTACTTCAATATTTTTTTCAATTTCTCGTTCCGCTTGCAAACTATTACATTTCCGTCACAAAAAAAAACTTTCCCTGTTCGATCGTCGTCTCGACACACATTATAAACCCAATCATACATATACCTGTGGGAGATGCCAGTCCATGACGGCGTGACTCATCGATTTAAAAAAAATCTGTTCTGATCATGACCTGTCCTACCCTTTCTCTAATTTCCCCGAAATACTACTTCCCGCACTTACAATTTGAAAGTTTTCATAGCCTAGAACAGGGAGCCGCGCGATGCACGGCGGGGCTATGTAAATGGCTTGGAAACGGTCATCACACAGATCAAATTACTGCCAGGGTCCGGGCTGCATGGTTCGCGGCGACAATGCATTTATACACGTGCAGCGCAACGCCTTCCTAAACTTTTGGAGCCCTATCAGTGTTGCCACTTCGCACCTGAAATGTAAGAATAGTGATAGTTTTGCAATAAAATTTCTGAATGAAAAACAACAATCATTGCAACGACATAGGAAATTTGGCATAATCCTTCACGGTAGTGTGAACATGTCCAAATTCCTGTCAAGAAAATAAACCTACAGCCCTACAAATTTTAATAGTGTTCTCATACAAAATGTAGCAACGCTGATGAGAGCGACAAACACAGTGTGGGGCTGATAGCACTTCTTCGATGTCTATTTTGCCGAGCGTGCGCTCCTGGTCACCACTCAAGTAGTGTGATACTACACAGTGCCGATCACTAGCACTAGCAGGGTCTAAACATGGCGTCGTACAGCTCGGAGTTTGTGTAAACTCGTCGGTGTTAGAATTATTTATGACCGAATTTGCACTGTTGTGACGACTTCTACCCTGAAGGAGATTTTTGATCACCACTTAGGCAGTGTGGAACAAAACGATTCAGACCTACTTCTGGAAAATGTGAAAGTCGCGGAGTCACGAAATGGCCCATAGAGTGATTTAGGCCCAGATGAATTGGTGTCAACCTTGGCGTGGTTTTTGCATGCAAACTTCCAGTAACGTTTGCTACTTAACTTGTACTTGTAAGGTTGCAGCGGAAACTGAAGCTACTGATGCAGCTAGTTCTAGTAGTGCTGGGGAACGGAACGCATTTAGTGTCCTATTTTATCATGTTACTTACAAAAAAAAAAAAAATCCGCCCGCCTGTCCCGCCATTTTTCAGGGGTCTGGAGGACAACCAAACACCTTTTTTTTTTAGGCCTAATGGGAAGGAATCAGGCAAATCTGTTGTCAATAAATTATTTTCAATTTTTCGAACACCCTTCTCGCCAACGGTGATCACATGATCATCATAGTGATCAGACCTACTATCATATAGGGCTCAAAATTGTTCCATGAGAATTGTGTGAAGCTGCGCTATAGGCAAAACTGATTTCATCAAACGAAATTTGCCAATGAGGTACACTCCCACGTAGTCCCTGCAGTGTATTCCATTTCCCATACACAACTGTACACATGGTTTGATTCCCACAAGGCTGAGTGGGGGGTGGAACATTGGACCAACAATATTCCCCAACTGTCACTGGAAATGACTAATAGAAATATCAGATCGTGTGACACATACGTATGTCATCCAGTGACATTATATTGATCGACCTAACAACCTACTGTACACATGGTCTGTGTTGGGAGATCGATATGAAACACCAGGCTCTGAAACACTACTGAAACAATTTTTGCCACCTAAACCCCAAGTGACTGACAATAGCAGTGCTCATGATGACAGATGAAGAGCTTTTGTATTCATTTTAGGTAGAACCCATTCACATGTACAAAGTATTAGTGTGGACCATTATATACTTGGCATAGTACTTATAGTAATTATAGCTCTATAACCATTTTCATTAACCACCATGAATATCTTTACGCAGAAACGTGCCAATGGCACAGTAGCCACTAGTTATACCTATAGAATGGCAAAATGGTCAACTTAGTAAATGCTACATTTGTCGTAGGGGATGTGAGGTTCTTTCGAACGAATCTACCACTACCAATGTGTGCCGTGATTATACTGACGCACTTTATATCAATCCGAATATCTGTTAAAGTAAGGCCTCTAATAAACCCACAGATTGCCACACAAACACCAGCGAATGGTAACATCAGCCGAAACTGCTGTCGTACAGCACCTTGGGCGTACATGGGATGGCTGTCGATGCCACTGCCCAAAAAATAAATTTTTCGTAGATGGGTTTCCAAAAAATCTTCAAATCTAATTACGAAATGAAAGTCACCTACCTTGGAACATGGGTAAAAAACCAATTGCTGTTGAAGTTGAATAATCTCTCATCTTGCCATTTATGGGATATGACATGCGCACATCCCTTGGGAGATGAAGATATAATAACCGTATTCATTCCGTTACGCGCCCAGGGCGCTTGTAAAAGTTCCAGGATGGGCCGCTTACTAGAGTATACTTTTACAGCTGTTTGTATTCGTTTGTTCGTATTCGTTTGGGTTCTGTCGGAGGGCACTGTGATGTAACAACCACACTTCCAAAACACCATCGCACAGGTTGAAGCAAACAATGTCTTGGCTATTTCCACAAGCAGTGTAACCGTCTCTCTTCCCAACCCGCCCTCCCGATAAGGAAAATCCACAAGACGATCGTTTCCTATCAGCAGCCGTAACAAAACTAGTTTGTATGCTATGCATCTGCGTTGTACAATATAACACGCTCAAACTACAATGACCTATGGTAATTACAGCGTAACGGACCATATGCATTTCCACCTAACCTTGCCTCGACGGCAATTGATACCGAAGCAATACACTGCCGGAATTGCTTGTGACACCGGCTAAAATCATTGCCTGAACCTAATGATTATAATCGTTGTAGATCCGTTAAAATTGTTTCATCCCTCAATTCCTTCATTCATGGACTTGAGTACCTTAGGTCTACGCGAGTCACAAGCCACAATATCGTTTATCGCGGAGCGGAGATGGCGAGCGCTCGAGCGAATTGCGTGTTTAATACCAACGTTTTTTTGTGTATGCTTATGCACTTACAATGAATCGAGCAATAGTGCCTGTGCTAACGCTGGCATGGAAACAGAAAATGTTCCAGCCTTTTCCGCCGTGCAATATCGACTTTATATTCACAAGTTTTTGCCAAAAAGTTTGGTTGGGGGCCGCTTACGGGAGATGGCGCTTAGATGGAAGAATACGGTATTGTATAACCCCCACTCCTTGGCGATTCCCACACCGTATTTCTGGGTCAAAGCCCAGCATCAACCCACCCCCCCCCGCCACTTTTTCTGGAGGACAACCAAAACCTTTGTTTTTTAGGCCAATGGAATGAATGCAGGCAGAAATCGGTTGTCAATAAAAATGATGTCAATTTTTCGAACACCCTTCTGCCAACGGTGATCACATGATCATCAGAGTATCAGACTACTATCATATAGGGCTCAAAATTGTTCCATGAGAATTGTGTGAAGATGCGGCTATAGGCCAAAACTGAGGTTCTCAAACGAAATTTTGCCATATGTAGGTACACTCCCCACGTAGTCCCTGCAGTGTATTCCATTTCCCATACACAACTGTACACATGGTTTGATTCCCACAAGGATGAGTGGTGGGTGGAACCATGGGACCAACAATTCCCCAACTGTCACTGGAAATGACTAATAGAAATATCAGATCGTGTGACCCATACGTATGTGTCATCCAGTGACATTATATTGATCGACCTAACAAACCTATGTACAATGGTCTGTGTGGGGAGATCGATATGAATCACCAGGAGTCGAAACACTACTGGAACAATTTGCCACCTAAACCCCAGTGAGGACAATAGCAGTGCTCATGATGACAGATGAAGAGCTTGGTCATTTTAGGTAAGAACCAATCAATGTACAAAGTATTAGTGCTGGACCATTAATACTTGGCATAGTACTATAGTAATTTATAGCTCTATACCATTGATCATTAACCACAGGAATATCATGTCCAGAAACTGTTTTTTTTTTTTTGCCAATGGCACAGAGCTCACCTAGTTAGACCTATAGAATGGCAAAAGGCTCCACTTAGTAATGCCTACATTTAGTCGGTAGTGATGTGAAGGGTTCTTTCGAACGATATCTACCACTACCAGGTGTCTTGAATTATGACTGACCAATGTCATATTAATCCGATATATTCTGTTTAAGGCTCTAAATAACCAACAGCAATTGCCACAAAAAACATCAGGGCTAACATCAGCCGGAAAGTCTGCCTGTCGTACAAGCACTGGGCGTACAGTGGCTGTCGATGCCACTGCCAAAAATAAATTTTGCGTACAGAATGGGTTTCCAAAAATCTTCAAAATCTAATTAAGGAATGGATGAAAGTCACCAACCTTTGAAACATGGGTAAGAAGAACAAATTGTGTTGACGTGACTAATCTGCCATTCCGGGATATGACATGGGCCCGACATCCCTGGGGAGATGAGAGATATATAATATTGTATAACCCCACTCTTGGCGATGCTCCCACACAGTAATTTCTGGGTTCAAGGCCCATCATCACCACCCACCCCCGCCCACTTTTTCACAGGATGGTTCCAGGAGATTTTACCTTGATGTACCTCTTATTTATGGTCATTAGCCGATCCAGTAGAAGCAAAAAGGGTAAAGTGTGCTCACATGCATTTTGTTTCAAGGGTCGATTGTTGTTTATAGCAGTTACTGAAGTGCATGTTCTTCTATTTCAAACATATTGCCTAAGTATCTCCCGCAACACTGGAATGTGTTAGGGGATATTATGGTTTTGGCCGTGGTCCCGCCGTCTCCGCCGCCGCGCCAAACTTAGGCGTTAGCGCTCTCATTCTTACCACTGGACCGATGACCCAAAAACTTGGTTACACATGTCCGATGAGTTAAAAGCTCGGTAAGTTCGAAAAATAGGCTATATCGTTATATTTGTTGCCCTCTATTTTGCAGGTTTTTCGCAAAAATTTCAAGTTCGTGCGCTTCACGCGAACGTGGTGGTTGTGGGTAGTGTTGGAGCCGAAAAAACATTGGTGACATTTCAAGGTCATCGGTCAAGTTGCCGTGATTTGGCCAGTAACCTAATTATAGCAGAATGGATGTGATATTTCAAAACTCATTGGATTTTCATGAAACTTGGTGAATAGGGCCAAATAGCAGTGGACGCTGAATTTCCTAATGGGCCAAGGTCACTGGAGGTCATCTTGCATGACTAATTGAATAATAGTGGCCCAATTAGGCAATTAGGCAATTTATTAAAATGTTGGATTCGCCGAAACTTGGTGAGTAGGACCTGCTAACAGTCCCGATAAATTTATTCAAGTGCATTAAGTCAATGAAGGTCCTTATGTGTGTTTAATTACATATTCGTTAGCATAATTAGAATATTATGCAATTATTTTCTTCCACTTTACGGATTTTGACAAAACTTTGAGAATAGGACCTACTCCATCCTGATAAAGTTATTCAAGAGCATCAAGGTCACTGAGGGTAAAATTGTGGGGCTAATGCTAATAGTTGTCCTGATCGTCAAAATGATGAGTTTAAACTTCTTTCGCCAATAACATTGGACCATGTTCATTGGAATGCAAATAGGCTTCTGGAGGGGATGATCACATGGAGTTAACAATTTCATAAAAAAACCCCATGTGCCATTGAAGGTCATTAACGGTCATTAGGGGTCACAAACTGTTTTAGTACTTTTTGGGCAAATAGAACTGGGTGTGTTCATCAGAATGCAAAATATGCCCTAGGGAGTGGATGTATCACATGGAGAGTAAACACATTCCCTTTTTTTCATAAAAAACTGGCATATCATTAAAGATCATTCGGGGTCAATTAGGGGTCAAAAATACTGTTTTGTTTGGCTATAATCGGAGAATTGAATATGCGAAGGCTGGATGGGTCACCCATTGTGATATAATGTTGGACTCCATGTGTGTGACCTCTGACCTGAATTGACCTCTGTAGGGTGGTCATGTGGTTAAGGTCGGAATCTTGAATAAATGTGCTTATTTTATTTAAGGAGTTACGGGCAAAAAAAGTAGGTAACTGGTTATTTTGGATATGTGATAGAGCTTGTGTGCTTTCTGGGAGGGAAACACTCACGCTTCGATCGGACAATTACTTTGGTAATGACAAGGGGTCAAAGTCAATTTATACCTTTTCGCAAATATCAATGGACATGTTCTTGGAATGAAATATGCTTCTAGGATGGATGCATCACATGGAGGTAACAATTTTCATAGAAAACCGGCCATGTCATTGAAGTTCATTAAAAGGTCACGTAGGGGTCAAAAACTGATTTTGTTACTTTTCGGCAATAGCACTGGGTGTGTTCATCAGAATGCAAATGCTCCTGGGAGTGGAGTAGACATGGAGAGTAACAATTCTCATAAAAAAACTGTCATATCATCAAGGTCATTCGAGGTCACTTAGGGGTAAAAAACTGATTTTGGGCTATAATCGGAAAATTGCATATTTGACGAAAGCTGGATGGTTCACCATTGTGATATCATTGTGACCTGCATGTGTGTGACCTCTGACCTGAATTTTGATCTCTGTCGGGGGTCATGTGGGTGAAGGTCGAATCTTGAAAAATGTGCTTATTTTATTTAAGGAGTTACGGCCAAAAAAATAGAAAACTGGTATTTTTGGATTGTGTTGAGTGGTGTGCTTTCATGAGAGAAACAACTCCCGCTTCGATCGGACACTTATTTGGTAGTTACCAGGGGTCAAAGTTCATTTTTGTACCTTTTCGGCAATAACATTGGACCTTTCATTTGAATGCAATATACTTATAGGAGTGTATGCATCACATGGGGTGTAACAAGTTTCATAGAAACCGCCATGTCATTGAAGTCATTAAAGCGTCACTTAGGGGTCAAAAACTGATTTTAGTACTTTTTCGGCAATAGCACGGGTGTGTTCATCAGAATGCAAAATGATCCTAGGAGTGGATGTCTCACATGGAGAGTAACAAACCTCATAAAAACTGTCATATCATAAAGGTCATTCGAGGTCACATAGGCGTCAAAAACTGTTTTTGGCTATAATCGGAGAAGTTGGAATATCTGCGAAGGCTGGATGGTTCACCTTGTGATATAATTGTTGATCCTGCAGGTGTTGACTCTGACCTGAATTTGAACTCTGTCGGGTGGCCATGTGGTTAAATGTCGATCTTGAATAAATGTGCTTATTAAGGACGCACCTTGGCCGGGGCTGTAGGGGTGCATCAAACAATAACAAGTGCATTAGGGAATGACCCAGTACCTGTTACACGTTGTCGCTTCACAGTCTATGAATGTCTTCTTTCCACGATAGGTCGGTTGTCATGTTAACCAAATTTCTTGAATAGAGATGCGGGGATTATACGTCTGGCGGTTTACCAGCCCGACATTTCTAGTTGCTACTGTATGTTTACATAAATGCATTGAGTTTGAGGAAATACTAAATTTTGTTAATGTCAATTGTGTGAGGAGGACACACCAAGTCAGTTACTAATGAAGTGGTAGTGCTGAGAATTATTACAAAACATTGAAAAAAGCCTCAAAATTGCTACATGTGGGTGGCACCTCATATCATGCTTTATGCATGTACAGCAGGCATGTACCGAGAGATTTGTCGGGCGTTTGTGAGGGCCGAAAACCCAAGGAAGTGCGCCCTCATATTGCCTCACCCTCCTATTGGCAAATAAGTACCAATTTAGGGCCCCTACACACATCCTGCTGCAAGATTTGAGGAATAACGCAGCAAATCTCCACTGAAATGCCAAAAAAATCAGTTTTTGTGTGAAAAATTATTATCAACTGAGTCATGGGGCCAACCCCCCCTCCAAAGGGGACGTAACTGATGTACAGTGACGAAAAAGGAATTCAGTTGCGATTATTGACGAAACTCTTGAGCCACCAAGTTCCTAATAGTCCGTATTGTGTGTGTCCCCAACTTACCATGCTTGCACAAAAGTCAAATCATGCCAACTCGGGGTTGGCAATGGCAGAAACCCCAAAAAAAAAAAAAAAACATTCATATACAGCATTCGAAATAGCTGGTAAGCATTGTGAAATGCTTCGCAATGACCTTTAGTCAGGTTGTACAAATAAAGACAGCGTGACAGGTTTTCTACAATGCTCAAAAATTGCTACACACGTGTTCAGCCACTATTAAAATGTGATCATATGATTTTAGCATCTCAAGTACCTGCAAGAATGCTGAATAACTTTCTTACCACATTACCCCTAGGGACAGCGTTTGAAATACTGTAGCTGGGGGTAGATCGCGAAATGGCTCCTCAAATGAGCAAAAATTGCTACAAACTCTTGGCAGTGCCCCAATAGGGCCAGTCAGTTTGTAACACAAAACTATGGACAGGAATACAGGTTTTCGAAAATAATCCACGAATTGTACACAAGTGTTCGGCATATTTTCGAACGCTGCCTCTGGAAGCTAACAATACCCGGCTACCTGTAGCTGCAGCCCAGGGAGTTACTGTATGCGAGCTTCCTGTACAGTATACCTGATTAGAAAGTTTATCAACACACACGCGAGTCCCAGTCATGCTGGGAGGGGGTATATTATAGGTTTCAAGAATATGAAACTGTAAAACTTGAGTACACACCATGGTACTGTACTATTTTATGTCAAGTTGGAAAATACCAGTTTAGCAAATAAAGAGAGCAGTGGCTAACATGTGACATTGCTTGTGCAATGCTCAGTAAGTCAGCCATACTCCCAACAGTGCAGTAGGTCAATATTATCATGTAGTTCTCAAAGGATGAGGTTTACTCTGGCCAAATGGAGATGTTTACTAACCTAGATAAAAAAAAAAAAAAATATTGAGAGGTAAATGGACAGCAACTTGTCAAATTTAATGCAGTATACTGTATTCAGGGAGTGGGGCCTGTCCAATGACAACAGAAGGGGAAAAAAATCGGACAATGAAGATTCAAAATAGCTTGCCTCATCGGACGGCTTAGGCGTCCTACCATTTAGGACTGTTTGGGTAATTTCTGCTCAGGGGGTGCTTTCCCCTAAGGAATATGCCCTGATATAAATACTAAATATTTGTTACCGCGATTTCACAGTCAGCAGCATCAAATAGTGTGCTCAATATGGCAGAAGTTTGCAAATACCCGTTTTGTGTACAACTACGCTAGAGGCCAGATGAACCGTTCTTCTAAAAGTTGTGCGGACGGCAATACCTGATAAGTTGAGGCGAATCACCAACTACTCCTCAGATGGCCAACAGTTGTGAGACCTAGCACCCTTCTGGATAGATCGATTGGACTAATTTATACCCATCATGGCTACCATAATTATTATACAACGGATAGGGATTACACTGTACAGCCATCCCCAACAAATCAGTGCTTTTGACTACGAAAATACCTGGCTTCGAAAACAGGTTACGAACATCCTTGTGCAGGGAAGTGAGAGTAAAGATCTCAAAAAAAGCATATCTGCATGTTTCCCCACTTCCCCTTTCAGAGCCAAAATTTGGAGAAGCAGTCTCCGGTACGCCGGTCGCTGTGCACATTACAATGTAAGAATACCAAGGTTAGCAGGGTCACAAACATGTAACGCTCTGTGTAAAAACATAACGACATAGTAGTCTGAAGCACTTTGACTACGAGGTGGAGAAGGTCCATACAGTGGGAAGCCATCTACTGGTATATGGTAATATACTGGCTGATAGAAGTAGGATGAAGAAAATTTCCCCTGTACATCCGTTGACAAGTATGCATTGCCAGATGATCGTGTATGGGAATTAGGTCAGAAGGTCACCACGATATCATTGCGGTTTCAATCGCTAAAAGAATTTTGGTAGGAAGTGCAAATAAGAAAGTAGGGAAGAGTTTACTTTCTTGATCAGACTTGAAGCGGGAGATAGTCAGTTGGTGCACTAGGGAGAGTTAGTACATGCTGCAGTCTATTAAGTGCTCAGATTGATAAAATGTAGTAGTGGGTGACTAGCTCGAGGACAACGTGGCCATGGTGTTTAATACTGGACAGGGGCTGAGCACTAAACTTCCAGCGCGAAGCAAAAGAAAGAAGATCACGAGAATTCTGTCATAAGAAAAGAGAAATCTTGGTAGTGTCCATAGCGACAGGACGTGGCAAACATTGTCCCGAAATATTGAAATGTTAGATTTAGAACTAGAGTTGTGCATTCACAGGAAGATCGCCCCGCAAGGTCTAGCCTGGTGCCGCGATAGTCAGTTGGATTTCTAGTTGTTGCAGTCACACGACATGGCACGTTACAATATACAAGGCATTTCCATATGGTGACATAAATATCCAATACCCTTCTTAAAAGATTATCGGGACATTCATTCCATATTGGACTGGACACCACTGATCCTAACCTCCTGGGTGATCAGCCCAACACTTACCTAAATACAATACTTAGTGAGTTAAAGGTTGTCCCCGTGTCACAGATTACTGTATTGTCCCCAACACAAGTTAAAGGTGGAACACCTAAATTTAATAAAGCTTTTATCCTACATATCTATCAAAGTTTCGTGCCTATTAAGGACATCTCCTATTTTGTTGTTTGTCTTGCGCATTCAACTCCCCAGGGAGTTCACACCCACCCTCTCACATACCTTCGAGAGTGGGAAGTGAATGGTCATCTAGATATGTTGCATTCCCTGGCAGGAGTCACTGGCGGCCCGTAGGGCGATGATGGAGGGAGAAGCAGGACTATGGATAAGTGAGACAAGGGCAGTTACCGCTCCCTCCCCCATCTTGACACACCCAGGAGGAGCTACGCAGGTGACACTGAACACACTCTTCATTCTTGAAGAGGTGCCTGGGAGTAAGTAAACAAAAGGACTGAAGTGTTTACACTGATATGGGTCAGTGTAGGGGGCCCAGAAGAGGTATGACAGCTGAGGTGAACCATCGAAGGTAAAAAGGCAGGTTTTGACAATTGATGAAAAAATTCTTTCGTCACTAGATGGGAATACATTTTACCATCGGTATGATGAATGGAAATAAGGACAGAGAACGCGGAATGTCCATTGAGGGGTTGAAACGAGTAAAACGTTTTGTTATTGATGAGCATGCCATGATAATAGTGATTTCAGCATCATGCTGGTCAGATGTAGTGGTGCCCCAATGACTAAACCATCTTAAAATGGTAGATACAGTCTCTGGAGCTTGTTGCAGTACGTTTTTTGACAGTTTTGGTTTCCATAAGTGGACCTTGAATGACCTTGATGACATAACGGGTTTTATGAACAAAGTAAGAGGTCGAGCGAAGGGGAGTTGGTCTTCCTCCATAAAGCACACAAAGGTCGATCACCTATCCAAAACATAACCAGGTCCTACACATTTATTCAAGACTCAACCTAACACATGACCACCCGACAGAGGTCAAATGGGGTAAGAGGGTCACAACAAACTTGCAGATCAACAATTATATCACAATGGTGAAACCTTCCAGCCTTCACAGGAATTGAATCTCCGATTATTGGCCAGAAAACAGCTTTGGACCCCTAAGGGACTTGAAGGACCTTGAATGTCCTGGCAGTTTTATGAAAATGTAACTCTCCTTTTTGATATAATCCACTCCTAGGAGCATTTGACATTCTGATGAACATGCAAAGTGCTAGTTGGCCAAAAAGTACTAAAATCAGTTTTTTACCCTACGTGGACCTTTTGATTACCTTCAATGACATGACGGTTTTATAAAAATGTTTACTCTCTATGTGATGCATCCATGCCTAGAAGCATATTGGGCATTTTCCAATGAACACGCCTAAATGTTATTGCGAAAAAGATATTAAATTAAACTTTGACCCTTGTAACTACCAAAGTATGGTCCGATCGAAGAGGGAGGCCCATCGCTGAACGGTGTTTACTGACTTGGAGTAGTTTCACATACGCGATGAAGTCACCACAAGGTTTGTCCTCTTACAGTATACTAATTGAATTCTAACTTAGTTTCTATTTGTTGGCACCCACTGTATTAACTCCTAAAATAGCACTATGTTTTTATTCCATTTGCAGCGTGTAGTAGAAGAGCGGGGCTCTCTCAACCTTAACAGCATGATCCACCGACAGAGGTCAAATTGAGGTCAGAGGTCACACACCAGCAGGTCAACAAATGAGCTCACAATGGTGAACATTCCCGCCTTCACAGATATTCATTCTCCGATTATGGCCAGACAAACAGTTTTTGACCCCTAAGTGACCTTGAATGACCTTTTAATGTCATGGCAGTTTTTATGAAAATTGTAACTCTCCATGTTAGTCATCCACCCCTAGGAGCTTTGGCTCTGATGAACCTGCCTCGTGCTATTGCCAAAAAGTAACTAAAATAGTTTTTACCCCTACGTGACCTTTGGATTCCGTCAATGACAGTTGACGGTTTTTATAAAAATTGTTACTCTCTATGTGATGCATCCACTGCTAAAAGCATAATGCATTCCAAAGAACACGCATAATGTTATTATTTGCGACAAGGCATTAAATTAAACTTTGACCCCTTTTAATACCAAAGTATGCGTCTGATCGTAGCGGGGAGTTTTTCCTCCATGAAGGACACAAATGTCTATCACCTATCCCAAAATAAGTAGTTTCTATTTTTTTGGCCCGTAACTCCTTAAATAAAATAAGCACATTTATTCAGACTCAACCTTTAAAACCAACCACATACCACCGACAGCGGTCAAAATTGAGGTCAGAGGTCCCACACATGCAGGTCAACAATTATATCACAATGGTGAACCTTCCTCCTTCACAGATATTCAATTCTCCGATTATGGCCAAAAACAGTTTTTACCCCTAATGCCTTGAATGACCTTTAATGACATGGATTTTATGACATTGTAACTCTCCATGTGATACTCCTCCTAGGAGCATTTGCTTCTGATTAACATGGCCGCCTTGCTATTGCAAAAAGTACTAAAATCAGTTTTAACCCCTAACGTGACCTTTGATGACCTTTAATGACATGACGGTTTTTATAAAAATGTTACTCTCCATGTGATGCATCCCTCCCTAGAAGCATCGTGCCTTCCAATGAACATGTCACATGTTATTGCGAAAAAGGTAATAAAATTGAACTTTTGACCACTTCTAACTACCAAAGTAAGTGTCCGATCGAAAGACGGGGGAGTTGGTTTCCTCCATTGCCAGCACAACAAAGGCTATCACCATATCCAAAATGACCATGAGTTTCTATTTTTTGGCCGGAACTCTTAAAAAAGCACATTATTCAAGACTCAACCTTTAACCACATGACCTACCAACAGAGGGCAATTGAGGTCAGCAGGTCACACACATGCAGGTCAACAGTAGATAACAATGGTGAACCTTCAAGCTTCACAACTATCAATGCTCCGATTATGGCCAGGAAACAAGTTTTGACCCCTAAGTGCTGAAATGATTTAATGACATGGCAGTTTTATGCAAATTGTTAACTCTCCAGTTGGGAGAACACCACTCCCAGGAGCATTTGCATTCTGAATGAACATGCCAGTGATATTGCCCAAAAAGTACTAAAATCAGTTTTTTACCCTACGTGACTTTGAAACTCAATGACATGGACGTTTTTATAAAAAATTTTGACTCTCTCTGTGAGCATCCATCCTCGAAGCATTATTGATGCCAATGAACACGCCTAATGTATTGCGAAAAAAGCTATTAAATTAAACTTTGACCCTGTAAATTACCCCCCCGAAAACTATGAACAGCCACACACCAACCCCCCCCACCACCCACCCACATCCGAGCGAAAGCGGAGTGGTTTCTCTCCATAGATCACACAAAGGTCTATCAATATCCAAAAAATAACTCTAGTTTCTAGGTTTTTTGCCCATAATTCCTTGAATAAGCACATTATTCAAGATTCAAACTTTAACCACATGACCACCTGACAGAGGTCAAATTTGAGACAGAAGGTCACACCAATGCAGATCAACAATTATATCACAATGGTGAAAACATTCCAGCTTCACAGGGGATTTATTCAATTTTCCGATATGGCCAGAAAACAGTTTTTTTGGCCCCTAAGTGACCTGAATGACCTTTAGATGACATGGCGTTTTATGAAAATTGTCAAGCTCCATGTGATAACATCACGCCTAGGGCATTTTGCATTTGATTAACTGCCCCAATGCTATGACCAAAAACTACTAACATCAGTTTTTTACCCCTAGTGACCTTTGATGACCTTAATGACATGACGTTTTATAAAAAGTTACTCTCCACGTGAGACATCCACTCCTAGTCGCATATTGCATTCCAATGAACACGACCAATGTGATTGCGAAAAAGTATAAATTGAACTTTGACCACCTGTAACTACCAAGTAAGTGTCCGATTGGAGCGGGAGTTGGTTCCTCCATGAAGGCACACAAAGTGGTCTATCACATATCCAAAAAATTGACCATGTTTCATTTTATTTGCCCTCTGACTCTAAAAATAAGCACATTGTATTCACGACCAACCTTTAACCACATGACACTCGACAGAGGTCAAGTGAGGTCAGAGGTCACACAACTGCAGATATCAACAATTATATCACAAGGTGAACCTTCCAGCCTTCAAAGATATCCATCTCTGATTATGGCAAAAACAGTTTGGACCCCTAAGTACCTTGAATGACCTTAATGACATGGCAGCTTTTTTGAAAAATTGTAAATCTGCCATGTGATTACATCCACTCCTAGGAGCATTGGGCATTCTGAGTAACCGCCCAGTTGCTATTGCAAAAAGTACTAAAATCAGTTTTTTACCCCGACGGTGACTTGAGGCCTTTAAGTGACCTTTAATGACATGATGGTTTTTTATTAAAACTTGTTACTTCCAGTGTGAGCATTCCACTCTATAGAAGCCTATTGCCTTCCAATGAAAACACGCCCCTGTTAATTGCGAAAAGGGATTATAAATTGAACTTTGACCCCTTGTAACTACCAAAGTAGTGTCCTATTCTAAGCGGGCGTTGGTTTACTCCATGAGCACACAAGGTCTATCACATGTCCGAAAATAACCAGTTCTTTTTTGCACCTAACTTCTTAAATAAGAACAATTATTAAAGACTCAACCGTTAACCACAGGACACCGACAGAGGTCAAATTGAGGTCAGAGGTCACACACATGAAGGTCAACAATTATATCACAAGGGAACTCTTTCAGCCTTCACGGAATATTCAATTCTCCGATTATGGCCAAAAACAAGTTTTTGACCCCAGTGGACTTGAGCCTTAAGGACATGGCAGTTTTTTGACAATTGTAACTCTCCAGTGAACATCCACTCTAGGAGCATTCTGCATTTTTGATGAACATGCTCCAGTGCTATTGCCAAAAAGTACTAAAATCAGTTTTTACACTACGTGACCTTTGAGGAACTTTATCGACATGACGGTTTTTAAGGGGGGGGGGGTCGGTTTTTTATATAAAAATTGGTATCTCCCCTGTGATGCATCCACTCCTGGAAGCATATGCATTCCAATGAACACGCCAATGTTTATGCGAAAAGCTATTAATTAAACTTTGACCCTTGTTGTAAAAAACTACCAAGTAAGGGGCCAGAGCGAAGCGGGAGTGGTCTCCTCATAAGAAGCACCCAAAGGTCTATCACATATGCGAAAATAACCAGTTTCTATATTCTCCGATATGGCCAGAAAACAGTTTTGAACCCCAATGACCTTGAATGACAGATAGTAAGCATTTTAAAGGCCTCTGGGCCCGGTCCCTACTGTAAAATTCAGTGGGACTATAGATAAACCCACTCCACCAAGTTCGTCAACATCCAACAAACTTCAAAAAATCGCAGAAATTAGGCAAATAGACTACTTAATTAGCCATATATCAGCCAGGAATCTAATGATCGTGTACTCTTCATAGTTGTATTATCCCTGAACAGCACACAATGCATCTACCGATCAAGAGAATCTGGTACACAAGCTTCAGGCCAATTTCATAAAATGCAAATTTATGCAAATGAGAATGGGCTTTGGGAGAAAAAGTGGATGCACATCGCACATCCACAAGAAAGGTCCAGCAGGATGGCTCCATGGTTCAGGAGATATCTAACCAAACATACGGGACGGACAGAAGACAGGACAGGACGTGACGAACGAACGAGCGGACGGACAGACAGACAGACAGACAGACAGACAGACAGACAGGACAGACAGGACAACAAAGTGGACCACTAGTCTATCTGAGACAAAGTTCAAGGCGAGAAAAAATGGAAATTGGCAGAGATTAAGATTGTAGGACATATGCTGAAATCCTGAATTCAGCAGAGGTTATCCATAGTTGCATCCAGATGAGATCCAGAGAAATGTTAATTTGGGTTTGTGCAAGGTCTCTTACCTGAAGTGAGAATGAGGGTCATCTTGACTGAAGTTGTGGATGTCGAACGTGTCGTTCATTGGCGATGAACCAACGGGCCCCTGGCCGCCGCACTGGCTTCTGACCTCACAGTCCCCCCATCTTCGCAGAACTAAAAGGTGAAGATGTGAGTGAAAACATGAGCATTGTTACAGTTTCGAGATTATAATAATACATTATTTGGCAAAGGTCATCCAAACAAATTATTGTGTCTAAAGGTCATACACTCATACAGTAGGGGTACACTGTGTTTGTCAAACGTTGCATCGAACAGAGTATTATACAATCTTCTTTCTTCTGAAACTCCCCCGAACTACAGTTACCGCACCTCCCCCACCCTCTTATCAACACTAACAACACCTAAAACGGGATGATTGGGTTTAGTTTAGTTTTTTTAGTGGTGACAGTTAAAAATAGAATGTCTTAGAGACCATGGGGCTATAAGCTCAAACTGCACAAAAAAAGTTTTGTACTAAAACAAATGTACAATTATTTGATATGTTCAAGATCATCAGGCTGAAGAGGCGTTTTGAAACAATGGCCTATTGGCGCCCCTTTACTACTTTTGCCCATGATCTTCATATGGCCCAAGATGTCTCTAATGCTCTCATAGCAGTCATAATATTCCACATAATGACACAGGGCCCACAACGTGACACTGGGCCTTGGGTTCCTAAATCCCTGGGCACCCTGATTAGGTACAGCTATTAGACCAATCATTATGACTGAACAACATCAGCACTGGGTGCACCAGAATTTGTAAGAGATACAAGATTTTGCAGTATTCCATAATTGGGCCCTAAGGGTTCCAAATATCCCAAACACCTCCATGCCGCTCCTACCCAAGGACCATCACACCGTAGTTTTTGAGAAAATATTGCAGCTTTGGAGAGTCCATTTCAAGTACTTACCAGTCATAATATGGTCCCCACGGGCCCAAGTAGACCCTTGGACCAAAATTCCTGAACACCCCAAAGGTACAGCTGTTAGACTATCCTTATGACCCACTGTCCGCACTGTGCAAACAAATTCTAAAAAGAAGCATTTTGCGTTATTTCACATATTGGGCCCCAGGGCTTACACTGGGCCTTGGGACTTTAATTTTATGGGCAAACCATGAAGATATGGCAATTGGACCACCATTATGACTGCCATGAGCACTGCCACAGAATTCTTCGAGATACAAGATTTTGCAGTATTTCATATGAGGAGCCCTAGGGCCCAAACTGGGCATTGATAACAAATTCCTAAACACCCAATGGCCCCTCTGTTCAAGGACCGTTACATGTTACTTTGGAGAACATCAATTGAATCTTTGGGAGGAGAATGCATTTCAAGTACTATTGTGTGAAATTTCATAAAATGGGCCCAAGGGCCAGTGGGACTCTGGACTAAAAATTCCTGGACCTGAACACCCCAAAGGTACGGCTGATAGACTCATCATGACCGAATGATTCACTGTGCCCTGAAATTCGGAGAAGCATTTTGGCGTATCCCACATGACGGGACCAGGGCCCACACTGGGCCTTGTGACCTTAAAACCCCTCCCCCGCGATCACTCACCAATCGCAGAGACCCTCCGCCCCGGCAATCGATACACGATCGCAGAGTCAGCGGTTGCCAGCCGCCCCCTGGCCGCGAAAAGCCGTGGAAATACCCTGTCCTCGTAACTGCGTTACAGCAATCGGAACGAGAAGCCAAAAGGCCTAGTGATCCGTGACACTTTCCTTGACAACCCTAGCCATACAACAAGGACAATGGAGAAGGAGCTCATCATGGGAAACATAAATTGTCTTGACAAATTTTCACATTTCTCTTTTTTCACAAAAATTCAAAATCCACCCCCGACCTATACCAGAAACAATAGGGTCCTGTACTCCCCATAAAAAAGCTACAACACCGAATTTTGAACCTGAATCAAGACCAACCATTCATGTACTTATCATGTTCAAAGTTTTCAGACTTTGACCTCTGGTGACCTCAGATGACCTCTGACCTGACCCGAAACATTAGGGTTCATGTACTCATCATGGGGAACACACATACGCAAGTATTAGCTTCATCCATCGGTGGGGTCGAGTTTCGTGTTCACAAGCACGCGTTTACATACACACATACAGACATACACCCACACAACACACACATAACTGTCTGACTGCCTAGTTCCTCTGACTTCATCAAGGATCAAAAACAGTTTCATTCGAGTTTACCAGTAGTGAAAATCTTTTTTCAATTGGAATTTCTTCCGTTTTTATAATGTGAAGTAGAATACAAAACAAAATACAGATTTGGTGGCGATACACCCACAAATGATATGAAATATTGTGATTTTTCTGACTTGCTCGCCTTGACTGCTAACAAAAGTGCCCCTATGAACATATTTCTCCCCTCACCCGTTGCCTATTGACACTGATGATGGGTTCATTGATGCATTGATCATACTTCCATGTTTTGGGGGAAAATTTGGCCGTTTGGGGGCTCTTAAGATGCTACATCAAGGTTCAGTTGGGGTGGGGCCCAGGAGGAGCTGCATTTCAACTGCTGATTCTCAACAATTTTTTAAAGAAATTACTCTATTATTTAATAAGCATTATTCCAATGTCGCTAAAAATTAATATGGCAGCATTCAGCTGATTTCAGCAGCACATAAAATAGCACTTTTTAAAATAATGAACAGTACACATCAAGATTCACAATTATGAAACAGAATGAAGAATAGGAAACTTGTTTGTGCAGTGTACAGTGTGTACATTTTGCTGCAAAGGTGCAAAGTTTAAGTGTGTCAGTGTTCCGTGTACAAAACAATCATTTTTTTGCATGGCGATTGACTCCCAATGGGTACAGCTCTGTTTTGCTGCATGCTGTGACCACATTTTTTAACACTGTTGCCAAGTACTGTTCTTTCCAAATAAAACACATCTACTTAAAAAAGCAGCTAGAGAGCACAATGATGAAAGGTTTCATGATCACAATTATACCGACAATTTTATGTTTCCATAGGTTTTTTTCCATCGAAATTAGTATCCGTTGAGTGACTGAACTCCCAATCACCAGAGTTTGGATACTGCATTAGAGTTCGGGAGAATTTTAACCTGTTAATGTTGTAATCCAGAATAGATTCGTATTCTCCTTCTTGATGCCATTGCTCACAGTCCGGCAGTTCCATTCTTCATTCTTCACAAAGATTTATGCATGTTTTATCAAGTGACGGTGCACTGCTATTGTTCCAATCGAAATCCCATCACACTATACTATATCTCTGAATTTCTGATGGACATTTATAGTGACACTGACTGGTACTGTAAGTGCAAACTAGGCCTAGAAAGTGTATGCCTCACTTCCTATAATTATGATTACGAATCAGTGAATTTCACGATCATCGCCTGTCACTTTCCTGCAAGAGTGACCAAGTAATAATATTATTCCCAATGTTTCCCACTTGCATAGACGTCCATAACATGTCCTGTAAATTCTTGCGTAGGCAATCCTAGGAAAACTTCCGATTATACGGTCGATGCCAGGCTAAAAATGATATGCCAAGGCAGTTCGAATCCAATGTAGGCTAGGCTACTACTCTACTTGGGCACTACAGTATCAATACCATGGAAATGAACTACGTTCACAACAACACAGGGAAAAGTGAAACCCAATCCCGGAAACCACTGCGAAGAGCGAGGACTTGGCGGTACCAAGTCAATAATTCCGCACGACGTACCAGTGGAGAAGTAATTAATGAATAATACATAATCCATCACCTGCTTCATGAGCTTGAACCAGGGCAAGATGATTAACTCGTGAGCGATTTCAAGGATGTCACCATCAGTAACCCACACTCACATTAAATGTGTTTACGTACGTACGTACGTACCCGTACCCATACACAACAGGCTAGGCACTGCTGGCTAGGCTACACCACTACGTCTCCACGACTTCTACACAACAAACGTGCCGACAGTACGATGCGCTTGCAAATTTAGCTCGCAAACCCAGTTGTGCCATGCCATGCCACACACCAAGACAATCACCGGTGTGGGGACTGGCCTGTGTTCCCATTTTGTTTACATCATAAATCAAGTGGTGCTGAAATCCGAAGGAGCAACTTACAGCTCCTTGCCGGAGATGCAATGTGTGAGTGATACCATAATTTGGACAACCCCCTCTCTTCTCTCCAGAACAGGATTGGTGCCAGCGTAGAGGGAAAGGAGAGGGGGTCCTTACTTCCCTTACGAGGGGAGGGAGTAACTGTTGAAACCAGCGTTTTGACTTTGTTTACCTTGTATCAGCCTCATTCACTCATATTTGCAGCAGGATGATGGTGATTTGCCTAACTCTATTTTAGGAACGGCTTCTTATGATATCGTCTGCTTAGCAGGCTAGGGAGGGAGAGGCATGAGGGGCAAGATTTTTTTTCAAGGGCCAACAATTGGGAGACCACAATAAGCGAATCACCAAGATTCGTGGGGGACCACCACGATCGTTGGGAGTCAATTATTTCTTGGGGGCGGCCTTTCATCAACCAACACCCCCCCCCCCCCTCCTCTGACTACGAGCCTGTCCTGTCCCGCGTCACTGGTAACGTTTCGGGGTACATTGTTCTATCTCATCCCCGCAACACTGTGTAAGTGTTGCCGGGATGCCAGGATGTTTCTGGGCGGTTTCCTGCTGCCGTCTTCCCCGCCTAAAACTTCGGGCGTTAGCGCTCTCTAACGCTTCATTCGATTGATCTGAAACTTCGTACACATGTCCGCTTCGGAATCTCGGATGAGTTCGAATGTGGACATTACTCCTGCATTCTGCTGCCTCTGTTTTACAGATGTTACGCAAAATACAAAGTTAGTCCTATTTACGCGAACTTGGTGGGTGGAGACAGAAGTTAGTCCCGAAATATTTCAAGGTCACCGGAGGACAATATGTTGGGTTTTTTGCGATTATTCCTAACTTTGAACTCTTTGAACGAACTTGGAAAAAATGGACCGGGCGCTACCACGAGGGGTGAGGGTCTTGTGGGTCTGGTGGGGTGGGGGGGTTGGATAGCCATAAGCAGAAAATTCAATTGGAATAATCAGAATCTTCTCAAGTGACAGTGGGTTTTGGGGTAGGATCAGATGGGCATAGAGAGATGGGCATAGAGAGATTGAAGTTTTTATACCTTGCCGATGGCATGGGACTAATTTATATGCAATCGTGCTCGTGCGTATGCGTGTATGTGTTTGTGATGCTTCCTCGTGAGCACGATAATTGACGAGCAGAACTTCAGGTATAGAAAGGAAACATTTGGTAGGTAGGGCCTATGTTACTTATATGGAGAGGAAGAACCTTACTGTTTCAATGCCAGTTTGAGGTCAAAGGTCATATGCTTGTGAGCACGCGTACGAAACTCCAGAACGCTCCATATTTGACAGGTAGGTTGTCGGTACTTACACGGTAAAGGGAAAGAACCGTGATCGTAGTGTCATTTCAAATTCGTTTGGTCACCAGAGGTCAAGAGGCCATATGCGTGTGGACATGAATACACAGGACGCAAGGGTCTGAATTCTATTTGGCAATATGTTAACCCATTTATAATATACAGTACCGTACGTGCTTATATAGCGCTTTTCCACAGGCTCAAAGCGCTTCACAGATATCACTCTCCTGATCATTCGTGACTTGTCACCCAACCCAACACCCGTCGAGACAGCACGCATTCTGGCTTTTCGCTCCGGTCCGACGCCACCATTTTCCGTACGTCCACTGCTTATACCCCCTGCCCTGGGGACTCCCGTGGGCCAGCCATCATAACAGCGCTCACGACTCGAGTCTTCCACAACTCACCTCACAAGGTAACCCACTTTAACAAGTGGGTAGCATGGGACATTCAGGAGACCTGCCTTGTCAAACAGCACTGGGAATAGTCCTCGTTCTTTCAATGGGCTCCGCAATTCGCAATCAATGTTTTGTAAGTCTGGAGCTCTCTACCGCGAACTAATCGCGCACTCCCCTATAACAGTAGGAAAGATGCAATTCTTTCTTCAGACGAAATATTCGAATATGATATAAATTCAGACCTACTTTGGCCATTGGTGCTATATATGAAATAGAAAGTTATATTTAACCATCCCCAAACGATTTTTATGGTCGAATTATACTCTCCAGTAGCATTTGACTGATATGGAAGAAACGGATCCTGTTCAAACGGCGGGTTTCTACGGTCGATCCGTCAGGCCGTAGGAAATAGAAATAGCGTGACGGTGGCGGCACGGAACGTATCCTCTGTGGACAGGAGGCTTTAGTGTTTTTTGGCAAGTTTTCTAAAACTTTGACGGATTTGAACGAAATTTGTTGGATGTGGATTGTTGATATTCCTAAACAACACAGAGGTCACAAAACTTTGTGTATGCAACGAAAACTGGCGAATGTGAACTACAATAGTCCTGAACAGTTACAGTACGGTATAATTTGAAATTTACCGGATGTAAAATGACATGGCTAGTTATTTGCCTTTCACTAAATTAGGTAGTAGCCTATGGAGGATTTGCGCAGGCCTCGAGGCTATTTTTCCTGGCCTCGGTCTCGGAAGCAAATGCCTCGGCCTTGGCCTCGTGGCTCCAGAGGCCGGCGAGTCTACTTCAAATAGTAGGGTAGCAAAAGCCTTAACAAAAATGTGAGAGTTCGTACGTGGTTTCCCAACAGATTTTTAGAAGACACACCCAGTTTGTGCCCAAGCCTTCTCATGATTCAAACGTGCACAAAAATGGTACGAGTCAAATCATATAGAACTAGGATCATTGTTAACTTCAGATGACCAACTGAAGCAGCAGATGATGTCTATCGGTTCATCCATCCTGTGGGTCCAGACTTTTCAAACTGGGGGGGGGGGGGGGCTCAGACAAGTTGTGGGGAGGCACAAGAATACTAACTAGGTGGAGCGCCACCAAGGTGGGTTCCGTACAGGTTGTCTGGTTGGCACGCCTTCCCCCCCCCCCCCCACAATGGTCGGAAATGGACTTATCCGACGCGTTTTAGGCTGTAATGTACCAAGCCTCCAAATCTGGGCATTTTTGTGATCACAAATTCTGTAATACGGTGGAAAATTTAACATTTGTCAGACCTCGCGTCTTATGGATCGCTGCCCCGAATTTTTTTAGCCAGAGTGTTCATAATTGTGCTCCACCATACTGTGACCAGTGCACGCGAATTGCGCAATTTTTTTCTGGGTTTTCCCAGCACATTGGAACAGAAAGCCAAAAGGCTTAGTGATTCCTCGACTTATATGACAAACCTATAAGCCAGACACAAGGACAAATGGGGAGATGTGGGAACGTAACGTCTGAAAAATCTTGATAAGATAGCTACACACTTAATTTCGGATTTCCGAATTTGCCTCTGTGACCTCAGATGACCTCTGACTACACCCACAAAATGATAAGGTCATGTACTCATCATGGCGAAACACACATACCGAACTGAGCTTCATCCATTCAGGTGCGTAAAGTAATCGTGTTTCACAAGCAAAAATTGGCCAAATTATGAGTTTCATAAATTCCTATTTTACCAAAATAACCCCCAACATATACCAAAAACCAATAGGGTTCCTGTGCCTCCCCATATAACCACACCGAATTTAAAATAGTAGTCGCTACTGACTACAGAATTTCTCTCGAAAACAACAAATCTCATTGGGGAGGGGAGGACCACCATGGGGGGGGGGGACAAGGTTTTCTTAACAGCTAGCTTACACACAGCATTCTATTCTTGATGTACCCAGGTCTGGTACCCCGTTAAAGGACAACTGCAGGATGAATTATAAAGCGGAATATATTAGCTGGGGAAAATTGAATCGTCGTCTAACCCGAAGTTCAAACGACTTTCCGTTTTTTTTTTCCTGTTTCCGTTACGGAGTTTTACAGTCTGTGAAGTCCGTGCATGTGTATTGAATCGAAAGCATTTCCCATTTTTTCCCCCCATGCAATAATAAATAATGTCATACTGGCACAAACCCTGCAAGCAAGTTTGTTTCTAATGAAATAATTATTTTCGCTTCAAAAACATTTAGTCTATAGGATAAGATTGCTTCAGTGGGTTGATAGGTGTTGATGGTGAGAGAAAAAACTGAACTGAACTTCTGAATGTTGACCTATTCAACAAAATGAAACAATGAAATACTTAACATAACTTCCTGGGTCCAAGTGTGATGTTCATGCGTATTGCGCAATTGGGATTCTCCGCAATTTCACTGCTTAATGGCCCAAACTTTGAAGGCCAATAAGCCACATAGGAACATCGTATTGAAATGGGGTTTGGGCCTATAGATACAGTTTTTCCATTCTCTTCTCAACTTCTATTGTATCCAGCCTGCAGTTGTCATTTAACACGAGACTATCTTCCCCGTGGCGTTGCGATACACAGGCTGGACAGGTATAGGCCGAACAGTCCTATCGCACAAAAACGAACGGAAGCTGCCGATGCCAGTACAATCGATAAGTGCATCAGTGACTTTAGATCTTGGCTCGCTGCCAACTGGCTCAAACTAAAAGATACCGAAACAGAGGTATTGGCGTCTCGGATCAGCAATATCACGGCAGCAACTCTTCAGGGGCTCCAAGTCAGATAATAGATATCCCTGTGGGCGACCATAAAATTCGATGTGTTGAGCCTGCTAGGAATCTAAGTTGGTGTTCTGTTTGATGCTGAACTGACTTTCGTGAATTCACATCAACAACATTTGTAGGATCGGCTACATGTAGGCCGTTCATACGACCTCACCTTGACTAGAATTCTACCATTACTCTCATACATGCTCGGTTATAAGTTAATCTGGACTACTGCAATTCTGTGTCCCATGGGGTTACCCAAGCAAACCAGTCCGAGTTGCAGCATCTACAAAACTCTGCTGCTAGAATCGCTACTAGTTCACAATATCGGGATAACCCCGACTCGTATTTGGCCATATATCCCTCTGTTTGTTCTACCTGCCATTGGCTCCCCGCCAAGTACAAAATCCTCTTCAAGAGATCTATCACGTTTAACGTTCGTCTAATAACGCCCCTACGAACCTTTCTGATCTCATTACCCCTTATATACCAGTAGCGGATACAGAGGGGGTCCAGGGGGTCCGGACCCCCCCCCCCCCTCTCTTTTGGTTCCGAGCTTTTTCGAAACACTAATGCATTCTACCAATAATGTGGAAAAGGTTGGTTCTGGGGAGTCGGACCCCCCCCCCCCCCCCACCCCACTTTCCCAGCTATGTGGTGTCATCTGTGCTGAATGTACCCTCTACATAAGACTACCTTCCACAAAATGTACAAGACCCTAAAAAATTTGCGCGCATCGCGCGCACTATTGTTGGCTCTCGATGCAGTGCAGGCATTTGCTCCATATAGAGTCTAGCCCAAAATGAAAAATGGTGGGGTGAGGGTGTTACACTATCATGGAAAAGTGTTATTGTGATCTTTTTTTTGAAAATCCTGGATCCGCCCTGTATACTCCCGCAAAGTCAACAAATGGGAATTGAGTTTGTGTATCCATCCAGGTGTCGGACTGAAATGGGAACGAGGAGATTTGCTTACTGTGATCTTGGAACTGTCAGCTGCCATCCGAATTTTACTATCTTCAAATCCCGCCTCAACATGCACACAATTTTCATTCTTCGTTTGGTAATTACTGTTGCTTCTGTCTTCGTTCATCGCAGGTGAGTAAATTTGTTCATTACTGGCGCTGTAAGGTGTTCTACCATACATGGTGGGTTCCCAACAAGTTAATCTCCCCCCCCACTCTCCGCCCCCCACCATGAAAATGTGTGGCACGTCCCTGTCCAAGGGCACCCAGCGCGAAGAGATTTGCACTCAACAAAGCGAAATGTAAATTGAAATAACGTTCTAACCTCAGTAATACTGCGTTGATGCAATTCAACTCTTCGAACAAATTCGAGGACCGCTTATGAAACATGCTTGTTCTTTTGGTGACTGTTACTTCGTAATGGCAGGACTGACAATCGGAGGTTGTTCCAGAGGTGCTGATCAGGCACAACTGCACTACCCTGATCACACTCAGTCATGAAAACTCCGTTAGGCTATAGATTCCCGTATATGCGTTCGTATGTTAAAATAAGCCAAGTTTACGTGAACTGAGCGGGGGCTAGTGTTCTGAATATATCTTTTTAAGTTTGCAAAGATAGATAATGGTTCCACAGAGGCCAAATAAATTATAAATGAGGGCAAACCAACGCTGGAAAGCGAAATAAGCGCGAATGTACCAATGCGTATGCGGATGCTTAATCACCGCAATTAATCTATGGACTATCTCCCGTAACAGCCAGTCAACGACAATAATGCATGGCTCTGCCTTTTTAAGGTCTTCTCGCATACACTTATAGTGTTTTCTCTTCTGACCAAACGTTCGTTTTCGTGAATGTGTGTTCACATCGATCCCGGATACGCATACACAGTTATGGAATCCCAGCCTTGGTCAGCACCTGCGCTACATTCGTCAGTCGGAAAATGAACATTTCAATAAGAATGAGACATACATTCGCATTTTTTGTGCACAGGATGGCTCCCTTTTAGTGCTCAAGCATCTGCCAATCTCCATCAGTTGGTTCGTCATCATCAGGCCATGATTATTTAAAACAAGGTGATCGCCCAGTGTCTCGCTGGTTACGCGATCAGCGTTTCCATCTAATAGTCACCATGCAAAACAATTACAAGGCATTCAATGAGTTGCTTTAAGATTTTGGTGTGCTTTACAGAAACAAATCTACTATCAGTGACCAATGTCAAATTCGTAAGGATGATTTATTGACAATGTCTACTGAACAGGACCAAGTTTTGTGAAAGGGACTAAGTTGCCTAATTATGCAAATTAAACCGTTGACCCATTTTCTCACTTCACTTATATCGGACCAATTGTGAACAACACTTAATACATTTAATCGGAATTCAACAAACTTGACATATGCATGAATCAAGCAATTCATACAAACTGCATAACCCCTAGTGACCCGAGTCAATGTTAATTTTGGCGAGAATAACGGTAGCCACAGTGATAGTGGATTTGGTCCTAAATCTAAAAAGTTTGTCTGTATTCCCAGTGTACCCATGAGATTTCATTCCTACTCTAGTACTTCCAGCAACTGTAAACCAAGTACTGCCCATACCTGCACTCCCTAGGGAGTTACTTCCAGCTGTCTCACACAAGACCATAAACCTCTCTACTGACAGATGCTAACATGACACCCCATGCATCTTGAATAGGTAGCTGGCAGTAGTAACAAATGACTGCAAAATAGTACAATAATGTAGGGTAATCTTAACAAGTTAAGACTGCTTCAAGAGAGGCTTCAGTTGATATAAATTCAGAACAGTTTTATCTGGTGTTTACACTTTATGGTCAGGGTAGGGGGACAGGAAGGTGAGTGAAGGCAGCAGTAGACCTAAGGTACAACGGCAGGTTTTGACATAGATGAAAATTGTCTGTACAGATAGGAATAATAATGATTTCGATTTTTATAGCGCCTTACATGTGGGAACCACATTTCAAAGCGCTTCACAATAATTACCCCTGCCATTGGTAACTTTTCCACCCACACTATATAGTGCAAAACCTGCTGTGTCGCACCTGGCAAACTGTGACGCAGTTATGCCACATCATCGTGTACCCTGGAGGACTTTTCCCCATAGGTGCAGCCACATACAGCGCAACGCTGTATAAGTTACCTAACAGGGTACCCATTTACACCTGGGTAGAGTGAAGCAATTGAGATGAAGCATTGCTCAGGGCACAACGCGGACAGAACCCACAACACACGGGTACGAGCTTCGACGCCCTTAAACCAATCAGGCCACCACACTCTCTAAAGCGTGGTGGCCTGATTGGTTACTAGTTAAGATGAATGAAAATAACATACTGAGGGGTTAAAGAGTAAAACTCCAAATAGAGATAGTTCTGCAACATTTGTTATGATAGATGATTAATAATAGTGAGTCCGATCATGCTGGTCAGCTAGGGTGCCCCAAGACTATAACCATTCTTAAATAGGTAGCATACAGTCTGGGAGGTTGTTGACAGGGAAATGTTATTATTGAGGTTTTTGGTCATAAGTGCCCTTGAATGACCTTTGATGACATAACAATTTTATGAAAATTGTTACCCTTGATAACATACAGCATGTCCCAAAATTTCGGCCATATCGCACACAGTCACTAGAAGTTATTGAAGAAAATGTTTGCCAGTTGTTGACCTTGAATGACCTTTGATGACATGACGGTTTTTATGAAAAATGCTCGCCTCAATGTGATGCACCAAGCCCCAAAAGCATTATGTAATCAGGTACACACGCCCTATGCTATCGCCCAAAAGGTATTAAATTCGACCTTTGGCCCCTTGTAACTTGAAGACCAAGTATCAGATCGAAGCAAGATTGGTTTCGTCGATGTAGGCAACAGAGATCTATCACACATCCAAAAATTGACAGTTTTTATTTCTTTGCCCTGTAACTCCTATAATAAGCACATTTCCTTAAGACTCAACCTTTGGATCTCGTCTTAGATGTAGTTTGATCACGAACCCAAAAATTACCATGACAAATCTCTACGAGAACCCTAACTGGACTCATTCCAATTTATCAGCCATTTAACAGAAATTCGTAAAATTGCCCATAATTTATGCAAATTATTCACATTGAATGACCGTCAGTGACCTTCAGACTGTTGTTAAATTTATCAGGATCAAAGGTGTAACCATCTCCACCAAGTTTCATGAGAATTCACCAACTTTTAAAATCCGCGTAATTTGCACTTAGACTAGGGTAATGCGAATTAGTAACATGAAAAATGACTTTGGTGACCTTGTCCCTACTGTAAAATTTATTGGGACTATGTATAAACCATCTCCACCGAGTTTCGTCAAAATCCATCGAACTTCCAAAATATCGCAGAAATTATGCAATTAGCATACAAATCATGCCAGGAATCATCGTTCATAGTACACATTCATACTCCCCCGAACAACTTCCCAATGCATCTACCGATCAAGAGATATCTTGTACACAAGCTTCCGGCCAATTTTCATTAAATATGCAATGTTATGCAAATGAGTATGATCTTTCGGGAAAGAAAAGTGGAAGCACATCGACAACTCTTCACCACGCACCTCCACAAACAAGTTCCAGCATGATGGTTTTCACGGTTCAGGAGATCGAACCGCACATACAGACAGACAGACGGACGGACGGACGGACGGACGGACGGACGACGGACGGACGGACGGACGGACGGACAGACAGACAGACAGACAGACGACAGACAGACATCAAAGTGACCACTATGTCTCTCCCTTAACAAAGTTCAGGCGAGAAAAAAAAACATGGGATGGGGTGGAATGTGAGTGGGGTTGACGAGTTTTCATGGTGGTCCTTCCCCCCCCCCCCCCCCCCCCCCCCCCCCCCCCCCCACACCTCCGTAGCGACGCTACTGTCCGTTTGGCTGGCCCCCTTCTATGCTCCCGCAACTGCAATCTCTACTCAGTTGGTTGTCATCATCAGGCCTATGATTATTTTTTTTTTTAAACCCATGGGGTTGGGGTGGAATGTGAGTGGGGTTGACGAGTTTTCATGGTGGTCCTCCCCCGTAGCGACTACTGTCCGTTGGCTGCAGCCTGCATGTGGCCATGCAACATTCGAAAAGAGGTCAAAAAGCTATAGTCAACAACGAAGCCCCGCCCAAACCAAGTGGAACCATTTTTTTAATCGATGGGCATGCCACAAGTCTTACATTGTAACGGGGAAATAAGGATGAGTAGGATCCACCTACTGAACCTAGTAGCTGGGAGGTATATCATTACACAATACGGACTGTAGCATTGTAGCTGCAATACTTTTTGTCGCACCCAGACTATTGTCAAATTAGATTTCCAGTTCACCCAACTAATAATGCTGAATAAGACTCATTCATATTTAATCATTCTTTTGATGGAAGTGTGAAGTGCGGATGCCTCATTTTGTGGCGATGAGGCCCGTGGAGGCAGCTAGGGGCCTTCCAGGCATGTGCTCCCAAGAATCGAGTCAGCGGACACTGGTTAGAGAGTTTGTCAGTTCATATTCGCCCTACATCTCCCATCAACATGAACCTCATCGATCCTCTTATAGCATCAGCACTGGAACAATGGAATACCCAGCACATCTCAATATTACGATCTCTCCAGACTAATAAAACAACCAGTCTCAAGCCAGAGGCTGGGATCGATTTCGTTCAGGTTAACTTTCGATTGAGTCTTGCTTGCAGACAACCCTCTCAGTTCTGCAAGCATTAATACCAACTACTGAATAACATTGGGAGTCTCCTAGACAAATACCATCCATCGAGGTTACTCGCCATACTCGCTCTTCTTCTTCCAGCCACCCGTTTCGGTCACATCTTCCACGTCATCGCAACGAAAAAACTATGCTTTTCGCCTCTTTTTCCCTCGCATTCGCGTGCCTGGAATAGGCTTCCTCGGGATGTATTTCCTCCTGATTTGACCTCCAGCGGTTCAAGAGTAGAATCAACAAGCTGGATCTCTCCTCTTTCTTTTAGTTTCTTGTGCTTGGGGGTTGCCTTTTTGTTTAGGCAATTATGGGTTCGCCCTTCCTCATGTCACTTTGTTTAAAAAAAAAAAAAAATCACGTGATTGAGTTGGAAGGTTGTGTAATTCCCTGACTGTCTTGAACCCTTTATCCTAAGACCGACTACGGAATTATGTACTCATTTTATGAGAAACAAAAAAGTGTAAGCGTCATCCACCCAGGCCAAGCCAAGCTATCTGTCATGAGCTTAAAATGGCCAAGCAATAGTTTCACACATTTTTTTAAACACCGAAAAATGAAACTACGGCCCTCTTGGGTTCTTGTACTACTCATCGGAACGATGGGCACTATATATGTGTGTGGGTCTGGGATTAAAGTATGCTGCTATAGACAATTCTTGGAATAATGATGATGCGAAAATCCAGTTCATGACTACACAACCATTGCGAATTCCAGCACTGACCCATTACTGAAGGCCACCAAGATTGTGGATAAGAATGCTAAGGCTACCAATCATGAGTGGCGATCATGAGGGAGGCTGGTGGAGGGGATAAGGCATGCCCCCCCAATAATGAGGAAATTGCCTACTCACTTATGATTTTTACAGAGTAATTTCATGTGTTGAGAGGGGGGTCATATCTCCCCAATATTTGGACCAAATCAAAGCTCCTTCCACCAATCGAGGAAGTTTGCAGACCACCATCCTGGACAATATAGGTTGCACTTGCACTTATGAGTAAACAGACTGTGGAGGTTAGAAGGTAAGAGGTCACTGGAAGATGTTGCTGTAACAGCAGTTAAGTAAACAGAGTGTCAGAACTCAGGATGGTGAGAGGTCATGGGAGAGGTTGCTGGAGCAGCAGTCAAGTAAAACAGACTGTCAGAGGTTGGGGTTGGGATGGTAAGAAGTTGCTGGAGCAGCAGTCAAGTAAAACAGACTGTCAGAGGCCAGAATGGTAAGAGGTCACTGAGAGAGGCTGCTGGAGCAGCAGTCAAGTAAAACAGACTGTCAACGGTTGGAGATGGGATGGTAAGAAGTTGCTGGAGCAGCAGTCAAGTAAAACAGACTGTCAGAGGCCAGAATGGTAAGAGGTCTCCGGAAGAGGCTGCTGGGCAGGCTGGTTAAGTGTTCAATTGATGAAAATACTAACGATAGACCCTCTTCATTTCAATGAATAAAGAATACCGAGTGTTTTCCTTTGGCTATGTAGCGTCATCTTCAATTTCCACTTTTTCACAGGAACACAATTCACAAGTGGGGAAGTCGTGATCATGATATTCACAGGTTGAATGAACGCAGCATTAGTCTGAACATGTCTACATCATGGTGGCAAGTGTCTGATTACTATGTTATGATCATGCATGAAAGGACATGTGTTATGAGATTACTGAATATCATTGTTAGTTAACCTCGTCTCCAACAATTCGTAAAGCGAGTTTAGCATCAATGACCGGGAAAGTGTAGCAAGTGGGGCATGGGTTTACTGTCCCCGCTGTGAATGACAGCACTACTTGTCCTGTATTCCTGTCTCCTCCATCAAGGTAGTTATCTCCAGCTTGAGTGATCTGGAGGTCTCCGAAAGTTTCTTGATGTCATTGTTTACCTAGGGAAACAGAAGAACAAAAGAGTTTTTGGAGAGAATGCCACTTGTACTTTTCTCACCTTCTTGTTAACTTGTTGTTGACTTGAAGTTAACTTGTCAAGTATTAAATGAGATAAAATTACACATTGAAAATCAAGTGTTCAGAGAGTTGTTGACTCGATGAATATATCCTCATGTTTTATGTCCACCCCTTCACACCTTTCTTCCTTACAAAAATTCGGCAATTACGTCAGGCCTGTTCTATGAACCACACAGATGGCTAAACCTGTCATAAGGAGCAGATTGAAGAAAAAATAGCTTGAAACATTTTCAAGCACTTGAATATGTAGAGGGCATACCTTAATGAAAATATGACTTGACCTGTCGGTCTTCACACTATTCACTACACAACATTAATGGGAGCCAACCCTAACCTCCCCCTTCCCAACCCGAGTGCACTATTGGCTATTGCAAAATTCCCTTTGATGGTGTCATTGAGGGGTGGATTTTTGTAATACAAAGTCAATATGGAAAGTCAATATACTATATGTACTATGAAAACCCTGTAAAAAACAAACTATAGATCTATAGATATTGAAGAATAGTCACTTATAGTCATTTATTTTCATGCGAACACTATTCCTGTTGTCACTGCCCCTGAACCCCCCCCCCCCCCCCCCACCTCCGCTCCCGGCATTGTAAAGTCCCAACATTCATGGAGAGTAAACTGAAGAAATAGCTCAACGAGGTGTGAAGTTTCGATAGTTTTGTGTATTTAAAGGACAGTCTCGGAGTACATGGCAGATGGACTGAATCCATGCTCATAGTCGCACTCATAGAATTATCAGGACGGTAGAAACGCATGTACCACTCCCAACCTGCAGAGTTACAATAGATCAAACACAGGCCAGAATAAAAATTCAGTGGCTTAGTGTATTACTATGAGTGATACCTTGTCCTTTGTTTCAAGAAAAACGTGTGCATTGTCATGTCGTCGTCCAATGTGCATATTGAAGATGAACAGCCTATGCGCATCTTACAATTCCCTCAATGGGAAAACCCTGCAGATCGATTCCACTAGTGAACTGATTTTGGGTCAGGTCCCGGATTTAACTGATCGGTCATGGAGGGGAGCTGGAATGGGCAACACGGGAGAAGGTTCGGACTGGCTACACCCTACTCGGATATCATCGGCACACTAGTCGACCAAGAGAAGGGAACCCGCTGACTCACCCCGATATTACCAGCTAGGGCTAGGATGAGCCTTAATGGATACCGAAACTGTCAAATTCAAATCAAAACCACCACACCCTTTCCCAAATTTGCAACGTGATGACAGAAGATGTGGCTTATTCTACTAGATCAACTGGAAACATAACTATTTCATTACAATTTTGCAAACCATTCCCCACTACGAAATATAAGTTAGGCCAAAAACCAAATTCAGATAGGTATAAAAAGTGGGGCCAGAATTCCTAATCAAAAACCTTATGTTTTTGGTGGTTTCTTGCTGTACGAGACTGAAGACATCCACATTACAGAAACACAAATATGGCGATATCTAACCAGATGATACTCCTCCTGGACGCCCCCTCAAAGCTATCACATCCCACGTCATGGTCATGAGGAACTTCCTCTGGTCCTGAGGACGCTTTGCTAGAAGACAAAGAGAAACAGAGAGGAGTCATTGACTGCTTGGTGGACATCAAACCTAACTAATTGCAGTAAAGGATCGGTCTGTTTGTCTTAGTCAGCTGGTAGTATTAGAGTTTGATTGAAGCTCATTGTCAAAGCCTTCAATCATGTACACAGACCACAATTCCTTCATGCCCTATGAAAGGTCCACCTGGATTATCCCGTGCCTATAGAGGCACAGTAAAAGTTTGCAAAAATTTGGTCATTCTTGACGATCAGACGGCCAAAAAAATTGAGGATGTGATAACGTTGAATGGGGGGGGGCTTGCTGGCTCATGTGTTGTTGTAGGACACCTTCTGCTGCGATTGACAATTATGATTCATTAATAATTATTTTTGTGACAATGCGGACATATGGTATCATTTCACGCATTCTGTATGTCTGTCTGTCTGTCTGTCTGTCTGTCTGTTGTCTGTCTGTATGTGTCGGTATATCCATCGATCCATCCCTCCATCCACCACATCCATCCATTCCATCATCCATCAATCCATCAATCCATCCATCTATTCTATCTATCATCTATCTATCGATCTATCTTACATCAGCTATCCAATCGACCCGTTGGAGACCATCTTTGATATCTCAAGGTCAAAGAGTGATTTAAAAGGCATAATGTGGAAAACTGCATCATGCATCTCCTCCTACAGATGAGGATGATTTTCTGGCCGAAATACGAAAGTTGGTGTTCTGTGCAACTTTTCCCTCCCTTTTTCCCTAAATTACGGACCGAAACCCAAAAAAAAGATTATCACTACCAAACAATTACTCATAACATTATCTAGTGTTGTACGATAATTTAAAATAAAGGCAAATATTTACCTAATGGCACTGTTCTTCATTTAAATTTGAATTTAAATACACCAGGTTTTTTTTAATGCGTCAGCAATACCAAATTGTTGCGATTTTCTGTGCCTGCGATCTAGTCAAAATGATCATCACAAGGATGAAAGAAACATGCCATATGTAATATGTGTGTTCTTAACCCAAACCAACATAGGAAAATGATGGCTCGACCCATGGAAGCCTGTCCAGTTTTTTTTTTGGAAGCTATATAGTATTATAGAAGAGTATTCAAAACAGGTAAACACAGATAAACTGATGATAACCTTAGAATCCTTACATCTCTGACAGAGCTATATTCCTATACTGGGCTGACAGCTATCACTCACACAGACTGCTGTTTCAGGGTTGGTATCAGTAGTCGGGTCTCAGTCGCAGACCTTGGTAGGCCCGTTTCTGACTGTCCGCTCTCAGCTTTGGATCCCTCTCTCCCCCAAAGACACATCACAGTAGGTGTCCACTTACATGAGCGTTACTTGTACCTCTTTTTTTTTTTTTTTTTTTTTTTTTTTCCCGTCCCAACCACTGCCCAGAAAAGATCATTGCTTCTACTCAAGTGCATTCACAGAGAGGCTTGAAGCAATTTGTTTCAGTTCTTGAAGAGATGTCTTCCTGGTTAGACATACCGTCGATGTCTAGTCAGAATGCCAGAGGATCTCTCACCACCCTAGTGCGGCTCTTCGTCGGGACCTGTCTCCTGCATTGAGTGGGTCCGTTTCCCAACAGTCTTCCGCAGTGCGTGGTCAGGACTGACCCGGACGTGCCCGACGATACATCACAGGCACCATCAGAGGGATCAAAACTCACCATGGATTTCCTATCACAGTGGTGTTACCCTCTACAGATTCTGTCTCGTAATCAGTACAACACTCTTGCCGAAACCTCTTCATGCTGGCACCTTTGCTGGGATGTGGTACTTGTGCCCGATGATGTTTGCTTCCCATCCCAGGAAACCATGGGGTCTCAGTAACCCAGAGGTTGGCGCAGGGGATGGCGTCTTGTGTGTCCTCGATGACCCCCAGGGTTGCGGTGTTTCTGTGGGCTTGCCATGAATGATGATGGAGGGAGCGCTGTTTTCTTCGGCGATGGCTGACAGGTGGTCTGGGGGAAAGCACAGGGAGGGCAGGAGGGTCATGGCTGGTACAGCTTTGGAACGCGGTATCAACAATAAAGAGCGGATCAAAGCTGTTGGTATGTGCTTGCAGGTGGGTGGAGGGTTTTCCGTTAAATCTCGGAGGAAGGATTGGGATCTGGTGGTTTGTTGGATTTCGTGTGGGCTGGAAAAAAAAAAAGAAGACGAAAAACACATTTAAGGTGGAAAAAATATTAAATATCTACATGTATCAATAATATCCTAAGAAGACCTAGGGATGCAAGGTTTCAGCGCACAGGAGGCTTTATTTCCACTGGGGTGGGGGGGGTTTATAGACAAGATGGAAGCGCTTATGGCTGCTATCTCAATCACCATAGGCCTTTGGTGTGGATACCCTGGTAGAGAAACCAGGCTTAAATGGAATTAACCACTGAAAACTCCATTTGACGTGCGTGCCGGCCCTAGACCCACTAATGTCATATCAATGATAAAGTAGCCATGGTTTAGTTAGCAGGGGTTCAGTTGCAGATTGGCTGATTGAACAAAAACTGAAGAAACATGTCAGCCTATATTGTGTACACTGAGAAAAAAAACAGCACAAGGTCCAGCAAATTACTTCCATTACCTTCCCGCTGCGATGAACACCATTCCACGCTATCCCAGAGCCCAGTCAGTCTGGAGGGCGTCTCGGAGAAAGTTCCGTGGTGGGGCGACGTTAGGTCGAAACATAGGTGGAGACAAAAGGCTTGGTGATTCCTTGACTGGCCACGGATGAATTTGACATAAAAAAATTTGAAAAACTTTCTTCCTGATCAACCTCTGACCTGAACTAAAACACCAAGTATGAGCTTCTCCATCCAGCACGGAATGTCAAGTTTTGGGTGTGAGTGAGCCAATTCCCTTTTTTGTTTACAGAAAGTGAATTCCAGTCAATACCAAAAAAACAATAGGGTTTTGGCACCCCTCATTTCAACTAGGTGGGAGCCAAGCCACAGATGTTAGGTCCCAGAGACGCTTCAGCTGTTGAGCTGTTTTTTCTGTGCCCCTGTATTCAGCTCAATGTTCACTATCAACGGCCACTACACCGTGAGTTATAAACCTTCCTCGATCCGTGTCAATTCCAAAAGTTATTGTAAAACTCTTATGATTGTCAGGTCATGAATATGCATAATTAAATGCCATGAAGTGGGCATCATGAACAGTACACAGCAAATATGGGACAAAATTCAAATAAATCCGGAGTCCCGTCAAGGATGTCTTGACGTTGCAGTTATAACGTGGAATAATTCTAAACACATAAAATGATTGGCCACCACATTATCATGAAAGATTTCTGGTAAATTTGATAATGTATCAAAACAGATTTATTGGTGAAGAAATGCACCTTGAGATATTATAGAGGTCACAAGAAGGTCCACAATGGGACCTCATAAATTGAAGAAAAATGGAAGATAGGGTACTTATCAACCGTAGTGTGACTCAAAAACATTCTGAACGTAGGTATATGGGACCACCTCATGTCAAGTGTGACTCATCTGGTTTCAGCTCTGGTCAGTTACATGTTAGATGAAAGCAGAAGACAGGGAGCTTAAACGCGAGTTTCAGTTTGACTACACGACCCTCGGAGTTACAGAGTCCACCTGGCATCAGACCTCTGAGACCTTGACCAGGAGGGACGTGCCCTTGATTCATATCAATGACCATCCTGGTGATATCTGTGGAGTTGAACCACCCCAACCATATCCCTCCGTTATCCAGGTTGGGATGTTTCTCAGCTTCTCTGACTCTATTGGCCAATGTCCTCTGTCGCCATAGCAATGCGTAACGTTATGACGAGTTGGAAGGTTCTTGTAAGCCCCTGTGCGGAGAGCGATGCCATAGAGGGCTTGCGATTTCTAACAAAAACAGGACATCTGGGGATACGAGGGACAGAGTCTTAGAAGGGAACACTGGGACATATTCTGAGGGAGGGTCCACTACCCAGGATATAGTGCAATGAATGATTACATTTCTTCGTTCCAATTAGGAATGATTGTGGGACCATGTTACCAAGGAGTGAGTACTGAGAGTTCTGTGAATGAAGGGTCTTGCGCCATGTTTCAGCTTGGTTTTAGCGAGGAGCAAACCCAATCTTAAACAATTGATAGGTCGTCTGCGAAGTCGCCCAGCGCTGGACGTTACTACTTATCAGTGATTAAGATAACCAAACAATTTTAGCCACATGATTTACAACCTTCTTTTTCCCATTACCTGTATGTTTTCCCTATGCATGCGGATTGCCCTAGCTGGGAAAAACCACTACTCAAAAAACCAGTTTTTTATCCTAATCACCCAGTTCAAGTAGGTTATTGATCTGGCCCATCTTGGAATTTCAAAGCTTAATGAAAGGAGTTGCAGCACAGTAAATTTTACAACGATTGACGTTACACATACATCTATTGATGATTGATTTATTATTTCAATCCTTACGCGATGGATTTTCAAAAAGTTCCCCAGAAAAATGCTTTGGCAAATCTACGCATAAGGAGTGAATTATGGAGCGCTTTAGGAGAGTAAACAAGTTTTGAAGCTTTACAAATCTTTAGTGAGAGTAACTTGCACGCAGTAACTTGCATGGTTCTCCACCAAGGATTTTGCCCGCCCTCTGAAGCGGAGGGCGCGGCTGTCATCAGCCAGTGTGATATACACGTCTCAGGAAGCTCCGAGGCGGGCGTTCATCGCTTCATCGTCCGCCTTCTTTCTTCTCCTCTAAAGCATGTACCAGTGCCATGCGGCGATGACGTTCCCGGTACAGCAGACTCCAATGCCAGAGGGCGACATTCGTCTGGGACTGCTCCATCTGAGCACTGGCCTTTACTGTGAAACAACACAAGTCAAACTTCTTGGTATTATCATGAAACTTGGGTACATGGAATTCCAATGCACAGTAATTGTTCGATTTCGTGGGTGCATTTAGTGGATCGTGAGTGGGGTACTTATGTCATTAGCCTCAATGAAGGGACCTGATTGGTGACAAGTCATATGACAACATTACATCATCTAACAAGCATCGAGTGCCAGGAGACTAACAGTTAGGGCCACGGCCATGGGAGTACTTCCTTGACAACGAAGTTCATTCCTGATCACTGTGATATTCTAGTATGAGGTGCCCGGTGTGAAAATTATATACCACAAACAGTGCCAATGATGAAATTGCACCCGTAGATTATTTTAATAGAAGCTCATGTTCTGACGAGAGCGCCCTTTTCTTAACAACTTGTGATTTTTGTGTCCCAATCGAGAAGTAGTGGAAAATTAGAATAATGGCCTAAAACAAGGTCCGTCAATTTTTTTCTTGTCTTTGACAATCAGGTGAACCCACTCTCACCCTTTCCCATTATTGGGGAAACTGGTATGTTTCTGAATCCATTTGTGGAGTTTTTGGGGTTAACCTGGGTCCAGATTGCCTGTTGCTATATAGTGCTGAAAAAATGAAGCAGTCACTAGTTGTCTTATGACAGGCAGGAATATGCAGCCAATATTCACGGTAACTTCAAGAATCAATTCCAAAGGGGTGATGTTCTGGGGATTGTAGATCCAGGAACTGACATACCAACAAAAAGAGGCATACACATTGAGTGTGAATTTGTCCATCAGGCCTGTTCAAGTACAAGGATGACAAGCAAAGACTACTTACAAGTAATAGTACTGCATAGATTTTTCGATGAAGTCCACAATGTAAATAGACGATAGTGTGAAAGCAAATTTTCATTAGTGATCATTTATTAGTTATAGTATTTTTTACTATCCCTTTACAGATGCATTGTTCTGCGTCACAAGAAGAGGTTTGAATTTTTCACCTGAGCGAATATACACCCAAAAAAACAGCTGTGCTTCACCCGTCAACACCAATGGAAACTCACTGCCCATGAGGACCTATGTTTGTTAGCTACACACCTGTCTCTCACTCAGAAAGAATTTAGTGCTTGTAGACGTGTTGGAGTCTCAAACCATGCACATGGCTGATCAACAGATTTGTAGAGTCCAAGGGAGGAGGATGAAAATAATGAAATGATGAGTTAGATAACTCATCATGTAGTGTTCTACAATTTTATTGTTATTATCACCTCTATTTGGCAACATTGTGTTAAGCAGTATATACTCAAATCAACGAGTCAAAAATAGCTAAACCTGTGAAAAAGTTCAGTGTAGTATCAGTGCAAATTGAGACTTGGGGTGCTGTGCAGTGCTGGCGACCTGACAAGAAATTGAGTGCTTGCTTCCGACTGACCTTTGTACAGTGACTTGCTTGGAATGACTCGACTTGCACCATGTTTGGGTGACTATGCTTGATTCAAATGTGACCTTTTGGTTCGAACTCTAATCATTAATAGTATCAAACCCTAACTGACAAAATGATCAGAACCTAACTTCCAGAATTGAATATGACTGTTCGCACATCTAGTAGTGAAGCCCTTGACAAAATCTGTTAAATAAATGGTGTCAAAGGTTCCTCCACAGCATTACCAACAATTCATTTGGCAATCCTGAAAAAAAAGCTCAATACAATGAATAGAACATGTCAGAACTGCTGGTGTCAACAGAATACACCAACATTCCATATGCGTATCTATAGTCATAAGAACATTGTTATCATGTTCTTGAATATGAACATTCATCCTTCAAACTCCACATTTCCAGATTAGGCGAAGCAAATCATTTAATTTAGTTTTACCATTTGTTCTCGTCTGTAGTTTCCTTGAAGTCCTTCCTTTCCTAAGGCTTTCTTCATGCTTTCTTTGCATAGAGTGACTTGCCGATGAGTCAATGTTTCCTCTCTTCTTACAGACTCCCGTTACGATCCCTCCCGCCAGGTTTTGAAACACTGCTTCAACCTCGCTGATGAAAAAACGACAACTGAACAACCGAAACAAGAATATACAATTGGGGGGTTCATGACCGCTATGCCCCCACCTTTTTTGGCGATCATTGTTTTTTTTTTTTTCAAGGTCGCTTTAATCAAGTACCTCTAAAGCCCTGGTCTCAATTCTGCCGATTCTCCATGGATTTCCCTTTTCATCCAAAATACAGCATTGAAAAGTCATCACGTCAGAAACTCGAATGGAAACAATGTCAATTTCCTAAATTTCCTATTATGCTTGTAAAGGCTAAAACAATGTGACTCCTCTCGGTATATTACCAATATCGACTGATACTAACACTACCATCGGCGAGGGTTCATTTGAGCAATTAAAAATTGTATTATATTAATATACTTATTCCACAACCCCCAAATGAAGGAATGAGGACAAATGCAGGATGAAGTATAAAAGGCTATATATTAGCTGGGACAAACTTGATGTGTCAGTCCAAACCAGAAGTTCATACGACTTTCCCTTACAGTCCTTTGAAGTTTTTGCATGTGAATTGCACAGAAGAAGTAGCACCCATCACGCAATAATAAATGATGTCAATACTGTCACAACCCTGCAAACATTTCTTTGTTCCCTATTGAAATTCTCACATTATTTCACTTCGAAAAGTCATGTGTCATATTGGAGAGGTTTGCTGTAGTGGGTTGGTAGGTTTGTGGATTTTACTTGTGAGAAAAAGACCATGAGCCTCCCCCATCCTGCAAATGTTGACTTATTCAACAATGAAAAAATGAAATACATAACAACATTTCCCGTCATTGTTATTGCACATTGGGATTCTCCCCAATTTCTCTGCATAATGGCCCAAACTTGGAGGCCAATAACTCCGCATAGGAACATCGTATTGAATTGGGTGTGGGACCTGTAGATGCAGTTTTCCATTCTCTACGATATACCTCCATTGTATCCAAGCCTGCAGTTGTTTTTCAATGTATCTCTAAACATTCAGTAAGCGGCAGAGCAACTTTCGCATTAGTTGCTTCATCAGTCATCACAAGTAATCATGTGAGGGTGATACACATAGTGTGAGTAGCAAGAGTTGATTGTGAGACTGTTACCAGGGAATAACCATATGAGATGGTTTTGTGTGATTTAGAAAACTGGCACGGCGGAGGCGCGCTTCATACTGTGGGTACAAGGTCCTGGTCAGACAACATTTGCATTTAAATTTGTGAACAATCAAACAGAGGTGATTGGCTGATACGTAGACAGTTAACCAATCATGTGCGATTGACCGTCCACCTACCAGATACATTCAGCCTCGTGCCTCAGACACTGCACTGATAGAATATGGACCTTCTCAGTATGAACTACAACAGACTCCCCTAGATCTTCACATGCCATATTGAACAATTAGGTAGCCTTCTGTCCACCTACCAGATACATTCAGCCTCGTGCCTCAGACACTGCACTGATAGAATATGGACCTTCTCAGTATGAACTACAACAGACTCCCCTAGATCTTCACATGCCATATTGAACAATTAGGTAGCCTTCTGTCCACCTACCAGATACATTCAGCCTCGTGCCTCAGACACTGCACTGATAGAATATGGACCTTCTCAGTATGAACTACAACAGACTCCCCTAGATCTTCACATGCCATATTGAACAATTAGGTAGCCTTCTGTCCACCTACCAGATACATTCAGCCTCGTGCCTCAGACACTGCACTGATAGAATATGGACCTTCTCAGTATGAACTACAACAGACTCCCCTAGATCTTCACATGCCATATTGAACAATTAGGTAGCCTTCTGTCCACCTACCAGATACATTCAGCCTCGTGCCTCAGACACTGCACTGATAGAATATGGACCTTCTCAGTATGAACTACAACAGACTCCCCTAGATCTTCACATGCCATATTGAACAATTAGGTAGCCTTCTGTCCACCTACCAGATACATTCAGCCTCGTGCCTCAGACACTGCACTGATAGAATATGGACCTTCTCAGTATGAACTACAACAGACTCCCCTAGATCTTCACATGCCATATTGAACAATTAGGTAGCCTTCTGTCCACCTACCTGATACATTCAGCCTCGTGCCTCAGACACTGCACTGATAGAATATGGACCTTCTCAGTATGAACTACAACAGACTCCCCTAGATCTTCACATGCCATATTGAACAATTAGGTAGCCTTCTGTCCACCTACCAGATACATTCAGCCTCGTGCCTCAGACACTGCACTGATAGAATATGGACCTTCTCAGTATGAACTACAACAGACTCCCCTAGATCTTCACATGCCATATTGAACAATTAGGTAGCCTTCTGTCCACCTACCAGATACATTCAGCCTCGTGCCTCAGACACTGCACTGATAGAATATGGACCTTCTCAGTATGAACTACAACAGACTCCCCTAGATCTTCACATGCCATATTGAACAATTAGGTAGCCTTCTGTCCACCTACCTGATACATTCAGCCTCGTGCCTCAGACACTGCACTGATAGAATATGGACCTTCTCAGTATGAACTACAACAGACTCCCCTAGACCTACACATGCCATATTGAACAATTAGGTAGCCTTCTGTCCACCTACCAGATACATTCAGCCTCGTGCCTCAGACACTGCACTGATAGAATATGGACCTTCTCAGTATGAACTACAACAGACTCCCCTAGACCTACACATGCCATATTGAACAATTAGGTAGCCTTCTGTCCACCTACCAGATACATTCAGCCTCGTGCCTCGGACACTGCACTGATAGAATATGGACCTTCTCAGTATGAACTACAACAGACTCCCCTAGACCTACACATGCCATATTGAACAATTAGGTAACCAGGTAACTTTCTGTTGGCCTACCTGAAACATTCAGTCTTGTGCCTCAGATTCTGCACTGATACAGTATGGGCCTTCTCAATATGAAAATACAACAGACTCCCCTAGACCTACACATGCCATATTGAACAATTAGGTAGCCTTCTGTCCACCTACCTGATACATTCAGCCTCGTGCCTCAGACACTGCACTGATAGAATATGGACCTTCTCAGTATGAACTACAACAGACTCCCCTAGACCTACACATGCCATATTGAACAATTAGGTAACTTTTGTCTACCCTACCTGATACACTCAGCCTCATGTCTCAGACACTGCACTGATACAGTATGGACCTTCTCCTGCCAACCTTTGTGTACACCTTTGGAAAAACAAACAACAAATCAGACTGACTACAGCAGCAATTAGAGCAAGCTAACACAGTCAAATCTCAGGCATATTTTACATTCTCACAATAATCGATACTGGTTTGTGGTACGACACAGTTTCAAATGAGAGGTTGTATGAGATGATTTGGGCAGGCGATGATTTCTCAGCGACATCATTCGCAGGAAAACCATGTGACTTGGACATTGCAGCAAGACAGGGTGGCATTGCACCTGCTGTGATTGGTGGTCTCTCAGCTGGTACCCATCGGAGCCCTGGCAGACATTGCCTTCGATGGGCTGACATTCGATGGGACCGTCATCTGCTGAACTGGAGGCTAGCTTACATCATGTGGAGATTGAATGTTCGTCACCAATACAACTTGCATAATAGAGGGCTTCCACAGGTTTCATCCCATGAAGACTTATGACGATGATGATGATGATGATGATAGTGGTGGTGGTGGTGGTGATGATGATTGATGATGAGGATGGTGGTGGTGGTGGTGGTGGTGGTGGTGTGATGATGATGATGATGATGATGATGATGGTGGTGGTGATGATGATGATGATGGTGTTGATGATGGTGATGATGGTGATGATGGTGATGATGATGATGATGGTGGTGGTGATGATGATGATGTTGATGGTGGTGGTGATGATGTTGATTGATTTATGTGATGATGGTGGTGGTGATGATGATGATGATGATGATGATGATGATGATGATGATGATGATGGTGTTGATGATGGTGATGATGATGATGATGATGATGGTGGTGGTGATGATGATGATGATGGTGGTGGTGGTGGTGATGATGGTTGAGGTGAAGCCAAGTCTTAACTAACTCTTCTCACTCTGGTTGTGACACATTTACTACTGGGTTGTAGTAAACATGTGTTACGGGTTATTGCCTATGCCTAAATTCTTTCAGAGCTGTGGCCAGCTATCAAAGTGAGAGTATCCCCTTGATCACCAAATTAGCACAGTTTTCTTAAGAATGTATTAGGATGCCCGCAACACAGCATCCCTGACTCGATTTTCGTGACCTGAGTACCATGATTATAACTTGACTCCCGTATGATACTCACTGTGGTGGCCAGATGTATCATAAAATACAGACAGAGAACAAACTGTGGAAGAAGATAATGTGGAAGAATGGCAGAAGTGTATAGTGTTACGATTTGCAGCAAACATTCAAGGTTCCAACCAGGTTACAGCAGTCCACAGATGTTTCTCCCTAGATGGCTCCCAGTTGCCGATGGAGTGAGATCTTGGTCTTGTACTTCATGTTCCCCAGTAAGTCAGTGGACTTTTGGGTGAGCTGGTAGATAGCTGTTCAAGCTCAAAACTATATGGAACTACAACTGGACCCATTGGGAAATAATTCATCAAACAGCCTGTGACAAGAAACATACCATCACATTACCTTCCAACAATGGAGTGCTTTTCTGCACAGTACCGTCTGGCGGTGTTTCTCAGCTTTCATCCGCAATGTTGCTTTCGCCTGTCTGTGGTGTGTATATTTACTCCAGCTAGCAAATGCAGCATGGATCACTTTCATACAGTGGTGTCTCTCTGCTATTCTCTCTTTTGTGTGGCTGTGTAAACGAAAGAGGGCGATCTTTGAATGAATTACAATAATCTACGGGTGAATAACTGACACCCAGTGCAAGACTTCTACCATTATTTCTAGAAGTTGAGGCTTTCAGGGCGAGGCGAAAGTTGATGAATTGCAATTTATCCCTATTCTACAATTCCCAGAGTGATGGAACAAAAAGAGAGAAACATGTGTAAAATCAGCAAAATAGTGCTTCCAAAAAAAAAACAGACAATTTGCAAGAACGAAAGATGGATCGAGCTGGCCAATCAACAATCAAAATCCAAGAAAGCCAAATGATGTAGGATACACACTATTCCAATATTCAAAAGATATGCAAGTAAATTTCAAAGTGGCCATTGGCCATCCAGCAGCAAAATTGTGTTGATTTCTGCAGGTCACTTGCAGAGCAGGGGATTGAACCTACTCAAAGCTTCAACAGCTATATGTAATAAGACAACACCTCTTAAGCAGTACTTCAATGTGAAGGGGAAGGGGGGGGGGGGGGGCAAATAACCCATTGCCTATACTCTCGTTTTTTCCCATCTCCTGTCTTCATGCTCAGCGCCCAGTGAGAAGGTGACAGGTATCACTTTGAGGGTATTTGTTATCACCTCACATAGATTCTACCCCTACTATCTGTGCTAACCCCTTGGTAAAATTTATCAAATGGCAGACTTAACTAGTAGGCAATCTTCAGAGAATCTGTGGTGTGCATGGGCTTACCTTTCTTTAGTGTCATGTACAAACTGCCTCCACTGGTCAAAGTACTGCTGGCACACATGGATGTGTAGGTGGTGAGAGGCAACCACTGGTGAAGAAAAATCAAACCAAGACTCGCTGTAATACCAAGGTATCGCAGATTTAAAAGAAAATTTAGCTTCTGCAAGTACCATCACTGCATCATTATTATAAAGTGAATACCCTTCAGTCACTTCCTACAACAAACAGTTATCATGGACATGCCATATTAAGGTCCAGGGTCATGTAACAAAAGGATGGCTGATCCAGACCATCCGCCCAATTTCGGAGGTGACAGTCAATGCAAGAAATTGCTGTAGTGGGTTGGTAGGTGGTTGTTGGTTACTTTTGTAAGAGCAAGAAATTCCTGCAGAATGTCTCACAAAAGTACAAATGCAAAATAAACCAGAAATAGAGGGTGAATCTCGTAAGATTTTTTTTTTCTGTGATGGCTGTGAAGAGATAATGAGAAAACTAGGCTCAACTATTATCCAGTCAGATATTGCCAAGACGTTTCTGATTACCATATTTTCCTGCTGTACCAAGACGTCTTCGGTGCGACTCTTCCACAGCCTGAATGCCCTCTGCATTGATTTCTTCTGATCATGAAGTATCGCCTGCAATGGAACGAACTTCACCTTAGACAAGAATACTTCTTCATTAGTCATTACTCTAGGAGATTCTGCACACAGCCATCTTACCCTCATTCAATGCCGGGTAAATGAACAAAGAATGATTGACGCACACATCTATATTATGTAGTGTAGGTATGAGCAACCAGCTATCTCTGCTGGAAATCCGGCTCACACTTTGCATGCCACAAAACATACAACAGAGTTGGGCAGTACATTAGGCTCGGTAGAAACTATCCTGCACCAACCTCCAACAGGCATTGATTGAGTCATGCGCTCAGTGCATAATGTACATTGTGAGACGTGTAAGCTTCTATGGCCTCCATAGACCTATTCCACATCCTCTTGGCCTAGGGTAGTGTAAATGATGCACGTATCAGAGTCACATACCGCTATACAGACCACAGGAGGGTTACATCATAACTTGGTCAAGTCCAGTGTTACTCATGATGGAAACCATCACTTGGAGTCTGTAAAGTCGGACTCAGGGATGCAATTAATGTCCAAATATTCATGAAAATTTACTTTTCCACAGTGCGTCAGTAGGTCAGTCATCAGCCACAGAGGGTCAGGCAAAGACTCATTGTGAGAGGGGTCAGTCTACTTCGCTCCTCAACCTGTCATACTCACACAATGCCCCACTCTGTTTAGGCCATTAGTCCCATTTGGCAAATTCTATTATATCCCAATCTGGCCACCCCATCGTCTTCTTTATCTCCAAATCACAGTGAATCAGGAGGTCATTCGTTGCCACAAAGGGTCAGTCGAAGACTCATCCCGATAGGAGTTGATTGCACAGAAGTTTTAGTCATTCCTATCACGCAGGGATGCATAATTTCTCATGGACACTGACGCACCATCCGGGGTGCTAGGGTGTGTCATGTAACTGACAAGGGCATGAAGTTTAAACAGAAACGGCAATGCAATTGCAACGCGGGAGATGGTTGCTACCACATTCAGTATAATGGAATTTCATGCCCTAATAAAAGTGCACCCTGCATTCTTGACCAACTTTTTATGATTTTTGTGTCCTAACAGAAGTGAAAAATTGGAGTGGAGGTCTAAAACCAGAGGACTAATGATAGGTTTGTCAAAATTTTGGCTGTCTTTGATTAGACTAGAAAGAAGAAACGATATGAGAATGATTAGATGGATTTGCAGAGTGAAACTGAAGATAGGAAGTCATCTGAGGAGTGAAGAGATCAGCTGGGTTTAGCTAATATTCGAGATTGTGTCCAGAAGGGTAGACCGAGGTGGTTCGATCATGTTGGAAGGATGGATGACAGTAACTGGGACAAGAAGTCAAGGGAGATTAATAAAGATGGATGGCTGGCATGGAATCGATAGTCTTCTGAAGACTTTGAGTGAAGTTGTGCGCAGCGACGTTGCGGCTATGAAGAGGTAATGACCGTGCCTCGGCCCCCAGATTAGGGTTGAGAGGAAGAAGGTGCGTCGTTGAGTTTTCCCATCTCACCCATGCTTGCATGAACTCCTGACGATGACACTGTTTCTGATATTAGTTACATAAATGTGGGTATTCTTTCATATATTGTTGTGAATGCCTCTCTGCTCCATCCATCGTGTGTGGTACCATGCACCTTGATCAATCCTATCATCTTATACACATGCTAGTTCAACGAATCAATGTTCTAATAGACACGTATGCCTGAGTGTTCTGCATCCACATTGTGCGCTTCTGTTAGAATAGATACTGTATTCCACATTCTACAACCCCAAGCTATCCGTTATTGCGATCACAGGATTCTGATTGGCTAATCCCAATCACGTAGCTGACGTTATTTTTGCAATAAATAACAGCTGCGCCTCGTCCAATATCTGACTGTTTATTACCCAGTAAAAGTCTTCCAGTTGCAATTTATTCCGTGCTTAAGGCAAAGTTATGACCTCAGAGACTGCTATACATCTTCCTCCCTGTCTCTCCAATGGAGCAATTATATTAAAGTTCCATTCAGTCCCCCCCCACCCAAAAACCCCCCCCTTTTTTCTTTCCTCCTTTCAGCCACGAGCTACCATACTGTCTTATCTATTGTCTTGACTGATACAACTACTATTAAATGATGTTGAAACGATATTTAGGTCAAAATTTGTAATTTTGTGGAATAGGTCCCGACCCTGTGGCGAAACAAATATATTGGTTACGGCCGGCCGGCTTTTTTTTTTTTTGAAAATGTGTGAACTGATCACTATTTTCGCCAAAATAGAAATGATTTGAGTGCTGTAATTTTGACTGAAGTTCTTCTTGTAGATGAGGTATCGAACAATAGCATTTATTTCATATCATTGATGCTATTTTCCCAAATATTGCAAAGGTTGAACGGAGCTTAAATTAGGGAAGGTATAAGACCATATTGTGTGCCTTGTTGAGAGTATGGTCAGAGACCACAAACTCGGAAGTGAGGTCTCCTAATGTGTGTAAAATCGTGAAACACATTCAGTTTGTTCAACCTTATATCTTTGAATTTGGTCAGCAGTATGCCCCACCACATACCTTTGTTTGTCATAGTATTCATCTGATGTCACAGTGCAAGAATCTGGCACATTGGTCAGTGATTGTTAGCCTATATCATACTAATATTTGGAAGACTACAACATTTCCCTACTATATTTAGGGAAGGCACATAACAACTAATTCATTGAAACAACTCGATTGCATCTGCAGAGACACCATCTGGGCCTAAAAAACAGCATCACAATCGATGTGAAGCTTGAACTAGAGGGAGCTATTGAACAGAACTTATTCTTATATTCCTTTTGAATGTGAATCACATTGCCCAATTTACATGTCACCATAACACAACTGTCAAAGAGGTGCAGTTAAAGTACATTGGTCATGCAACGATGAATCTTCAAACTAGCACGATGATATTAAAGGCTTGTCAAAACCCCACAACCAAAATCTGGCATTTCTAGCATATTCCCTTGTCGAGTTATTTAGTTTACTTGATTGAATTTCACCCTAACCGAAGACGTCACCAGAGTAAAGATACAAGGGTTGCTCATTGCAGCATTACAGCATAAAATAAAGTTAATATTCATATATGAAATCATTCCTTTCATATCTGTAAAAGTCTGTAAGTTTTCACCCAGAACCATTTGTGAGTTCTCCGTCCTAGGTGGCAAAATACAGGTTTTGGGATTGACATTGTATTTACCTGGATCACCGTTACTCTTGTGACGTCACACGGCAACATTGCACAATAGCAGAATTTTTCCTTTTCACACCTGAATTGACTGACATTTCTCTCGGAGGTTTGGTTTCCCTGAACGTCTAACATAGACTACCAGACAGCAGAATTGTTTACATGTCTATCGCATTTCAAGGCATAGCAACCATTCTCCGCAGCTGTACTCACCCTCCTCTTCCATCTTCTGAATCAAGAGGCGGTGGTAGCTCTCTCTCCAGGCACTGAAAGCAGCAGCTAGGGGGTGCTCCCTACAAGAAATGTCAAATAGTCTCACAACATGCATGCTCTCCTAAACACGCCCTCTATACCATGAATTCCCCCCCCCCCATCTATTTTTCAGCATTCGAAGTCGAGGGAAACGTTTGGCTATTGTTGTCAGCAGTTCTGTTCAGTTACGGGGGAACACAACTTTCCATTTTTTGACAGTTCTGTCGGATGCCTCATGTTTCAGGTATTTGATTGGACACATTCTTACGCGTGCTTGTACTTTGTTTGCTCTGTCCAATCGAGAAGAGCTGGGTGTGTTCCCCCTGCTAATTCAACACCAGGGACTCGGCAAACCATATTACAGTATGCTTCTCGTATAGGTATGGCAGTGACTTCTGAAAGAGTGCATTTTCGTGCAGAACTCAATCTATCCAGAGCAAATTAAACACACTGAGGACCCTTGACCTTAAAAAAAAAAACATCTATGTTGAAAATTTTGGGGACTAAAATTGAGCCATACCCCAAGTTTCATGAAATCGGCAACTGTAATGTCACATCACCATGAGTTATACATATTGAACTGACTTGTAAGGTAGACCATATCACTGCAGTCCGTTGAAAAGCTGACAAACTCTGCCAACACATTTTGCATGAATGATAAGAATCAGATGACTTAGTATATTTTATGCTGCAGAATCTAATCATCATCGCCTGATATCGCCCGTATCTTGCTACCAAGCTGATCAGACAACAAGACACATCACAACACATACATACACCGCTGAGTCTAATTTAAACTTTGTTCAGGCGCGACAATTACTGCTGTTTGACAGCCCCCTCTAGTTAAAGCTTCACAATAATTAGCTTTTTTCTGCTCTGTGATGGTGTATTTTAGGACTGGGTGATGTTTCTGCCAGGTGAAATCAGTGTGATTCCAAATTATGTTCTGTGACTGCACATTGGTAATGGATGCTCATGTCTCACTCCAGTCAAAGCACCTTAACTGCAGCTGTTTTGTAACTGTATACATGAATGAGCTGACATATGTCATGAAGCAATGTGAGACTGAGTGCCATTCAAATCACTGGTTTATCCCAACAATCACTACCATTGGGGACACAACATATGTTGAATTGGTTTGCGAATCACGTAATATAGTGCAGCATCCATTTCCGTTTTGTGTTCACTAACGTTCTTAATATATTCCAGGCTTAATGATTTCTCCAGTTAATATCTCACCTGAAGAACCTGATGTGAGCTCTGCGTATCCCTCTTCATTGACTGCCAACTCACGTTGTCTCCGATTGCAGCGAGTGTCTGCGACTGAGACGGCAGACGTAATGAGCCTCGGCCAACCTGTACTGCGCCTGTCAAGAGAGACAACAGAAGATCCAGAAAAGAGGCAGTAGGAATGTTCTCTAATAATGGAATAGAATAGTTTATTGGTCAAATTGAATAACATCACATCTAACGTGACATAAAAAATTATGGCGATGCGTAACCTCTCTCCTATATGGCGGTATCAAGCAAGCCCTAGCCCTAGCTCTTCTTCGAAGTAGCCTCCTATTTTGGTACTTTCAATCTATATTGAGGAAATCTGATTTTTCAGAATAAATTTCAGGCGATAACCAATGTTAAGATTTGCCAAATTTGCCATCGCGCATACCCCTTTGTGCTCACTATTAATACCATGAGAACCTGTGTAATACATAGGTCAATGTAATGAAGAGACCAAACCCTGTAACAAACACTGTGAACAGCAAGACAAAGGCTTAGTGAACTCCTTTCTAATGACCTAATACCAGATGAAAGCACAAATGGGATATAAGCCTGAATTTCAGCTCAATAGGAGTTCTAGCTGGACTTATCATGTTAACATAACTTCAGACTGTGGACTTCTAAGGTGACTTCAGATTACTCTTTATCTGACCCCGGAATAATAGGGATCAAGTACTTATCAGAGAATGAACCTCATACACCGAGTAGAAGCTTGACTCATCCAGTGGATTAAGTTATTGTTCTCACAGGGCCCAAATACATATTTAAAAAACAATTTCCATCTTTGTACCAACATGACTCCCAATCCATAGCTGAAAACAATAGGGTTTTCGTACTAATAAGAGAGACGCGTATTGAATTCCACTTGATTGGACCAGCGTTCTATACCATTGTGTTTACAAGGATTTTAGATTTTGCCTTTATGATCTCAAGACCTTTGACCTAAACATCGTAAACTCCCTAAACATGAAGATCATGTACTCATTTATGAAACACCACACCAAGTACGAACCACCGGTAGGGTCAGTTCTCGAGTTTCCACCAAAATTTGACAAAACCAATCAATTTTGAACAATTTTCTGCACTCATACTCATCTTGATATCAAGACTTCGACGTCTTGTGCCCTCTAATGACATTATACCTGACTTCAAACCATAGGGGATCAATACCCTTATTGGGGAACACCCATACAAATTATGAGCTGGGGTTGAGCTATCACGTTTAAGAGCTAGGCGGTTTAGCAACATACCCACACACACATTTTCTTCATGACTACATAGATTCCTTCCTCTGACTTCATCAATGAATAAAAACTGACAAAATTGTCCACAAAACTAATATGGAAAAAGATTTCATCCATTTTCCTTGGTGTATACTATCTTCCTCCTATCGAGGTGCATACTTGCAGCATTCCTTTGTGAAACTCCTTGGGAGGCCTTTGCATCAACCAGTCTCCAAATTTTGGGTGTGGGATCTGGGGCCACTTCAAAGAAAACAGGTTCCATGATCACTGTATGCGAAGTAGATAGGAGACAGTGCAAAATTCCCAAGAGCGCAAAGAAACCATGACAAATCGAAACAAAAGAACAAGAAAACAAACAAAAAAAAAAAAAAAAAAAAAACAAAACGCTGTCGTGCTCTGCCTCCACTCGTGGTACTCTCTCCAGCCAGCAGAGACATCCTCACAGCACAATCCTGTTGATAAACAAATAAATCCCAAATATATTCCCCAAGCGAGGAGCTCTACATTCAATGTAATCAGCTGAATAATGGTCATTTGCTTATCTATCATCCCAAGGCAAGCTAAACATCCCACAATGACTTGTTTCACAACCTCTAGAACATTCATGCCACATAAAGCAATTATTTTCTTGCAGATAAAAAATGACCTTTTATATGACTCAATGACTCCCACGATGACCACACTTCTTGAACCCCACCCCCCCAAAGTACCATTGGTCACTGATGACAATTGCACATGTTAGGATCATAGGAACATCACGTTTCATTGCAGGAGGAGGCATTTGCTCTCCAAAAATCCCCCTACCCCAGATTCGTCAAGGAACTGTTTGCCCCCAAATCCGGAACACACCATATGCATCATTCACTGATTCACAATGTTACCATAATGTCTCTAAGTGACCTGTCAGTGATTTTTAACACCCACATAGGTTACCACTATACCATGTTTCCAACATGAATCTGCATGGGGAGACATTCATATGCTTTTTACAATAATAGCACATCATGTTAATCCTCTCTCCGTACTGTTCTAGTGGAGAACCCTCCTCTTGTGGCTATTACCAGTACTGTGTTCATTTCTAATATTAGATAACTGTTGTCTTCTATAGAGCATAAGAGGCTGCTGGGCCCTGGCGATGCCCTTATGTTTGGCCAGCTACACAGATTACCACCTCAGGGAGTTGCGTTGATTGGTGTCCTGCTCAGGCGTGGTTGCTGCCAAGCAGGCCAGGTGATTAAGTAGCGCGAGTGCATTGGTCCGGATGGTCCTCTCTCTCTCGGGGCAAGTACAAACACCAATGTTTAAGTGACTATGACAGTTAGAGTTTCCCCGACCAGAGTTACTGTTATTACTGTGTGCCAACCCCAGTAAAAAACTTGTAAGGAAATCAGTAAGAATAATATCTGATTTTCACTGGGTTTTGACACTCTAGCTTAACTTTTGACTGAGCATGTTGACATCATCAATAGGAGAGGACACTTTAGGAAGCCAGGTATGCAAAGTACACTGAAACAAATGTATATTAAAATTCTCCGCTTAAGTTTATACGAGACACCCATTTGATATTCATGTCACTATACTCAGTCGATTAAGGCCACACAAACTGAGCACCGAATGGTGAGTGAATGTTTATATAAGGTAGGCACACAGCCTACTTCACATCTACATCTTCACAACAAGATGAACTTGACTAGCCTAGTGCCAGCACAACCTTTGAATCACCTTTTATATGTTTTGGATTGCCCCCACCCTACCCCACCGTCTCTACTTCTGTTGTCAACTTTTGTTTGTTTTATCTGTACCTGAAATTCTCTCTTCCTTCTGTGTGTCATAGGAGAATCCTGCCTGCTCTCACGAGCATCATCTTCCAGCCCACCGATTCCAGGTATCCTAATTATCTGGATAATATGGATGATTTGATTCAATTTGCATTTAATGTGTTCAGGGAGCCACGTGGAGACGTTATCAAGAAAACTCTGGCCTCATTAATTGTAGATGAGCCTCTTCTTCTCGACTAGACTCAGATGATATCGAGGCTGGGTGCCAACCAATCCCAACCTGCTCCCGGGACCACCCCGGATGAATCCAAACCACGAAGGTGGTGTTGAGGCATTAATGCCAAACCAACAATATCACCAAACTGGGTAAATAGGGCAACTGTAGGGGAAATCATACACCTGTACAGCCTTTACATTTCAAACACAAAAAAGGACCATTGAAACTATACGAAACGTTTGCACAAATCCTTATACATCATAACAACCTTCCAAATACTATCGTAACCTGTATTCATGATATTAAAGATGCCTAACCTGCTTCCTGTGTGCATCTATGAGCACTTCCTGCTGTAGAGCCTTCCCTCTGTTAACCAGCCTCAGTTTGTAAGGGCAGTGAATGTCAATCCTCTGAGAACCGGAGAGAAAAGCACAGAACTCAACAAGGAATGTGACAAATAATTAGTTTGGAATAGAGCTGGGTGTCAAAGTCATAATCTAGGGATGGTGTAACACAATGGCAATGCATTGCACAACCATTTTTGTTTTTCCCCTATAATCTTACTGGAAGTTCCATTCAGCCATTCTTTCATGTCCTCCTTTTCAGCAACAAAGTACCCAATACTGTGGTAATCTATTGTAATGACTTAATAAAATAACCACAATGAAAAAAAAATTGTTGAAACAAAAATTTACGGACTGATCACAATTTTTCTCTTTCCTTGAATGGTTTTTGAGTGCTGATTATGACTGAAGTTTCTTCTTGTAGATGAGGTTTGAACGATGGCATTCATGTTATAAATATCACTGGATGCTTATTTTCCTCAAATCTTTTGAAGGCGCATGGAACTTTAACGTACAAACACAAAGTTTTCACTTTCCCCCTTCATGCACTCAGTGTTTATTCATCTCAGATTATGATGCATGTACGACTTTCAATTCTAAACATGGGTGTTAGTCCTTATTTATTAGTCCAGCAGACACAATGGAGTAACCATACTGACATACTGTGCGACACTCATAACCATATCTTTTCTTTCTTAATAGTAACCCGGTGGAAATGCAGACACTCCACATATGTGTGACAATGATTTGCATAACTAAAACTGGACATGAGCAGGTAAACGGCGACTTGAATATCCCCGGAAACAACAGCCTTTTGTGGACCAGCGTTTAGAGTAAGCACATTTGGAATCCATGTCCATTTACTTCCAGTGACTTTGAAATGCCCTACCTGTTGTTCAGGTCCACTGTATTCCACATTCATCACACAAAGTTGGGTTGTTAAAATCGAACCACGAAGTTAGAAAAAATTGCGAAGAAAAAAACACAAATTGGATCTCAGTGACTTGAAATTAACTCATGTCTATCGGACCAACTTTTTGGTCCTCAACCCACTGTGTACAACCTGCAAAAAATAGAAGGCATCCATACATACAGTGATGCCCACTTTCGAACGTCATCTCGAGATTTTACTTACCAGGGCTGACATGTGGTTACAAGTTTCAGATCAATTGGATAAAGCATTAAAGAGTCATTGCGCTGACGCCTAAAGTTTGCGGCGGCTGCACCCCCCCCCCCCCCACAACCATAATTTCCCCAGGCACTTCCATGTCGCAGTGATAGTAATTATACATAGATTCCACAGTCACATTCCTAATTCTACATTCTAAATACATTCTAACTAATCTATCCTCACCGACGAATTAATTTGAGAGCCGAATCGCCATCGAAATAGATAAAGGAAAGCCCCCAGTGTTTCATTGTTTGATCGTTGACGACAACTCACGGATTTCCATTAAGGCTTTTGTGCCGCTAACCTTAGCCTGACGTTCACTGTGCTTCCCTTAGGGCACAAAACTGTTTAAGGTCATCAGAAATCCTGGTGTCCTTGCTATTGAGGCAATGACCTTTATTACTAGATACTACTATAACAGTAACTAGCTTTGATCAGTGGTGAGTCCCCCCCCCAAACCTATATGAAAACTCTGATGATATTTAAGGAATAAAACTGGCAACTGGGAGACTTTTCTGCGAATAACAGTTCAGAATTTAGCTAATGAAACCACGAGGCTCGCTCACCTTAATTTGCGTTTCAAAAGTACTTAACTGGTTACTTAAGACGCATCAAATCGAGCAAATATTTTGATGTTGTGTTACTCTGACCATGCCGCTTATTGCAAGAAATAAGGCCGTTATTGCAAAAATATGTGATTGGGATTAGCCAATCAAGAAACCTGTATTGCAATACGATAGATTGGGGTTCTAGGTGTTGAAGTCATAGCACTATAGGAATGACTCAATTCATGTCCCAGCCAGAACAAAACGTAGATCAAATCAGCCAGTGGAAGAAATTTTGTGGTATAGCATTTTTTAGCTTCCTCAAAACATGATTCAGGTGATGAGAGAGGCTTTGATGTAGTCTTGTCTAATACGATCTGATTCTTGTTTCTCAGTGCCTCTTTATTTAGCTCAATGGCTCACTTTTTCTTTTCCAACGAACCATAGAGTTTACACATCCTGTGATCTGTCAAAGAAAAGATTCTGTAACATTCTTTTGATGAATTTGCGTAATCTTTACGTATATTATAGCCAATCAAATGCACCACTGTGTGACTACACGGAGTCAACGCACGGACGGATTTAATCAGACTTGACTGTCTGCCAGTTCACCTGTGTGAGTACTGGTTAGCAGTAGCCAATGGGAGCGCATCATAGCAACATTACAACTGCCTACAGGTCCAAAATTCATTCAATTTTCACCTGACTCCATGAGAGGTTCCACAGTTTTGCCAGTTTATATTTCCTACAGAAGCTCCCCACACTGCTGTTCATTGGGTCATTATATCATGGAGATTTGGGTAAATTCTGAACAGAATGAAAACGTTATTGGGCTGAGACGGTTTCACCACTGACAAATACGGAAGGGACCTAGAGTCAACTATCAGATTTTGTGTATGACACACCGCATTGGAACAATAACGTCTCAAAGAAATACTGCCATGAAGCCACATGCTTACTTACCATGAAGTTCTTTCGATGGTGCAGTAATGGCCATCCTTGAGTTTTGTCTGTCCTCATAACACAGCCTCACATCTGCCAGAGGTATTAATGAAAATATGTGTGTGCGTCAAAAAAATTGTCATAATAGTAAACTAGGTGGGCTTCATCTCAAGTGTAGAGTCAGGGCATATTCAACTGGGTTAGCATAGCAGTTGTTAATCATATCACCTGTTGATTAGCATCTTATGTGAAAAACAAATAAACAATACTGACAATATTGCTAATTATTCCACTAAGTTGTTTAGCATCCTCTGTGGAAAAAGAACAATAAACTCAAGTTCGGAACAGCAATCAGGGAACAGTCGGAAAATCTGATTTTCCCTCAAAGGGGCAATCAAGACGTTTTGGTTAAAGTATGCTAAGTGTCAGAATACATCAGCAAATGAGCTCAGAACAGTCACACCAAGAAAATGCAGGAATGATAATCATGCTCAATGACAATGAGCATGTGCATTGCACATCGGGAAAGATAACTTGTACTTACTTCCTCAAAGGACAACTAGCGCACCAATATGCGTAAGTAGCTCAGAACAAACCAATACAAAATAGGAGAAAACAACCTGAACCTATGTGTCACAAGGATACAGTACTTCCAGGGGTTCAGGATCTCCTCTTCCTTGACCTTCGACCCATATTCTCTATCTGTACGGTTTCTCAGCGACCTGTGTCGCTTTACCTCCAGCCGTCGATGCCAGCGATGGAAGCTCTTACGGGCCAGATGATTCCATGTAAACTACTGGCAGCTTGGCTGCAAAATTAGATGAATTTGAGTAACTGAAATTCAGAGAGGTTCAAAGAATTTTTTTTTTGGTTGACCTGTCACCCACCTCTGATGATGGTATATTGTCATATATTTTTGACACAGGATTTTGTACAAACAGTCAACAAGAGCACAATGGTGCGGGGTTCAAACGCCACAAATAGACTGAATATTTCATTATTTCATGACCAATTATAGGGACCAATTTATAGTTGTGTGTAAGCCGTGGAGGCCATTGCCTTATTTTGTTATAATAATAATAATAGATAGCACTTATATAGCCCCCTATTCCAACGAAGAGGTCAAAGCGCTTAACAAAAAAAAAAATTACCTATGTACAAACCTGATATGAATCTACAATGCCAAACCTGAAACTGAATAATAGTAGACTGTTTTACCTGCCTATTTACTCTATAGGGCTTTTCTCACAAACAAAACACTATAATCCAAATTCAAGAGATTGGAGAGAGAGATGCATATTTAGCAACATTTCACACACTGGCTGATATGACTGTCCTATTTCTTTCATGACAATTTGTCTTTATAATACAAATATGTGAACAGGTGGACGAAGCCAACAAACCAGGAAACAATTATACAAATCCAGGCCAAATGTGCTTCTCACCAGTGCTTTTTCCCTGCTGCATGCAGTAGACTACTGCTGCCCATTTAATGACACTGACCTAAAGAACTCATAAGGTCAAAGATTGCCAGCGGACAACAATCACTGTATCCAAGTTTGGTCAACATCTAGCCCAAATACTGAAAAATTGGGGGGCCAAAAAAGCAACTGCACACAATGGCCTATCGGTGCCTTTTCAATGACCTTTAGCCTTGACTTTCACAAGGTCAAAAGTGCACCAGCAGTCAATGACCACTGTAATTGAGTTGGCCAACATCCATCAAAAAAAATGAATAATTGGATGGCCAGAAAGTTGGTTTAAACAATGGGCATATTGTGCCCCTTTTATGAATTCACATGTCAAAGAGCTCCAGCTCTCAATGATCACTGTACCTGAGTAAAGCAACATCCATCAAGAAATACACATGTGGGGACCAAAAACACCAATTTGAGACACATGCGTATTGTGCCCCTTGATGACCTTGGGGATTAACCTTCAAAGTCAAAGATTGCCACAGCAGTCAATGATCACTGTAATTGAGGTCGGTTATCATCCATCAAAGAATGAACAAATAGGGTCCAAATGCAATTCATCTATGGCATACTGGACCCTTCAATGACCTTTGGTCTTTACTCCAAATGGCCACAACATCCATGAGCACGGCATGCACACAGTTTCCAGGTTTAGCCAACATCCACCAAAGAATGACTGCTTGGTGGCCTATAACACATCTTTCACCAATTTCACTGTTTTCAACTCTACTGGCACTACAATGAACAATTGCTCAAAAATCTGTGGAGACCAGCTGGACACTCAAGGACTTATGACATGATTTCATGAAAATCTAATGCACTTTGTAGAGGAGATACATTTGGAATTTGCCCACAACAGCCTATTTAATTCTGCCCCTTTATATTACCCTTTGACCTGACCTTCTTGAGTCAAGATGGCCCATGTTCCAATAAACCTTGTTTCCAAGTTTGTCGATATCTATCAATGACCAATTGTGGTCCGAAGCAATTTCACCCAATGGCTATTGTGCCTTTTTAATGGCCTTTGCCTTGCCTTCACATGGTCAAAGATTTCCCAAGAGTCAATGAATGCTGTATCCAAGTTTAGTCAACTTCAAAATGACTGCATGGGGCCTAAGAATACCTCTTTTCACAGATTATCTGTTTTCACTCTACGGTACTATATGACATTGCATTCACATCAAAAACCTTTGTACGATCTTAAATTATCACCACCCAGGGACATTATGACATGATTCCAGGAAGATCTATTGCACTTTTGTTAGAAGGAATTTTTTTGGAATTTTTTCACACAAAGGCCTATTGTTCCCCTTTAATGACCTTCGACCTTGACCATTTTGAGGTCACAGATTCCTCATCGGTTAAGTGACATTGTTTCCAATGTTTAGTCAACATTGGGTCAAAAGACCAGGGACACACTGGCCAAAAGTGGGCAAAAGTTGATAGAATGGAAAGATAGATAGAATGACATGCAGATCAACAATAGCTCAACCAGCATAGCTGGTTTGAGCTATCATCAGCAATAATCAGTGGCCATTTCAAGAATAACCCAAGCAACAATGACTATTTCGACCGAAACAACCCTGTTGGTCAAGGGTTCACCTTTAGCTTGTAGTCTGTCCCTGCGATGTAGAATGTACGGAAGAAAGCCTTGGTAGATACATCTCCTCAAGGTTGGGTAGAGTAGAAACGATCTGCATCCACTTGCCTCAGTTTCTTACACCTCCTGTAGGTAACATAATCTTCCATCTCTCAAAGACTGTTAATAAGAAAAATAGGAATTATAAGGAATATGATGTGATGTTCTATTCCATTCCAACTATTCAATTCTTCTCCATCCGTTCTGAATCCAGGTATGTCCCCTGGAACAGGGGTGGCTGGATTCACCTCACTCTTGTTCATCACCTCACTCCGGTTCATTCATACTTGCCATAAATACTCCCTCTGATTGGCTGAAACAGGTCAGCTGACCGTGCATAAACCTGCGTTAATGCACGGTGCCTCGACACAGGCGAATAACTGGTGTATGAATTTTGATTGTTGCAAGGTCACACGCATATAGTTAACACACTATCAAATCGAATGCGCTATAACTTAGGGGCTATGGTGAAGGGATCCATTGTGCATTACATGTTATATTGGGCGCGATTACCAGTGCCACGAGCGCACATCAGAACGCTTTGAATCGAACTTGTATGTATCATTACGAAAGTACATGGAAATAACACGCGCCCAGAGGAATATTTTCACGCGCAATGTAATGCGCGATGCTCACAGAGGACGTGTTGGCTTGAGACAATTAATTATACGCGTATGCGTCGACATTCGGCCACGCGCTTTGCGTGCGCTATATTTCCAGATGGATTTGAGAAAACGCGCGTATTGTGTTATTAATTATTGGCGCATGCACAAGACTCTTTGCAATGTCATCAGGGTTCCTATTTTTATCATAGGGGTTCCTATTTTTATCATAGGGGTTCCTATTTTTATCATAAAGTGGTAAACTCCAGAGTCGTTTGATGCAATATTCCAACAAAATTTCTCGTTGTATGAATGAACGGGGTTAATCAATGGTCGAATGTGTTTTATCCACATGATAATGCACTCCTCGAGGGTTGATTCTAATGCTGGATGCACTCGGGCTGCGCCCTCGTGCATCGCTTGAATCCCCCAGAAGACCTAGTCCTCGCCCACAATTTTGAACGAGTGGGTTCATGAACCCCTGGTCTCGCCTTTTTTGCGATCAGTGGTTGTTTCATTTTATCGCATTTTGCATTTAGTATGTTTCAACCAACATGATTTTAGAGAAATTTCCAGTTAGCAAATAATGACAGCAAAATCTGAAAGCATATAGAGGTGGATATGTTTGCCAATCCCTGAGTTTTCTACCTATAAATGGCACTAATCGGTGACCAATTTGGAATTCAATAGGACTGATTTTTGACCATGTCTACTGAATGAGTACTAAGTTTTGTCAAATGTGACTACAATTGCCTAACCTATGCAAATTAGACACATTCTTGACTTACATTGATGCATTCTCTGATTCTCTGATATCTCAGGTCCAACGGTGGATGGCATTCGATACGTTTCATGAATATCCAACGAACCTAAGAAGTTGCATAAATTAAGCATAGTAGCCACATGTAAATGACCTCCAGTGACCTAAGCTATGTTAAAATTTCTTGATTCTTACTATAAATGACTCCTGCTCTATACCAAGAACAATAGAGTTCTTGTACTCCCCATGGAAGCAGTATGCCAAACTTCAGCTTGATCGGCCCACCTGTTTCTGGGCATTGAACCTTTTGAGCTGACCCCAAACAGGGATCGTGTAGTCATCATGGACAATACACATACCAGTATGAGCTTCACTCAGTCAGGTGGAGTCATGTTATCATGTTTACGAGTCAGGCCTCACAGACGCTTGTCTCGCACACACACACACACACACGCACAGGGCGACTACTTCATCAGTAAACGTGGTCCGCCATAACTATTGGAAGCTAGCTGAAAAGGATACAAGAATGTCCAGGATGAGGACGCAAAATTTCACAGGCAGGTGGAGGTGGCTAGGTGCCTTCCAGGTAGAGTGAATGAGTACACATGCAGATGCTGGACCTATACCAGTGCTGGGACTGGAATAATATTTGGAACAAGGAATGGCCCAACCTTTTTATGGCAGAAGGACTGGTCTTTCAATTGCATAAAGTGTGTGCACTTCACAAAATTGAGGAGAGCAATTCAAGATGAATACCTTCTGAGTCAAACTGAATGATCGATGTTGACTGGCTGTTCGATCCATTTCTTGTTCGCCTGATCGCATCCAGTCTGTCTCTCCACAAAGTAAAGTAGTGCTTGGTCAGTTTTCTCTGTAAGAGGCTCTTGGCTGCCTCCTCACGGAATCTCTTCAGTCGACGCCTTCTTTATGAACGCTTCCAAGTGGCAAAGTGATTCTTCATGGTGGCAAGTTTGCTGTCAGTCATGAAGGTAGTGAAAGAAAGAGGAAAAATCTCAATGACACATCAATTAATCTGAGGTTTTTAAAGTTATCACGTTAAATCACTGCTAAGCACTTTTTGTTGAAAATGAGAATTAATTTATCATCAGATTGATACTAATAACCAGCTTCAACCTAGGATGGCAATGGATAATCATCATCATCATTTACCAACATTCTGAGCAATGTGATTCCATTCAACTCCATTCTCAGTTCGAAGTGCTGAACAATTCAGAGAACTGAAACATGAGATACACAGAATCGGTCCAAATTGTACTGTACCATACTATTGCATATCTGTAGTCAACTGTAGTCAATAATTTGCAGAGGTAAGAGGGAGCCTGCCCATGAATGACTTTGAATGTCAGATATACCATTTCAGAGTGGTCAGAATGGTCCCCCATCACCAGAAAATCGTCCAGAACTGTCCCAAGCTTCAGTACTTATTTGCATCCAGTGAACAATACTAGACTACTTCCCTACAAAAGGAAGCAAGTGACCGAAATTACAGAAATTTTCAGTTCAATACATCAAGGGGAGAGGGTTTTGAAATCCAAATTGCGGAAATTCCCCTTCATTTATTTTGGGTTGATTTTTCTCTATCGATAATATTTTCCACATTTCAGAGAAAGGTACTTTCACATTTTGCCCATTTTCACTATACTGCTCCCTTTTGTCATTCTAGAGCAATACACTCGACTGTTTGAGGATAATTAGCTCAGACCACAGCCAAGATATTATTGCTATTGTTCAATGACAGTGCTCAAGAAGGCAACTGTCAAAAGTCATTTTTCTTGCTTTTTCGCATTTATCTTTGGCAGGGTGGGGGGTGGGGAGGTCTCAGCTACACAACGGAGCACTCATGCACACACTGGCAAAAATCACTGAATCTTGCAACCAGCATAGTAGGCACAATGATGAATCTAGAGCACTGGAACTACTGATGATGGAGTAGACTAAGTAGCATACACAAAGGTCTACAGCAATTGTTTTCATCGAAAGAAAATGAGTGAAAAAACTTGCGAAAAGTCTCCAAATGATTATTATTGCTCAGACTATGTAGCATGATTTCTATTAGGGCAAGAGACACATTGACATCGATGAAGTCATCAGTAAAAGGGCATGGAGAAAACGTCAAAGGTTAGGGTTGCTGCTGCAGTACTGCCGGGGCAACCATACTGAGAAGGTTGCATGAGAGCATGGGACGTACAAGAGAAACATGCTCATTTTCGGAAACCTGCCAGAATTGTTTTGAGGAGGAGGGTTTTCGATCTAAGAATACTGAATGTACCACTTCTAGGAGCTCCCTTGCGGAGCCTGAGTATGGCAATTTCTCACTCACCTTGCATTACAGCCACTGCGTCGTGACCTCTTCACCCTCGACGAAGAAGTGGACCGCCAAAAGGCTTTCCAAACCTTGATGCACAGGTGATACCTACAAACAAAAGAAAATAGATTACAACCAAAGAAACAAAAGAACAAACAGAGAAAATAGATTAAAACCACTTCAATGAAGGGCCATTGTCGCCTGGTAGCAACTGGTGGACATGCGATGTGCATGACGTATCAACGGAAAACTTCCTTTTCGCAATTTTACAATGATACGGTATATTGTGACTAATTCACCAGGGGACGGTTTTCAGGGCTGTAGTGCCATGCAAACACCAACTGTCCATTCTTCTGCATTTGAGATTCAGGGGTTATAAGTATGATCTTTTCATCTGTGTACTGTGGGTTTCAAAGCAATCTGCTACAGTTTTGAGCAAAAAAACAGCCAATATTACAAGGTGCTTGGGATTGACAATGGGTCTCAAAGTGATAATAAAAATAGTAAATAAAGTTCAATATGATGAGTGGTTTGGTCAAAATATATGTCATGTAAGCTACAATTACACGTTGTACATGATTGCTATATTGAAAGGCAAATTAATACGCTGCCATGGTCTTTATAATATCATTCATTAAGTTGGAAAATAAAGTAGTCAATATTCCACAGCTCATGAAAGTGCCCAAAACTCCTTATTAGAGGAATTTTCAGTCATGATAAGTTTTGATCTTGATTTGATTTGAATCTAGGGGTTAAGGGATTAGTCAACTTGAAAGCTAATCTAGGGAACCCTGGCTTGTATTGATGTGGATAAAAGCAATTGCGCGATAAACTCGCCTACTCTTTTTTTTTTTTTTTTTTTTTTTTCCCCGACTGTGATCAGATGATTTTGAGGCTGGGGTTTAAAACTGCGCCGGGAACTGCTTACTTTTACTGACGTCCCCTCCGAAGGAACGTCAGTGAACTCCAGAAACTGACAACTTTCTCGGAACCGGGAGGGCAGGAGGAGAAAGTTCATTGTGACTGCTCCAGCGGGCCCCCAAGACTTATTCCAAATATCCTGAAACAAACCCCAAGTAGCCCAGAAAGTCCCTGCCGAACAATGGAAGTGAAGGACCAAACTTCACCTATCCCAGATACAGTACAGCACCTACGGAAAACTGTCTGGTGAGTGCTGGAATTTGAACCTGGAGTGTTTTGTTTGTGAAGCATCAACTGGGTACCACTCTGACCACTCGGCCGTCCTCTCCGGCCCTGATACATATGTTCCTATCAAGCCTCTGGGGATATGCAGTATACTCACTTATAGTGATAGTTTGCTCTGGGAAGTGAGGGTCGCCCACTCATTGTTCCAGCTGACCCTCCTCCAACCATTGAATGCCTTGACAGCAGTCCCGGGTTAATGAACCTGAAATTAGAAAAAAGGTGATTAGTACTATATTGATGGGGACAGAGAGGATTCAAACAATTCAAACAGCGACATTGTTGTACTTTCGCTGGAAGCAGTCAACGAATACTGGCTGATGGTGAGTTCATTTTTAAATGCTATCAGAAGGAATACAACACCAAGTATAGATTACACACATGATTCAAGGTAGATTGTATCAATTCAACGGTACCAAAGGTAATCATTCATGTCAATATTTTCTTGCTGTCGATTTTCGAAGGCAACAAAAATTTCGACCGAAATGGTTAAAGGGTGCTTCTATTATAGATGCAGATTCACAGAGTGGAACAAAATTCAAATCGTGTTGCTATTATTTTTTGATATTGAACATTCTCCGTGGTGCAGTATTGACTGGTCTAGAGTGACCTATTCACCCTAGATTATCAAATTTACTGCATTATACTCTTACCTAGCTTGTTCCTTCTGGTGTTGTGGCTTTGGGCCCGCATTTGTTCATGGATCGTGAACTCGTTGTAGTTATCTCTGGCAGCCTTCAGATTCAGAGTTTCCTGAAGGTCCCTCAGAGCTTTTGGCCTCCTCTTTGGGAATCAGCCTGTCGGCTGTATGGCAGTATTCATAGGCTGCGTAATCAAGTGAATAGAACAATGCCAGCAAGGAATTATAGCAGTGTTCAGTTGAGAAATGGCAAATTTGATGGTGTTATCTGAATCATCGCCGTCCATCTTCAAATCTGAATTATTCTATAGTCCAGTTGGTAAGACAATTGAGCACGCTCTCCAGCTCTCAGTATAACCTCCACTCTTGCAGCAAAATTGATTCAAACTCAGCAGAGAGAGACACCTAACGAATGAGTGGAAATATTGTTATTTTCCTGGCTTTGTCCATGACTGCAGAACACAAAGTGGCCTAGGCTATGAAAGGAGTTCGCACAGACCCAAAGGCCTATAAAGTTAGGCCTAAGTAACATGATGGTACGAGAAGTTACTTAATTCATACTGAAAAATGTGTAATTTGACTAAAAACTGGGCACCAATGGTGCGTAGCTCAAACCGCATAATTCCAGCGCCTCCTAAACATCTTGGTTAGCTGCGAGCAAAATACGTGAGCTATGAATTGCCAAGGGATTTACTAAATTAGTTCGCAACTGATTCCCAGAACTGGACATTGTTACAATTGCTATTTCATTTGATCTTTGATTGACCTGGAGCATTCGGACACTGTCCGTAAAATATTGTGTACAAGTTTTAGTTCAAATCAAAATGTCACATAATGCGACCTTCCCTCGACTTATGATGAAAACCTGGAATCTTGGGACTTCCCATTTTTCTGACTGATAGTTATATGTTCCAGTTAATTACTTTTAGCATGTCTACATTGGCCTAATATTGCTATGTACTCAGAACAAATAACACACCAAGAGCAATTTACCCCACTCAATTATTCCCAAACACACCCCTACACCTGTACTTGTAAGTTGTAAATGTCTGCCCCAATTTCCTAGGAGCAGACTTGTATAGCAGCCAACACTACGAGGAAAGTGAGACAGATCTATCCTGGGTCCACTCACGGCTTTCAGTGCAGAGCCTACATAATGAGAAGGTGATGATGACGGATATCACTCTTGCGCAGAAGGCTTCGGCAAGGAAATGTAAACAAACTAAAACTAGGTGAGGTGTTGTTGACAGGTGAATAGCCTCGGGTGGATGGTATGCTGTTTGTTAATTCACAATGTGGTGATTAATGGTATTTAATAGCAGTTCAGAGTTTCAGTAAAATGAGGTGACACAACCAAAACGGTTACACTAGCCGACAAAAAATGTAACTCAGCAGGCCAATGGCCAGCTTATCCAGTGACATCCACCCATAAGTTCAATCTGACGCGGCATGAAGTATGAGGTGAACGTTGATGAAACGACGGAGGATCGACCAACCAACAAACCCATGAACGAACGGACGGAGAGAAATGATGAAAATGTTGAGCGCTCACCCGAGCTAAAAATCTATGTACATGAAGAAATACATTTGAAATTTCAAACATAATTAGCTTATAGTGCCCCTTTGAAGGACCTTTGACCTTGACTTTCACTGGGTCAAGATGTCTCAAAGGTTCAATGAACATGGGTTTGAGATTGGTCAACAATCCATCAAGAATAAATGTTGGGGTTCGTAATGCCTTCTTTTTAACTGGGACTGTTCAAAGCGTTAAAAGTAACATCTGCTGAAAAGAAGCACATGATGGGCCTATGGCACACATGGGGCAACACAAAGGAGCATTACTTTTAAAAAAAATTAATTGAAGCTTGCTGGAGGAATGCATTTTCAGTATCATTGTGGTAAAATTTAATGAAAGTGGACCTTGGTAAGAACTTCCTGAACACTACCCTGGATGTACAACTGTCAGTCCTATTATGACCCGATGTTAGCACTGTGCACGCCGAAATTTGGGTGAGAGAGAACATTTTGCCATAATTTCCACCAATGGGCCCATGGCCCAACTGGGCCTCGCGTCCTAAATCCCTGGGTACCCTGGAGGTACAGCTGATAGACCACCATTATGACTGGAAATCAGCACTGTGCAACAGAACAAGTATTTCGAAGTATTTCCATAATGGGCCTTTTGGCCGAAGCTGGGCCCTGGGCCTAAAATTGATGAATGTCCCTCCACCCAAGGACCTCCTTACATGTAACTTTGAAGAATATTCAATTGAAGCTTGTGGGAGGAGAATCATTCGATACCATTTGTAAAATTTAAGGAAATGGGGCCCCCTACTTGGCCCAAGTGGGACCTTGGATAAAAAAATTCTTGAACAATTGGAAGGTATGAATGTTAGACATCATTAAGGTTGAATGTCAGCACTGGGTACCAAAAATTTGTGAGAGAAGCATGTGCGTAATTCCACATATGGGCCTAAGGACCCAGACTGGGCCGGGTCTAATCCCTGGGCACCCTGAAGGTATAGCTGATAGACAATCATTAAGGCATGAAACATTACAGCAAATGTGAAACAAAATTTGTAGGAGGGTTACAAGATTTGAGGTATTTCATATATGGGACATAGGGCCCGAATTGGGCTTGACCAAAATCATGACACCCACAAGGGCCCGCCCCCTAAGAAAAAAATGAAGTGAAGCTGCGGGGGAGAGGATGCATTTCAAGTATATTGTGTAATAAAATGTAATTGACAAAGTGGGACCTTGGATCAGAAATTCCTGAACACCCTGGAGGTACAACGGTCAGTCCATACTCTATGAACCCGATGGTTAGCACTTTTTGTGCACCGAAATTGGAGAGGAGACAGGCATTTTGCATAATTCAACAGAATGGGCCCCAGGGCCCAAACGGGCCTTGGGTCCTTAAATCCCTGGGCATCTGAAGGTACAGCTATTAGACCATCACTATGACAGAACATCAGCACGGTGTACAGAAACAAGATTTAACAGTATTTCATATAAGGGGCCATAGGACCTAAAAATGGGCCCTGGCATAAAATGATGAAGTCCCTCCACCCAAGGACTATTACATGTACCTTTGAGAATATAAATTGAAGCTTGTGGAAGGAGATTCATTTAAAGTACCATCGGTAAAATTTCATGGAATGGGCCCCCAGACCATAGTGGACTTGGACCAAAAACTTCTGATCACACCAAAAAGGTATGGCTATCGGACCATCATTATGACCGAACATCGCACTGCACAACAAAATTTGTAGGAGGTACAAGATTTGAGGTATTTCCTATAATGGGACCTAGGGCCCGAATGGGCACTGACCAAAAGTCAAATGACACACCCACAATGGCCCGCAACCTACGAAAAAATTAATGAAGCTTGTGGGAGGTGCATTTCAAGTTCCATTGTGTAAAATTAATGAAAAGTGGGGACCTTGGATAAGAAATTCAGGAACACCCTGGAGGTACAACTGTCAGGCCATACTTAGACCCGATGTTAGCACTGTGCACCGCAACTTTGTGAGAGGAGAACGCATTTTGCCATAATTCCACAGGACGGGCCCCAGGGCACACACTGGCTTGGTCCTAAATCCATGGACACCCTGAGGTGGTACCGCTATTAGACCACCATTATGGACTGAACATCAATCATGTGGAACAGAAAAAGATTTCGAAGTATTTAATATAATGGGGCCATAGGGAACTCAAACTGGGGCCCTGGGCACTAAAATTGATGAATGCCCTCCCAACCAAGGCTATACATGTAACTTGGAAGAATGATCAATTGAGCTTGTGGGAAGAGTTGCATTTAAAGTAACATTGTGTAAAATTTAATGGAATGGGCCCCAGGGCCCAAGTGGGACCTGGAACAAACATTCCGATCACCCCAAAGGTATGGCTTCGGAACCACATTATTGAGAACATAACATCAGCACGAACACAAAATTGGTAGGAGATACAAGATTTGACATTCAAAAATCCTGAAACGCCCCAAAGGTCGGCTGATAGACCCATAATTATGACGAACATCGGCCTGTGCAAAAATGTGTTGAAAGTTACATCTTATTGGGCCGTTTATGACCTTTGACCTTGACCTTCACAAAGTCAAAATATGTCCATGGGTCAATAAACATGGTGTCCAGTTTGGTAAACACCATCACAGCATGACTTTTGGGGCCGAAAAGGCAAGAGTGACATACAAGATTCCAGTAGCCAACAAGAGAGATGGGCCCAAGAAAAAAAATAGCTAAAGACCGATGAAACAGTCCACTAAGACTGAAAACAATTCGCTGATTTTCAGAGTTACGAATTTAGTGTTGATAACTGACATGTTCACAATGCCAAGATATCACCTACTGAGATCTGTGAAATCTCTTATTCTCAAGAGGTTCCCATTTTAGGGAGGACGAGAAATGCCTGGAAGCAAATCTACCAGCTCAAGCAATTATTTTTGTTTTTGGATCAATATGTGTTCCATATCCCTCACTGTTTACAATGGTAGGCTGTGTTTCAGCAATCGGAAAAAAAAAAAAAACGGCCTCATTTGAGTTAGAAAAATAAATTTCAATCAGAATTCCTGCCATTTTTATGTGAAGTAGAGTACCAAGAACAAAATATCAGGATTTGGTGCCGATACACCCACAAATGAGTGGAAAACAATCATTTACCTAGCTTGCTCCATTGACTGCCAAAGTGCCCCTATGCTATGGAATGAGTTTCGCACCTTGCCTATAGGCAACATGCGAAACTCATTTCATATCAGAATTTCTGCAATATTTATGTTTAGTTGAATACTAAGAACAAAATATCTGGATTTGGTGGCGATACATGCACAAATCAGTGAAATATAGCAATTTTTCTGGCTTGCTCCATTAACTGACTCCTATGAATGGGTTTCGCACGTTGCCTATGGCTATGCAGAGTACTCACACGCACGATAGAAAACAGGAGTAATTTGACTGAAAAAGCTTGGGATGAGTCCTTCAGTGTGTAATGATAACATTAGATCATTATGCGTACATACTCGCTGGCGTAATGGTGAATCCATGAATAGCATAGGCGTCGATCCCGGGGGGGATGGGGGGATGTATCCCCCCCCAGTATTTGGTCAGGGGGGGATGCCCTATGTAATCATCCCCCCAATATTCAAGCCAACAGTCACTAAAAATTTGAATGAATTTTAACAAATGTATGTCTTTCTAAAGTAGTCCATCTACGAGCTGGAGTCGAAGAATATCCAATCATTGTCTGTGACAACCTCACTCTATTCTTGACTTCCGCCACGCAGCTTATATATACTTTTCTATTTACTATTATTTGTTTGATTGTACGCCACGCCGCACGTCCGTAGTCCGTACAATGAACAAACGATGACAATAGCCGGGAGGTGGTCGAGTATGTATTAACGCAAAGCTCAACTTCGTGTAGAGGCTAACTTCTCTCGCAAAGGTGTCTTAAAACTCCTATGCCCTGGTAACTAACGGGCCGTTAGCCGTTACCAGGGCTTAGGACAACGTCTCTATACGCTTAAACGTGACATTCAGAGGCGTGTCCCAAAGTTGTTCAATACATGACGACCGAATGCAGGGGTCATCCTACATAGGTTTGTTTCTCAACCGATGTGGTAGAGAACAAACTGGGGGGGGAGGGGGTTTTTTTGCGCCCAGGTCGGAACGATGAATATGTTTGTTTGTTATATACCACCCACGCATCTATCCCCCTCTATATAGACTTGACATCTTCATAGGCAATGCCTAATCGTTATGTGCACTTGACAAACTTCAGTCTTCGGATCACATTGGGAATTGAAATGACCTTGTGACCTTTCATCCATGGAACTGATCCCATATCCGGTAGGCCTACTATTGAAAAGAAAATGGTTGTGTGAAAAACGCTAGCAAGCTGCGGGAGCCGAACCTTATTATCCTTACCGACATAGGACTTGAAAGCCAACGGAGTCTCAGTCCCATGATAAGCATTTTCTAGAGAACTGGCATCAGGCGTGAGGCACTGTTACTGCTGGTAACATTCATCCCACCGATATTTAGATATAAGGGAGGTGGTTAGAGGCTTACCAAGGTCTCGCTTCAATTGATAATCAATTTCAGGCAATCATGATAGTTTTAAATGTGTTATCCATCCTCTCCAAAATTATCCGATGTGAGTCAACTCCGGGTTTACAGGGAATAAAGATCACTCGTTCTATTCACTGTTCATTGTCTATACTTTCATGTGAAATAATTTGTTTTTGATTGCTAATATCACCCAGTTAGTGTTAAAGAGTATTGGGACGAAGGGCGACAGTTCCCGAGAGGATAGGTAAACAATGGTGACAAATTGCTGGTACTATTGAACGGCTGCCTGTGTGGAACTCCACAGCGGACAGTGCACAGCGATGGGGGAGGGGTATAAGGGCAGTGTTGTTACTTACATCCAGCCATTCGATTCATTAGATATCTGCTCACCGTGGCGTCAATGCACGGGCGGGATCATCGGGGGAAGGGGGGCGGGAGTCCCCACAATATTTTGGTTGAGGGGGACACGCAATGCAATTTGTCCCCCCCCCACCAATATTTGAGCTCTATACTACTACATTTTGCTAACACCGGCGACAGATCCATTACAACCGTGTTTTTAAAGAATGCTAATGACTAAATATCAAGTGAGTGAAATTCGCTGCTTCATATCCGATTTTTTTTTGGCCCGCTCGCGCCCTGGCGGTATCTAGTCCCGGTAGTGTTCAGGAATATGATGTACCTTGTGCATGATGTCCCTTAACAAACAAAAAAGGCCTGTGAAATTAATTTACTACGGGTTGTTTTTAATAGCAATGAAAGAAGGTTCTCCTTCAATCCATTATTGTTTGCATAAGATTGGCGGGATTGTGACTTTTTTTTCATTCACCACTCGTTAAAAGTTGCTGGTGCACGGTGCCATACTATCACTAGTAGGAACCACAGTGGGGCATCGAAAAATGCCGGCCAGGAACACCACAAAAATGCATGGTAAAAAGACATGATTCCCAAATTCAAGTGGGCGAAAAGGCTAAGTCCAATATTGCCTGAATTTGTGAGGAATCATGCGGAGGGAGACAAAAAAGGGACGAAATTGTCTGGAAGAACTAAAAAAAGTGAACGAAGTTTGTGTTTGCGCCGTAATAGTAATGATTCTGTCCCGTTGCTTTCCCGGCATCTCCGCACAACTCTATGGAAATTTCCGCCTAATTGGCCCCCTACCGTATAAATAATTGTGAGGTGGAATCGTAAAACAACATTATAATTAACATTGAAAACTACAATCAACCTCTTTCTACTAAGTAAGATTACTAAACCAGTAGCCTCCCTCCTTCCCTCCTCCTTGCAGTAGCCTAGGCTAATAGAGCTTGGATTTTCAATGCATTTTTTCTCCAGATATCTGCTACTCGGAAGTTCCCCGCCTTTCGGGTCATGAGTCATAGATGGTTGGGAAATAGAGCTAAAGCTAGCTAAATGTCCATAAATTCTAGGTGAGATCCTGTTTTTCCGATATGGAGCAAAACAATGGGTTGGGATATTTCTGGCCGAAAAAGTTGAAGTCGGGGCAGCGATTTAAGGACCGAGAGGTCTGAAAAATGTCTAAAAAATTTCAACCGTTACAGAATTGTGATCACAAAATGCCTAGATTTGAAGCCTGGTACATGCAGCATAAAGAGCCCGGGAGAGGTCATTTCCAGCCATGCTGGGGGGCTTGTGCAAAATTTCCTTTTGCGCTCGGCGCCAACCTATGGTGCGCTCCGCTGAGAAATTGTTCCCGCCCCGGAAAAGTCGGGGTACCCCTCCGTATGGAAAGTCTGGTGAAGCCACTGCTATTTGCAAATTTGAATTGAGTAGAAAGCAATCAATTTTTGGGGGCGACCATGCGCGGTGAACTCTAAGCAATAAAATTAAGCCAACGAATATTCGGCAAGGAACGCTACAACATCGTGCAAAGACAGAATTCAAGATTCATGTGAGGATAAGTTTATTACCAAATTGCAGACTTTACGATGGGATGTCCAAGAGTGAAAAAAAAAAAATTGGTAAGCGATTCGCGCCGCAGTTGCGGCTTTAATTCTGTGTTATGCTCAAGTGGGGCACTGTCTGGTCCCTGCGATGGAATTCAGTGCCTCCCATGCACTGTGGTCCGAAAATGGGATAAAAATGTGGGCCGTAGGCTAATTTTTGAGTGAAAAACGCAGTCATATCTAAGTGAAAGGTCAAAGAGGGTTTCAGTGCAATGTCGTTGGTCAAATTGGATTCTGCAAAATCCCGCGCTTCGCGCAACGTCCGGGTTGGTTGCCAAGTGCCGAAGTTCCATTGCCTTTCATGACTCACTGTAAACCTCATTTGAATGGTATTTGAGAATGTCACAGCACCAACGCAGCACCCTGAATTGAAACCCTAAGGCGAAAGTTTTGGAGAACCTTTTCCTGAAATAACATTTTTAATCAATTTTAGAATGCTGTTTACTGTCCCATATGTAAAGGGAAGTGCCGTTTCCTGCAAATCAGGGGGTCTGTCAAACGTGAAAAATTTTGGGGTACGATAAGCGAAACCACTTGTGGCGCTCGCGTAGATGAGTATTGGGGGCATCTGGTCAGCCCCCAATCGCCAGCACAAATCGCCCGCCCTTGGTCACTTATAAGTTTTGTTCCCGTCAATAGTAGTTGAGCACATCAGAGCAACGGTGTCGGAGTAACATGTCCGAGTCAGTTGGACGCTTCGGACGAAGACGGCTTGTTTTTCACTACATTATTTCAACAGAAGGCTCATCAGAAAAGGGTCAACCATGCCCCTCTATATGGAGGCTACAAAGGACCACGAGGATGGAATGGTCACCATTTGAGATTTCGGTTAATTTTTGTAAGCCAATGGTAGAGTACACAAAAAACCCTTTCCTCCACGACAGCCCTTTAGACATGCTAAGTGCCCACTCTACAATCTGGGGTTATGTGCCAAACATTTTCTTGTACGATCACGCACCAATGGGGAGCTACGCTTAGATAGTCTAGGCCGCCAAGTCCATCATCCCCCCACTTCAACGGAAATCGCCGCCTATGATGATAGGCAGTTGCCGCAAAAACGAAGAGGGTTGGCGATTATTGTAGAAACGTTAGGCTAAGTTGAAGTTAGGCAAGGCCAGTACTTTAGCATAGGCCCCAAGGTATAAGCCTAGGCTAGGCCAGCCAAAGAATAAACTATTTATGAAGGGCGGCTAACTTGGGGAATATAAGTAAGCAGGGCCAAATCGATACTTAAACGAGGAATTAACACTCACACAAGTTACAGCTGATTTACTTGAAAACTGTTAAAGTTGGCCATTTCAATTCGGTGCATTAGCCCTGTTTGTATTTTGAATCTCGTTCTGAATATTTCGCAGAACTAGTACTAACGAAAAGCATGAGTGACGCACTGTGGTAAAAAAAATACCCTAATCCACACCATACGAAATTTCAGGTTGATCGGACTATTGACAAGGTTTTTCGAAACTCGACCTCAGATGACGTTTGACTGGAGCCAAAATAATTTGGTTCATGTACTCATTGTGGGGAACCCGAGCCATATATTACCAGGTTTGAGCTTGATACATCCAGGTGGAGTTCACTACTGCAGGATTGGCCTCTATTGACCTCAATCACCTTCATCCAGATCCAAAAACATTTGGTTCATATGTACTCATTATGGGGGGGGGGGGGGAAACTCACACACCAAGTTTGAGCTTGATTCATCCAGATGACGTCAAGTCTGATTGTGTTCGTAGGCCACACTCGGCCAAAATAGTGAAATATCGCCTTTTTGCAATTTTCCATTCTCCCTTTCTCACCAAAAACGACACCTTACTAATCGTCATACTACAAAATTAAATAAGAAGGGTTCATGTACTTCCCATAAGGAAGCCACATACAAAATCTCAGCTCATCGGACAAACCATCCTTTACTGTTGACCTGAGATGACCTCTGACCCGACCCCTAAACAATAGAGCTCATGTATTCATTATTCATAGACTGGTCGCATTCAATACGTTTTATCAAAGATAATTCACAAGAAAATCTGGTCTAATACAGAAACATAATGAAGCGCAATGATCAGTGGCGCAGGCACGGGAGGGGGGGGGGGGGGGGGGGGGGGGGGGGGGAGGGGGTAGACCCCCATGACCCAAATGATCAATAAACTTTTAACACAAAAACTGAGTTTTTCAGTTCAGTAGAAGTTTTGCATGATGATACGCTAAAGCCTGACCAGGTATGGAACTATCGCAAAAAAGGAAAAGAACCGTAGAACACCCAAACGCTAAGATGTGGGAACACCGTAATGTAACGTTGCCTAATGCATGAGATACATCAGATGTCGTAATTACCCGAGATCAAAAGTGATACAACATTAAATATTTAAAAAAACATCGTCGATCAATAATTCGATACCATGTAATTCTGATGACCTCTGGTTCGGTTTGAAGACGATCAGTTCAGTGTGTAATGATTCAGCAGCAGGGGCGGCGCCAGGGTTTTACGATAGGGGGGAAATTTGGCATGGATGTATGACATGGGGGAGGGAGGAGTCTAAGGGGAGGGGATGTCATTAATACTGCTCAGATGCAAAAATGGTGCCACATTATACACTTTGTAAGTGTATCTACGTCAACGAGTTTTGACAAAAATCCATGAATTTCTGGAAAAATTAAAATGCATGACAATTTTTCCAGGCAGGTCAATTCATTCGATACACCTGACCTAAAAATAAACCTTTGAAACTGTACCTACGTTCTGTACAGGTAGGCAGGCTTACTTTTTAGAAAAAAATGCATGTATTGTATGCTAATGCTAAAGATGGTAGTAAATAATACAGCAAAAATGACCAGGTTGTTAGTTAATTTTTCTGTAATTCCAATAGAATCACTCTAGGAAAAGCACTGTCTCAATCAGAATATCCACATCATATCAAGCTGCAAAAAAACTGATATTTTACTCCTTCAGCCGTACACTCTAAAAATGCTGCGAAGTTTGCAAGTTAACATTGAGTCCAAGTTCACCTAACGGTGGCTCATAATGACCACAGTGTTCTCAAAACAGTAAACATGCGCTGTATTTGCGAACGCTATATTACAGCAACAGTTCCAGTCTCGATTTGAGTCTCGATGAGAACGAATAGCAAAATAACCAGTTTGATACCTTATTTTGACACTTCACCCCACCCCGACGAAGACGTGTGCATTAAAACATCATTCTGTCGATTCAGTTATTTTTCGGCCCCAAACCCATAGGGGGGCAGCCGCCCTCCCTGCCCCCCCCCCCTGTGGCGCCGCCTCTGTTCAGCACCAGTCTATTTGCATGCGTCCATTCTCTCAAGCATCATCTCTCGAGTTTTCCGGCTGTTTCGTTCCAGGAGTTCCGTGGTCCGATGACAGTATAGATTTGAGTATCATCGGCGTAGAGATGGTAAGCTGCTAGTCTGTGTCGACGGTATAGTAACGGATAATCTTGGGCCCAATACTGGGCCGTGTGGGACTCCTTGATTGTTCTACATAGCCAGACTTAATTTAGTAGCCCTCATTATTTATTACGCGCTGTGTTTGGTCAGGAAGCCCATGTAAGATCGGGACCGGGCTAGAGTGCATCGGTATCGTAAGAGAAGTGCAGTTCATTTAGCAAACTGGATTCCGTGGTCGATGGCATCGACGGCCGCAGATCCAAATGCACTGGAGCCACAGTACGTCTGCCCATGGGCGTCAACAGGTGGGGGACGGGGAGGACATTGTACCCCCACTTTCAAAAGTGGGGGGGATATCATATCGTTTGTCCCCCCACTTTCCGGACCGTGAAAAATAATAATAAGCACATGCCCGAATTTGTATCACTCTAAACTGATTCAACTTTTGTTAACCAAACAATAATCGCGTTGGAAATTGTCTTAAGTCCACTAATTCCAGGTGCGGACCCCAGGTAAAGGTCTGGACCCGACTAGGCCGAAGTGGAAGGATTACCCAAGTTCCATACCGAGTTCTCGAATTTCAAATCGAATAGCCAAAAGTGCCGATTTTATCAAGTGTTTCGTGCGCAATGGCGTTTTTCTTCCAGGCGTTGTAGGCTAATATGCGATTTAATGGAAAGCTTCGAATCATTTTGTCCACTCGATTAATTTCAGAAGCCTAGGGGGAAGACTCCCCCCCCCCCCCCCCCATTTTTCTGAGATGAAAAATTCGGGCGAAAATTCATGAAAAACTTGGGAAGGAAAAAAGCAAAGTGATATTTTTTGCGGACTTTTCCGATAAATGTTCGGAAAACATGCATTTTTTTTCGCGCGCTTCGCGCGCGCCGGTAGTCTCCAATGATTGACTTGTAAATTCGGGTACAAATTTCTGCTTCTGCTCCCAAATTGGAGTGGTCCCGTACGCCTATGGCTTTTCCCTTCAATCCCACCAGAGACCAGAGTAGAAAAAGTAATAAAAAAAACGCCCCTGTGTGATAATCGGTAAATCATCTTAGTATGCACAATGAAAACTTTTCTGTCTGTCTTTTACTCAAATTACACCAGTAGATGGGTGCAATTGAGCCTTGCAAGTGCCGTTTCCGTCGATCTGGAGGGATATGAAAATCTGAAATTTTCTTTGTACGCTCTGCACCAACTGGTGGTGGCGCTCCGCTCAGATGGTCATTTGCGTTCGATATGTCCCCCCCACTTTTCGAAACGTTCCGACGCCCCTGCGTCTGCCCACGTCCAAAGCAATCACGATATATGATGAACTCACAGAACAGTTGTCCGGGTCGAGTGGCATGTACGATAGCTATGCAGACTATTGAGGATCTTGGAGTCAGTGATGTTGGGGGAGGTGGGGGGGGGGGGGGGCTCAATCAATGCAAGTTGAACCACTCGTTCCAAGACCTTCCGATAGGAAGGGTAGGTTCGAGATTAGCTTGTAATTCTGCGAAAGATCCTTGTCCAAACCCGAGCTTCAAAAGGAGGTTTGACCACTGTGAGTTCTCAGAAGCTGTGGGAAAGTGTGATTCTGCCATCGACTGAATTAAAATATTAGTCATCACTCACCTCAGAGGAAGCACGGGAAACGCAAGTGTTCTTCAGAAGCCATTAATCGCAATTGGATGTATAGGCTAGTCGTATCCTTCATGGCAATCGTGCCTACCTCGTCGTAGGTTGGTGCCTGGTGGGCGAACCCAGTCAGAGCAATCCGCATTATATAGAGAATTTATCGACGTCCAGAGCAACAGATTCGCCAGATACACCAAGGTGATCCCAAATGGCGTGGATCTTATTACTGGCGATGTTGAAATTCCCCACTAGCTCTTGGTCCCTTTGTATTTGTATGCGTTGACAGAGCCGCTTCTTTTGCGTCCCATCAGGTTGTCGGTTAACATAAGAAGTTTCTTTGTATTTGTTCCAGTCTTCATGTGTTCTTGTTGGAATAGTTGTTCGTCTTTGAATCGATGAGTGGTTTATGGACATTGAACGACATTGATCCTTATCATAAATCGGTTAGCCTGACTAAGTTGAGGTTAGTCCGGATGGTGTCAGTTTTTACTCACTTTGGGCTAGTAGGGCTTCTTTTGCGTCCCATCAGGTTGTCGGTTAACATAAGAAGTTTCTTTGTATTTTTTCCAGTCTTCATGTGTTCTTGTTGGAATAGTTGTTCGTCTTTGAAGCGATGAGTGGTTTATGGACATTGAACGACATTGATCCTTATCATAAATCGGTTAGCCTGACTAAGTTGAGGTTAGTCCGGATGGTGTCAGTTTTTACTCACTTTGGGCTAGTAGGGCTATAGCTGACTAAGAAACTTGACTAATTTCACCTATAGTCAAACCTGCTTGACTAGTTTTCTCGTCTAATTTGAAAGTTAATCAAGCAAGGTGGGTCGACCAACGTTCCCATCTATCTTAATATCTGGTCAGGCATGCCCGACTAACTTCGGTTATTGGTGTCAGTTTTTACTAACTTCCGGTTGGTCAAAGCCATCCAATAACTAGTCAGGCCTGCTCACCAGGTTTTTTTTAAACTGGTCCGGCTGGTAGGACTATAGCTTCTTTCGCTGACTGCTGCTCAACGAATGTGATGAAGTTTTCCAGGGAGGTTGGCATGATAATGTTGCATGGTGTTGTCCAGGCTGCCTGCAGTGAGCCATGCACTTCTTTACGCATCTAACCTGCTCGTTTACGTTATCACAATGTCTAATAAGCAGTGACACTGCCTATACGATTTTCCCAGATAGTTCTACAAGCCAATTACACACTGCTAAGAGCCTACCTTGAACTTGTAGAAAGATAATGGCGAAATTGAAGACGGGACTGGATTTATCTGCCTCTTCCAATTTTATTCTCATTGACGCAACTGGCATATTTTCAGTCCTGAATATCAGCAATTGATAGGAACACTGTGAAATCTGGAATCTGTATGCATGCATAGCCACACCCTCCCTGCTTGTGTGTGATCCGGGCCTTTTTTTGGCAAATCCTGGGCCCCAGTGCCTAATTAGCAGTCATCCCTTTGCTAGTGTGCATTCTTGTTTTTTTACGGCAGAGGTAGGGATAAATCACCATAATTGTCCATTGACTCGAATTTGTGGAAGCCGAGTCAGGCAATTCACTTTACAAACTCTAGTCCTCATCGCCTAAGCCAAGGAATGTCTTGAGTGGATTCGTCAGTGGCTTCTTGATATAGGGACAACGCGTTGTCATCAATGGGCGTTCATCTCCTTGGCGAAAGGTCACTATGGTGTTCCCCAAGTATCGCTTCTGGGCCGTTACTTGTTCTGGCGTATATTGACGATCTTGAAGATTAGGGGAATTCCATGTTAAAAGTTGCGGGTACGAAGTTGTATCGGGAGGTTGCTTCGAACGAGAATTTTGCGATTGTTCAAGGGATCTTAGATATAATCTCTTAATTCTCCGAATGGTCTCCCGATTGGCAACTGTTTTTCAATACCGTAAGTGCAAAGAATGCATGTTGGTGTCTACAATCGCAAGCGGTTCTTCAATTTAATGGCCAAGATCTTCACATCAAGGTGAGTTCAGAAAAGTCTCCTCGGAGTTCATTATGATATTCTTGACAACCGTCTAAGAAGCATTGTATACTGAAGCTGTATGGGAAGGTATGTTTGAATCAAGGGCTGTTTATGCGATGGGTGATAACTCACCTGGAGTGTTCTGTGAATATGGACATCCTCACTTCAGCGAAAGATAAGACCAGAGTAATTGGAAAAGGTTCCGGGAAGCTACTAGAATACTTCACATGTCATTAAGGAAAGAAGTACACTACAGAGGAAAGAGTAGCGTATCGTCCAACTTCAATTGGAGCTGAGAAGAATTCGTGTGATTTGATTCAAGTTTTGAAAATTGATCATAAGAATTAGATTACCTTTCTTGTCACTGTTTCTCTGAGTTTTCCATGTTCCAGCAACCAAAACCTAAAACAAGGGTGCTTGCCCTCCAGCTTCGGCTTCGTGGCAAACGTTGTCGATTAGACAACATAATATTTCTTCTCGCATAGAGTTATTAATGAGTGGAATGGCCTTCTTCCTAGGATTTTGTTCTGTCCTAAGAGTGTGAATGCGTTCAGAACAGTCTTGATTTATTCTCCAATTTGTTGGGCGAATTCCTTAGGCATCTGGGTTATTCCTCTCTTTTTGAGATGTTGTGGCTTCAGGGTCTTTTCATGAGGATTTTGTCCGCCTGACCCTTTGTTCTACAGTCCTATAGTCAGGAGACAGTCAACACGTGTTCATACAGAGGTAACTTCAGGTAAAAGGGAAACACACGCGACGGCATTCGTCCAGGGACAACACTTGGCTTCCAAGACAAGGTCTTCACAGTCTTATGTTAAGAACTTTATTATTCCGGATTTCCCGCTGTCTTTTTATCCGGCACGCACAGCGTTATATGACGATTCCTGTAGTGCGCCACCATTTTCTGTAGTCCTTCGACCTATCAAAACGTCTTGTCCAAATTGTAGTTTCCGCTTCCAATTGGAAGCGGCCAACTAGGCAACTACACACTGAAGAGAACCCCCGCTTGATATTTTAGATTTTTTCGATGAATAGTTAGAGCATATTACAGCGTGTTACAAAGCGACTCGAGGATCTAACCGTTTAGCAGTTGACAATTTAAACAAGACGTTGATACAGAGACTAATGGTGGCGCAGTAAAAAAAAAAATGTAATGCCGGATATAAGGCAGAATGAAAAATCGGGAATATATCGACGCCTTAACACCACACAAGACTACGGTCTTCACTGTGTAAAGAATCATTGATCAGACGCCTTTGGTAGTGACCATTTGTGAACTATTAACAATCACTTTCTACGCGTGACCCGGAGACATTCAGTCCATTGCTGTTGCCATCCGATGGGTAACATGAAGTCTGTAATAACTGAATCAAAAAGGCACAGATTCGGGGAGGAAGGGGTTGTAGTGGCGTGATCCCCAACTTTTATAAGAACCTCCATTACTCACGATTTTTCTCTCGCTAAGTCTCTCACCCAATAGGAAGAAGGTTAGACAGTGGTACCAATGGATGTCAGCAATTAAAGCTTCTGATGTTGTTTCTCATAAGAGGATATTACGGAAGCTCAAAAACAGTATGGATATCAATGAAAAAAAACTTAGAAATGATCAGTAACTTCCTCCAGCGCCGAACCCAGCGTGTTATGGTCAGGGGCGAACATCCGCTCTGGGCTGAAGTGAACTCGGGTGATCCACAAGGGAAGGTGCTGGGGACACCCCGTGTTCTCGTCTACATCAACGACTTACCACGCAACATTAACTCAACTGTTAGGCCATTTTCTTGTGACTGTGTCTTGTAAAGAGAATTCATGATGTCAAAATGATCACTGGCGTGCAAGCAGGATCGCAAATCAATTATTGCCGCTGCTAACCGTGCGCTTGCTTTCGTATGAGGAACCTCCATCATTGTCCTCAAGATGCTAAGGAATTGGCCTATGTAGATCTTAGTGTGATCCCTTACTTGAATATAATGTGTGGACCCCTATTTATTACCCTTATTACCCTTGAGTCAGTCCAGCGTGGGGCTGCTACGTCTGCCTGAACGACTTCAAGTCTAGGTTACTGGGGGGCCCCGTTCCAAAATGATAAAGAAGTGGGATGGCGGGGAGTCATCTGCATTTAGCGGCCGTGTTTCGGGTGGTCTCACCATTTTTGATAAGTCTATCAATGGTTCACCTTTCACTTCCTCCTACGTATAATCTCATATCACCGGCCTGCCGACCTCCGCATATCAACACAGGAGCTCGTGCTGCAACTAGCAGCGACCATGCAATGACTGCTACAAGTTTTCCTTCCTTCCGAGAACGATCAGAGATTGAAACGGTCTTCTGGAAGCTATTTTAAACACCAAAGACGTGATAACAGCTCATCTTAGCGCTTTGTTCACTGGGACGTTGCCAGTCCCCCCTCAAGACACTATTCCGTCGCCCTCAATTTCAATCGCCGCCCCACTGGGAAAGTGTGGGGATGGGGCTCAGGGTGATACCCTCAGATTGGGCGATCCACCACCGTCCTAGCACTACCTATATTGCGCAAGACGGCATCTTGTTCTCAGGTGGGTCTATATCCCTGCAACGTGCAAAATCACGGGCTATAGACCCCTTTCCTTGTTTTCGGCTATGCAATCACGGAAGTCTCGAGGAGCCTTCGAGAGTTGACTATATATTTTGTGGGTATCTTGATCACTTCCCACCCAGTAACTGCATGAAAGGCACAACCACTGGGGGTGGGAAGGGGATAGGCAGTTTGTGCCCGCCAACTTTTATCACACTGCCTAACGTGTGTGGCTCTGGACAAAATGGGGGTGTTGCAACCATATGATGGTCCATGGGCGTATACAGTGTGGCTCTCACATGTTTTGGAAGGCCAATACCGACGCCATTCTCCAATAAACCCCAAAGTCACTACACGTTCCCCTCCCTCCTTCCACCGGCGTTATTCCCAGTTCTTCAACCACCCTCTCCCGAAACAATCCTCTAGTTCATAGAAGGTTGATGTTTCCAAGAAAAAAAAGTTTCTGGTGGACGTGAGGGCGGCTATTCCACCGTTACAACTAGGTTACACTTTTGGCCTTGGAAGCGCTATCCAGCCAATAATAAGAATCCATAGGGAAAATCCGTGCAGTGCATGGGTACACAGAGATAGTATATATGTCTGCGCATGTGTTACCGGCATAGTACAGCATGCATCCGCACATACGTAAGTTACATCGCGCGCGTAATTTGATCGCTCGATCATCGAATCGAATCGTATATGATGATAATAATATCGTACGGTAAAGTTTGATTGTCGCTGCCCGACATTCGGCAACTTCCTAACGGATTCTGGCGTTGTGGGGGTTCGAACATGCTGGAGCTTCAGTAAGTATAGACTATAGGATATAATAGCGTACGTAATATTTCCTCAGAACACTGAATTTAATCTTGAGTTTTCTATGAATTTCCGGTCAATTCATGGCAGATGGTAAAAACGCACAGTTAAGTAAGGCCACCGCCTAGCACTATAGCAGTAGCATAGCCTTAGGCACCTAACTCACTCAAGCCTATCGTTCAAAGTATACCAGTCATCGTTCAATGTTGACAGTTGAGTAACTTGTACCTGTGGCTGTGTACTGTGTAACTTGTAGGTGTAATAGACTAGGCCGGGGATAAGTTCTCCCCACCTTCTGACCCCCGGGAATGCTGCGCACTTACCGAGTGGTCTATCCTCAGTTGAAAGGACAGACCCTCCGTCACGAAAAAGTGACTTACAACTGCCTGAAAGTGACACACCAAATATTTCAAAAATGACGTACAACCGCTTGAAAGTGTCAGCCCCTAACTATGACACACCTCTTCCTTTCAAATTCACTTCAGTCAGACACAGCAGAGCAGCGCATGCATGCGAGCCCATTCCCGGGCGAAAATGATACCGCCTACGGCAACTAACTGGTTTTCCATAGCACAGGAAACTGCTATGCTCGTGTACTTGTAGTATTCTGTGTTTGCACTTTAGGCCACAGCTGTGGTGGTGGTGGGCAGTTGGGCCATGCTGTCATCAATGTCTACTGATTGCCCTTCTTGTGTATTTTCGTATTGTTGTTGCGTTATCTGTAGAGTTTGTATTTTCAGTGCACCTTTTTTGTCTGTATGCAACTTTATATTGCACCGGTCTTGCTGGACATCCCGTGACACTGATGACCTTGCGGGCCCAAGTCACGTAGAGAGAAAGAAAGAAAAGAGAAAGAAGACTGAAGTCCTTGAAGTGAATTAATTTCAAGTTCCAAAACTTTGCAGAAAAAACTTCATGTCTCGCTAAATAGCTAAGTACCACTGTAGCCACTGGTGCCAGCGTTCGAAATAGATGGTGTCGCAGCGCGAAATGCCTCTATAGAGCAAGATTGACACACCACTTCAGGAAGTGTATAGACTTGGTTTGTACACAAAACTTATAGACAGCATTACAGGTTGTCAACAATTCCTCCCCGATTGCTACACAAATACACTGTCCGGCACTACCTCAAACGATGCTGGTACACAAAATAACATGCAGGTGCAGGAAGCACGTGTTACAACTAGGAATTAGTCTAGAACTAGATTAGTGTTCAAAAGATTATAGATTATCCGAATATACCATTTCTGATCATTAATCTCACAATCTTACTGATTTGGATTATCTGGTGCCGCACTTTCCTCACTTTTTTTACTTTGAACATCAACATTAATTTTCTATCTTATTTCTGGTCCCTCCAACTCTGGAAATCCTTCATCTCCAACATACCAACTGCAGTTATAATGTTAATGTTGTTATGCAATATGAACATAGTATTGGTAAAATGATTGTATTTTCATCTAGAGTGGTAAATAAACTTGGAAACATTAATTCTAAATTAAAATATGTGGTATCATAGCAACACTGACTGAAATTTATGTTGTGGTCTTGTACTCTCCAAAAATTACATCTGCCTGATTTCGATACCGATCATGGTGTACGTAGCTAAGAAGCATAGCAAAAATAGTGATATGACAGAGATAGTAGTAAAGCAATCTGGCCTAGCCTATATCAATAGATTAACAACATTATTTATTCAAAATTTCTCTATCAGGTTGACTCTCAACTTCTCTTAGTATGTGGCTGTATTCATTTTCATTATATTCCTTGAATTTGAAATTAGTAATCTGGTTCTGTTAAATGCTATTCTGAAAGCAACACATGGGAATGCTTTAAAGGTTTTGCAAAAGTGGTTTTGACTGGGGGGGCGTTCGCCTGGTTTGTTTAATGTTCTACAGAAGTAAGACCAGCAACATTTGTCCATTTATTTTGCAGTATTACCTACAATGTATTTCGCAGATAGAAATGAACAGCCTAATGCAAAAACGGTGGGTTTAGTATAAAGCCTTCCATTGCTGCAAACCATCTGTTCAAGGACCTAAAGCCATACACAGGTTGCATTGGACTGCATGATTGGATACTCCAGTTTGGGCAGAAGTAACAGTTGATTTTATTCCCCCTTTTCCTTTATTTCACATCCACAGTTTGTGAACAGCTAGCAGTCATGTCATAGAAATTGTGTCTAACACTAGTGTCCAATGTCAAAGCCCCAGACCAAAAAGATGTCCGGGGAAGAAATCGCACAACGGAGAGGTTCACATGCCACGGTGGCGACTCGGATGATCCCTCGTAAGAGTGTTGTAGGGGCAATGTTTAGCGATAGCTTGAAGGAGAAGCAGGTCAGAAGCAGGTTGGTAGAAATTTTCTTTATTGCATGCTCGCCATCCAATTGGCCTTCTAGCCCAAAGTGACAAGTACCAACTCCAATCAGTACCCTGGAAATTTCATTTACATCGCTGTTCAGTTTTTGAAAGGTGATCCATACATGCTATGGAGTTCAAAAATTCAATTCCGGGTGGTAACTTAGTTTACACTGCCTTTCGGAGTTTTTTAGGGCCTGAATTGGGGATAGGAGGACACCATCTTGAAAAGCTACAGAAAAGCTACAAAGCTCATGTGGGTGATTGTTCTGAGGAAACCACATGTTTCATGAAACATGGAGTAACTTGCATACCTAACATTTCCTTCTATCATATTCCAGGCCAGAGCAAGGAAGCACGGCGAGAAGAGGAAGACCCAGTTGACTCCTTTGCATCAATATGTTTTGAGCATTCTGCAGCTACAATTGCATGGCTTAAACAGACCAATTGAAGAAGTTTGTTCTTGAGTCTGAGGAGGTAAAACAAGGTTGTGTTTAAGAGTTTGGTGATTGGGACATTAGAGAAATAGGTAACGTAAGTAGCCTTGTTTATTATGCAATCAATTGTTCCATCGACTTAGGTTTACAATATATGAAAGGATTTACAATTGATGTTTTGATCAATAGAAAAGTGAGGAGTGAGAGATTCTCAGAATCTAATCATTAGATTACTCACATATTTGCGTGTACAACTCTGTATGAGAAACCTAGTCCAGAGCTCCTTCTCAGGTCTGAGATGTTTGATTATAACCTTGGTACAGTTCGGGGCATGATGCAACAAGAATATCCTGATCACCAATTTGCTCGGTTTAAAAAACGTGGAACAGCTGGCAATGGAAATGGAGTGTGAGTAGGGAAAATGCGGAGGGTGGGTGATCGTGCTATGAGGGAAGCGTTTGAATAAACCAAAACAAGTAATAAACCAGAACGCGTGTGTGGCTGAAGAACTGCATGGAAGAGGCAGGTTGGGTGGGAGCGTTCGGAAGGGGGTTTGGGAATGAGGAGCCTCAAATAGAGCCAAGATGGGGGAGAGCGTTCGGCTGGCATGATTGAGGTGGATCTGGCCACCCCCTGTTGAAGACATACCCGGAAATAAAATGGAAGAAGAAGATGGCTCTTTGCAAAGGGAGCTATTTGCATAATAGCAGCTCCAGTTACCTCATTTGACCTTCCATGGTTACTTGCTGAAACGATCCTCACAGGTTCAAACAAAGTAACCTCTAACAGATCTGGCTCAAGCAATTTGTTGTGATTGAGAATTCATACCCTAAGGGCTTCGGTATCTTTCGAATATCAGCTATCTGCACCTGAAGTTCAAATATGTTTTCATATTTACATGTGTTTCTTGCATTCTGTTTACAGCACATGGTGTTGTTCAACAGGGTTTCTGGAGAAGGATGGTTCACAGAAGTCTTTGAAGTTTTTTTTCTTGCAAGAAGCTGGAGCCACCGGAGATGGTAAGCTCAATGAACAGCTGACTGTTCGTCATCATTTCAGAATAGATATAGAGCACTATGTGAACTTTGTAGGGCTCTATTTCGAATTGTTATAGTAGGTTTGTTATGTGAGTTGCTTCAGAGTAGTAGTCTGTTTTATTTAAGAATAAACTGCAACTGGTTGACTTTTACTGTGAATAACCATCGGAACTATGATTTAGTAATTAACGGACGATGCGCATCCTTGGTATCTCTAAACAGTAAAAAAACAGCTAGGGTAACTATTTGCGTTATCGTCCATCCAAGTAAATGCCTTGCGTACCATACACAAAAGATTGCCGTGCGCGTTGCGTGCGTACTTCCACGGAGATGCAATACAAACCACGGCGTGCCGAACCGGGGTTTCCTTTCTTTCTGCGTGTGTGAACACGGCCGTTCACCAATGCAAACGATCGACGCTTCTTCGTTTCGCCCGTTTGTATTCCGTTAGGGCAGTACGCCTTCTGAAGAGCACGTATACTGAAATCCGGATTTGCCCGTGTAAATAACCTACAAGGCCACTCAACCTTACATTCCGCGTTTGAAAAAGTACTGCGTTTACTTGAAAGTAGCACATCGAGCAAGTTTCAATTGGTTTGTCTTACTCTCTGACCGCTGACGTTTATTGCAAAAATCAATAGTCGCTACGTGATTGGGTTAGTCAATCAGAATCCTGACTTTCCCAATAACGGATAGCTTGGGGTTGTAGAATAAGTCTTTTCATGCTACCAGGTTATGAGATCTCATTTCTGTTGTGTCAAAGGTCATCGGGGTACACTGTACACTGCAGTTTTTGGAAAATGTTGCACAAACAGTGTGCAGCACAATCAATCCTCCCCTGAAACCCCTCTGACGAGAATAACACATCTACCATCACTCTCTCTCATGCGTCCCCTCTTAATTTACCATATATGAGATCCTACAATGAGATGATGGGTCTGTTTCACACAATTGGTGACATTTTCGGGAAAAGGCAGTAATGATAGAGCTATCGGGGGATCACGTCATTATACCCCAGGCTGTTCTTCTGTCGAGGTGAGCATTTCGCGCTTACGACCAGAAGATAGATAATCTGGTCGAAGGCTTACTGATTAATGATAAGTGACTCTTGGGGTATGCCGCCATTGACCTGTTGGGTGTTTCAAGCTTGGTAACAGTTAAAACATTTCCATAGCCATTAAGAGACACGGATTCCCCGATCAACCATATTTCAAGATATTCCTTTCCTAAGCTACCTCCCCTCACTATATAAACCCAATGACACATCTAGTGTGGGCATGCTAATGAGCTGAGCTCATTTGTCTTTTTTCCATTGAGCTATTAATGTACTTTAACTCACATCTTTCTTTACCGAGAGTGGCCGGATTGTGACTCACCCAAGGACACAAAGATGATGAGACCTCTTCAAATCACCACCGTGGAGAGGGAACGACTGGGAATCAAATGGCTTTGTACTCATAAGACCCAGACCAGCAGTCTCCTGAATCTCAGGAATGGCAGGATGGTGAGATCTTGTGTTTTCAATTTGCTGTTTTTTATTCGCTGCCCCTCCTGTTTGTCGCGTCATCTGCCAACTTGTTTGAATTGTTTTCTCCGCCGCCAGTAGTTTTCGATGGGTATTCATGAAACCTGAATAATTATCATAACTGTAGCTGTCACTTTATCCATTTTCTGTAAAATGAACAGTCTTTATCTCACAAACGAATACATGGCCCTGGCACAGAGACATAAGGTGCTATGGACTCTCGCAAGTGAAAAGTTCTCAATGAGTTTTGAATTTTCTTCGGAGGTTAAATACTACTACGAGTCATGTTGGAGCGTTGTTGCATATGGTTCTTAGGAATTTTATATGAACTGAAGCCGAGGCCTATTGTCCTTCAAGGGTTCACAGGCCTTCAAGTTTACGGCGAGGTCTAATCTCTTTCTCGCATAAACTCAACTCCCAGAATGAACTAAGGCATTTACCTACTACTCCTACTACTCACCTGAACTGTGAAAAAATCTCAATGTGACAAGCTAATGATGGCATGTCTATCAGCACTTACTTGCAGAGGAGTCCATTAGAACTTGCCTTTGATTTTCAATTTGAAGGCCTGGTCTAGCCGTAGATCATTTTCTGGGTATGGTGAACGATATCATTGGAGGTGTAATGCCGTCTCGTGTGATCCACCAGGTTTGCATGATATCACATAGTTTCAGCAGTGTGGTCGGATTAAAAATAAATGGGTCTACCATATGAAACATTTTTTCTCTTCAAAGTGAACAGCGAATCAAGTAACGTCTTACAATCCCATCAGGAGTACAAACTTGTGACAACACTGCCCTCTTCAAAGGCTGTCATTGATATTCTCAATTCCAAGAAGCAATTGTGCCGATTTAATACCAATAGAGTGAACTTTAGTTGACTCACGTTAGATGCTCTCCACCTCTCTCCACTTCCAACACTAGATACACTATAGCCACCACACTATTTCTAATGGTTCGGTTGATTATACCTGGTTATGATTCCTCTGTCACTCCTGGAATACAGTTACTTGCACAATCACCCTTTTCTCATCTCCCTGAATAACAGCAAAACCAGAAGACATTTCACCCCTACTGAGTACTGAAATCGTATTTTTAGAAATATCATTGTTTTGTGATGTTTTATGAATAAATGTTTCTATAAATATTATTTTCTCTTGACATAATCTTCTATTCTATTTCAATATTTCAATAGGTAGGCTGTCAACGTGTGAAGGCATTTCAACTTGCTGTATCAAACTGCTTGTTCCCAGGTGTTACACTAACCAAACAAAATGAAAAACTGATAATAGATGATGCTCTCATGCTTCCCGCTATTACTGACAGCCTTCAAGTAGTGTTTACAGTATAGGATGATATTTTATGTAATGGACACCTACTGGCCATGCCAAATGCATGCCAAAGTTTATGATTGTCAATTTAATGGGAAAATTCATATTTTTAGGGACATGTGGGTCAATTTTTTTTCTTTTTCCCCCAGCAGCTTCAAACAGTTTTTCAGCAGGCCATGAGGCGGTTTAATGATTCATCATTGGTTTGAATAGGGGGGTCCAGTGATTTTGAGGTTAAAAGGCAATTTTCGTGTTTCTATCTATGTTTACGTTCTAGTGAGCATTTGGCCTGTGCTAATCACTTGATCCATCTGACTTCGTTGTTCAAATCCTACCAGACCTACAGTATTAACTGTTACTAATGATCGATCTGTAGGTATAGACATTAGCCGACAATTGAATAAAGTTAAGATTTGTAAACCATTTGTCTCATTAATCAAGCATATGTGGACATAACGTAGGGATGGAGATGAGTTACTGTGTCCTCTAATACTGGAACAATACTGCTTGTGTACTCATGAGTCTAGCCTGTTGAGGTATTTTGAAAGTGCTGATATGGCTGTACAGTTGTCGTTGAAATGAGTCCTGTTTCACCACTTACAGCTGAAGACGTAAGACAGTCACAAGATTCTCCCCAAGCTGTGTATACCCCGATGTACACCTATAACCTTTGACACCAAAAGTATTATCCTCCCATAGCTACTAACTGTGAACAAGGCTCACGGTGACCTGTGTAACCTGTTTTTACTCCAGGGGTTAGTGAATTTTCCATTCTGAGGTAGATTTTAAAATAACCTCCAGGTCACTTAAGATGTCTTAGGATATGACTAGGAAAGGTACATATTTACACTTGTTAGACTTCTCAAGCCCTTAATGATGTTTAGTAGGCTCTAAAAGCTAATTCTTCTCTTCTTCTTCTTCCTTTTCAGGAGATCTGTAGTGGTGTCATTGCAATGTGGCCTCTAGTCTCTAGGAATCTTGCCTGCAACTGAACAGACTGGGAAATTGTCTTCAAGTTTGTCTGACAGTCCGAAGGATGAACTGGGGTTACCTGAATGACAAAGCCCAAATGGGAGAAGAATGAAGAAGACTTCCTCGATGGATTTTACAACTCTTTTCTCAGCTTCTTGTCGGTATGAAACTGATTTTCCCCTCCCACTTTGAATCATGACCTGGGAAACTAGTGGCAGATTGTTATTCGTGCTTGGAGGTCTGGACTCTGAGAATGATCATTGTTCGTCTCTCACCCGTTGTGTACCAAGTCATGCTAAAAAAAAGCCAATTGTGAGCACTATTCAATATCAGTGAACAGAGATAGTGGTATAATTTATTGATAATGTAAAACAGGCAATATAGTTTAGTTTAGGGTTTAGTGAAGAAGGGTCAAGGAGGGACATTCATCTCATAAACGACCCGGAGCAACAACACCCAGGAAAAGAAAAATGAACAAAACTTAAATAATTCGCCGTGATTCTGAAAAAATAAAATGCAAGACTGTTCTTGAAACGCATTCACACTCTAGAGGGAAAACAAACATTTTCAGGAAGACCAATTCCACTCCACTGATCATCTCTGCGAGAATGTCCATTCTGCAGCCCTTGCCACAAAGCTTGAGACAGTGGCCTCTATTTGTGGTAACATTGGAAAATCAAAGAAGTAGTGGAAGGACAGGCATCGAGTCCATGGACAATTTTGATAACCTGGATCAAGTCAGCTCCATGGTAGTTAATTAGACCGAGACGCCTTATTAATCTTCCTCGTAGAATAAAATTTTTTTTCAGACAGAATCCATTCTAGTCCCTACGCTTCACGTTTGCAAACCTGCTTGTTTGCAAAGTAGGGATCCCACACTTGTACAGGATATTCCAGGTGCGGTCTTACCGGTTGCTTAAACAGCCTGAACAAACAATATCATATCAAGGAAAAATGAAAGTGACGTCTAGTCAAGGCCAAGAAATCCAATACCTCTCTAGCAGCTTCGGCACACTGCTTGGAAGGGGGGTTTCAAAGAAGAATCAAAGCAAACCCCAAGATCTTTTTCTTAAATCCCTCCTGAATATTTTGGCCCTTCAACTTGAAGGAACTTGCGATTGGTGAAAACCAACATGCATACCTTTGCCTTGTCACATTGAAAAACATTTGCCAGTCGGAAGACCATTTGGAAATTATATCCAGATCCCTTTGAACAATTGCAGCATCATCATCATTCGAACCGAACCCCCCCCACTCCCCGATACAACTTGGTATCGTCCTGCGAACTTCTTCACCCTGTAATGAACAGAACCTTCAAGATGGTCAATATACGCCAGGAAGAGTAACCGCCCGAGAACTGATCCCTGTGAACACCACTAGTGACCTTTTGAGTCCAAGAAGAAGACCGCCCGCCCATTGATGACAACTCAATGTTCCATATTTATAAAGCCCTCTCGATCCATTGAGGACATCTCCCCTCAATGCCAAAGCTCTCCAACTTTGAGCAAGAGACGCTCAGAAGAACATTTTTGTCAAAAGCTTTCTGAAAGTCCAGGAAGGAATATATAACAGCATTGCCTTTGTCAAAGACATGTAAAATCTTCTATAAATTACCCATTAGTTTAGTCCCACACGAACGATGTTTTCCTAAAGCCATGCTGAGAATCCCTAATCCGACTATGCTCATTGAAATAATCAACCATATGATCACGAATTATTGCTTCTACCTTGCAGAACAACCACTAGTAAGACTGACTGGCTGTAATTACAAGGAGAGAGGAGGTTACCTTTCATAAATAGGAGAAAATTTGCTCTCCTCCAATACTCCGGAACAAAACCACGGAACACCACAAAAAAAAAAAAAAATAAAACCAAAAACAATACTATCTTGCAGTCTTATTGATGATGAAAATAAAGGCTAGGGAATAGACAACTCGTCGGCAAAGGATTTCGTAAGAAAGGTAAATCGTAGGACCAGGAGCTTTACCCCTTTTGAGCTTCTGCAGTTTCTCCTTTACTAAACCAGCCCCCCCAGGCTAACACACCATAGTACCAATACTGCGGAGAAACCCCCGACAACTAGGTCACCAAAATTATCCCAGTCTCATGAGTAAACACAATCGAAAATAATTTATTAAGAACCTAGAGCCATATCCTGGCTATCGCTGAATTGTACTACCCGAGTCAGAATCTACCAAAAGGACATGCTGTCGCTGCCTTTCTGCTTCCCCCTAACCTGAGAGAAAATGCATGATGATTCTCCTTGAGATTAGAGGCAATCTGCCCTCTCAAATCAATTTAGCACCGAAAACTGAACGCGGACAAGTTTGTGCTGAACTTTGAAATGCCATAGATCAGACACGGCCCATCGAAGAAACATAAATCCACCAAAGGTCCGCTTACGTTTGATGGCCAGAAGAAACTTCCCTTTTTCATCCAAGAGGCAATCTTGTTCTTACTGTGACGTTTTCCTCCAAGGAATGTAAACTTTCTAACCTCGTTAGCCTTTCAATGGAACCAATTCCAAGTCACAGCATTCGTAACTTTCTACCAATTGTATGCCAATCTACTTTTGCTAAAACCCTGTAAATGCCATCACAATCGCCTTGCGAAACAGGACAATCTTCTACACTCTGTGGGATATTGACAGAACAAGACACAATTGAAAGCTAAAATACGTGATCACTTGCAACCGAGCTTCCCAAGCTCTCTAATTATCTACAGAATCTGGATCCTGCTCAAAACCTAAATCCAAAATTTATGCTTTTCGGTAGGAAAATGTACATGCTTAGAAAGAAAACAATCCTGCGTGACATTGAAAAAGCCAGATCCATGACTGCCACTAGTTAACCATTAGAACCACGAATATCTGGTACTTGAATCACCCAAATAATTGTACTTTTCCCAGAAACTTTGAAAAGCAGGTTGGAAAGACGAGAGTTGTTTGTCTTCAGAGCTCTTTGGAGAACGGAACACAACGCCAACTATAACGAAACTGGGATACCAGAAGAGGTAGACGGAATTTCACCCCCAACAGAGTTGACAAAACTTACAACAATATCGGCCTTCTCAAAACTTTTCAAGTTCCGACCCCTTCACTACAATAAACTCACTTCCACCACCAATGCCACGGAGGTATCTGTCTATCTTTGCCTATAAACAACATAACCCGAAGGTGAACGACGGCTGTGGAAATTCACTTTCCCACCATTACTTTATAATACCAATGCCGTCAGGCTTGCGGTCCTGGACTAAAATCTGGCAACTCAATCCAACTTTGTTCCTGCTACTTTGAACATTAGCACAGAAAAAAGACAGCGGGCTAACATATCTATCGCCATTGCTGACCTCGCCAGACCCCCACTGCGATCGACGTACGATTAACACCCTGCTAGTAAGCTACGGACACCTGAAACCCTCGCCCCAGACGACAAATAAAGACTGTACAGAACATACAATTCACGACAGGCCAAGTAAAAGTCGTCCCACTAAATTTGAATCTAGAGAAGTCTTTAATACTACAAGTTTCCAACAGAAGTGAAAAAATTCCAGATCAAAGGTCTGCGAAGATGCGAACTCCAGTTGGAATCCCAATTCCATTTAGAAAGTGCCAGCCACTTGCTTCGGACATCAGCAGTCAAAAAAGAGTGGGAGCGATGAAAAATAGGTTGTGGAATATGAATTAAGATGCAGGTCTGGATCTCCCACTGAATTTTGAAGATTTTCAATGTTGCATTCTATTGACGTGTTGAAGAGTGCAGATAGTCACATAGCATGTGGTTGCTGAACTTGGCTCATACATTTCCCAGTCCATCACGTTTGCCTTCCATTACTATTACCAAGTGGTTGGCACAATTGATGAGAGGAAACTTTCCACCTAAGAGACCAGGACTGAGAATACCGTCAGGTAATAACGAAGACTAAAAAAGGTACATGGTGCCTTCTGCGGACACCTAAGGCACAGGGTATTGGTGCAGGAAGAACGAGGGGTGCAAGTTGCAAGTTAAGTAGTGTGATTATCCCCGCCCACATTGAGGTATCGCCATAGAGGATTGCATCATTCTGTGTACCTAGTGAAGAATTCACAGTGACAATAAGGGCAGTTGCACAGCGCACCCTTGCCTAGGCCTTGAATAGGTCGATCTCTGGCGGCAAGAATGCATGAAAAAACAAATTGAGGATACTTCTGTCTATCAGACTTACTCAACTGTGTAAAGCTTGCTTCAGATAACATGAGTAGGAGCTGGAACTTTGGTAATTTTCACACTGAAGATAGGAATTCTTCTTCTCCAGGGGCCAAGATCAGTGTTTCTGGGGCTGTTAAGCTCCAGGAGAGTGAACAGTGGATGATGCCGCCTAATAATTGCCGGTGATTGGGGAAACGCAGCGGGGAATCACGAAACAGTCGAGCAATGGAGAAACCTAGGGTTCTGTGGTGTAAGGAGATAGAGCAGGGGAGTTGTGTTCTCAGTCGTCTGTTGTAAGATGTTATTAACCCCAACGTGATGTGTCATACACAACAACTAATGGTGAACATGGCTCTAGAGCAGTCGACCCACTTGATCGGATTATGTTAATCCTACACTCTCAGTTATATTAGGGGTGCATAAGAAAATCAGCAAGTAGACACCAGTTTTGTTACATTTGGGTTGGTGAACATGTGTGTGTCATTTTCTCATCCCTAGGTATCGAATTTCCAGCACTTCTCAGCATGCACATTTTACAAAACAATCTACAGGACAGTCTAGCAGGAGGAGAGGGAGGAGTATCCCTCTGGTATGGTGATGGAAAAACCGATTTCGCCAATGAGCTAAATTGTCGGATCCGAAGATATTATGGGGTGATATACATTTCGAAAAAATATGAAAAAAAGTGTTTTTCATGACCATTGTACGTTTGTCTCATGTTTGAGATAGTGTCTTGGGGACCAATGTTGGGTGGTTTTGGGTGTTTGCTACAAAGTTTTTGAGGGAAGATCCAATAGTTTCATGCTACCCAATTGTCTCAGATTCACGTTTACAATGGATTCAAAAAATACTTTGAGAAAACTAATAATAAGCAGGTTGCCAGTTTAGGACAGAAGCAGCAGCACAGTGTTAACTTTGAGTTGAAACTACTTTGGGTCTTAGATATGCAGTATTATTGCTAAACAGGATTTGATACCATTATCCAGGGGTGCGGGCTGAAAGTGATCAGATGCGGAAGGAAGCTGATGACACTGGACCTATTGCAGAGCTAGAACATTGGCGGTTCTTGATGTCACGGTTTTCCATTCCATCCTGGATAAGATAAAAGCAAGAATGTAAGATGGTCTAACACACTGAATGCTGCAAAGAGCAAAGGTCCTCAAGGTTTATTGTCATCCTAAATTTCCCTGTTGAAATGATTTTGTATAGCCTTCAACCAAGTTGAGAAAATTGTGAAAACTTCAATACACTTTAATGTTTATTCTGTACTAAGAAAACAGTGAACCAAGAATTAATATTCAAGAATACCTTTATTGGTTGACTGCCTTTCTGATTGGTAAAAAAAAGTTCATCGAGACCATGTTCGAATCCCCATTCGAACCCTCTCTGGTTTCAGAGAATAGGCTCGGGTTTTAAGCCTCCAGGATGACGTCATCATCGGTCTTAAATGCAACAAACGCCCTCGGCACCCTCGTATTAATCCCCTAATTGGAGCTGATTCCCCATAATTTGTATTGTGGAAAGCACACATGATAAAATGTCTATAGCCTTGAAAGCAAAAATGGGTTACATTTCAACAGCAATCCTCTGATGTTTCATCCCTTGCAGCCATGACAATGTGTTGTGTGTGTGTGTGTGTGTGTGTATGCGAGAATGCCAAGGACACCATCCTTGTGTATAGATTAACTCACCTCACCGATGGATTCACCCTTATACTTGGTTTATGAGTTCCTCATAATGAGTACTTGCATGAAGGTTGAAGGTAACCCAAGGTCAAAGGAGGTCAAAGTCTGAAACCTTGTGAACACAGTAAGTCCAGAATGTGCAATCTGAGCAAGCTGAAATTGTTATGCTTTCCTTTGTTATGAGGGTACAAAAAACTGATTGGTTTGAAAATTACATTTTAGCAAATTTTGGGCTAGTGAATATGAGGGAACCCCAGATGAATTGATCTCATACTTGGTTCATGGGTTTCCTATAATGAGTTCATGAAGTTCATCAGAGGTCAAGGCCGAGAGTCTTGTAACAAGATAAGTCTAGAATGCTTGATCCAATATGCAGCTTTCTCATGGGGATTACAAAATCTGTTGTTTTGGTGGATGTAGATTGGCAGCTATTTTGATGAATCACTGGAAAATTGTGAAAAATGATTTTGGTAAATTTTGCTAGTAAACATGATAACTCGACCATACTTGGATTGGGTGAAGCTCACACATGGTATGTGGGTCCTCATAATGAGTACATGAATGTATGGTTTTAGGGTCAGGTCAAAAGAGGTCAAAGTCTGTGAACACAACAAGTCCAGAATGCTTAGGATCAGTCAAGAATCAACCAGCCTTTCGGCATTCTGGCTACGGAGAACGTTCAGACTCTGAACCAACTGAGAACAGCCTAATTTGAAATTTTGATGTTCAATTTTGACGCATCTCAATCAAACTTGTTACTTAGGCCTTCATACAGTAGCATATACAATGCCTGCTCGCCATGAAACGCTTGAATTAATGGGTCCTGTGATTGTACACAGGTCTGGAGGAACTTGGAAGGGCGTATCACGGATGCTGCCAATGAAGCCAAGGACAATGTCAAATACCTGTACACATTGGAGAAGTTCTGTGAACCTCTGTACCATTCGATCCTGTGAGTATCCTAACGCCTACTGAATTGATTAAGATGAGATTTGAGACCGAGTACCTATCCTGAATTACTCAAAAGAGCTTCACAGATAGTACCATAGTCAGAAGAACCTCTATGACTCTTGACAATCCCAGGGGATAGATGGCAGCAGGTAGTACATTACTGTTAGTACATGGGAACACCTTGCTCAAGGTAAAGAAAAGCCAGAAATAATCCATAACATATTCAACTGGACCCAGATAGAATAATGCACCCCACTCATGTACCATTAAATTGGCAATAACACAAGTGTCGGTGGATAGACGGTCGTACTCTAGTAACCTTTGTGACCCCCTTCTCATTTTACTAGACTGATGTCAGTCAAGCATGTTGAGCATTTTTGCTAATTGTGAAAAAATGATATTTTGCTATTTTAGCCTTCAATATGATAACTTACCTTACCTGGATGGATGGTGCTCCATACTAGTATGGGGTTCCTTATGAGGAAGTGCATGAAGGTGACAGTGCTTAGATGGTCAGGATGTGGGAGAAATTATCAACCTTTCAAGAAAAAACAAAAGAGTTAGTAGAACCTTGAATGTCTGTGTGAAATACTTCGCCCCTAATACCTCTCTGTGCTTCTTAGATATGATATTTTCATGTGGAAGGGGTGGCCAGGTTGACTGTTATACCGAGTGCGATCAATGCTATCAGGATGATACACGCATCTAAGTACTACAACACCTCAGAGGGATGACGTCCATCTTCATCAAGGTGAGCGCAGCCTAGAACTCGAACAGAGGTGGCATGAAATTGGGAACATTAGCAGTTATTAAAGATTTTTTCTACTTATTTCTGAAGATGTGAGTAGTCACTTGTAGCCTTACTGCCCTCAGTGTGCTTTGGGAACCATTAGCAGTATTGTGATTTTTCCACTTATTTTTTTTCTGAATAAGTGGGTAGTCACTTGGTATATGCCTTCGCTGCCCTCAGTGTGAGGGAGAACATTAGCAGTTATTATAGATTTCTCCACTTCTCTAATGGTAATGCATGCTGATCACACCAAGAATGAGAAGAAAGGTGAGCTCGCTACTACAATCCTCAAAGGGGATGAAGTCCATCTCCTCAAGGTGCGGGCGGCACAGAACTAGTAGAACTTACTGGTTGAAATTATTTTCCAGAATGAGCAAGCAGGTCAGTCGGTAGCCTTCATGTGCTTTGTGAAACATTCGATTGTTGTAGGTTACACTCCCCTATCGGAATGAAAAGTTCAAGGGAACTGTTGCCAATGCTCATTCAAGGTGTTTCTTTGCCTATGAAGGGGAGAGCTTTGGGCTTTTTTAGAAGTGTAGCACTCTGTGGGGTTAGTGAGATGACAGTCGAAGAAAAGTTTTAGTAGACTCAAGAGAAAGGATATGAGGATGGTCAGATGGTTTCGTGATGGGTGAGGTTAAAGGATAGAAAATCTTCAATGAGCTGAGTGATGGGGCTTGGGTCTGGTATTTATTTTTGACAGTGCCGAAGTTGCAGACCTTAGATTGGTTCGGTCTGTTGAAAGAATGCTACGGGTTTAAGAGGTCTAGAGAGACCGGTTACTGGTAGCGGTAGGAGAGGTAGGCCTCAGAGGATTGGGACAAGGTTTTTAGTAGTGAACTCGCTGGCAAAAGTATAGACCGTGCCCTAGCCAGGATAGATGGAGTGGAAGGGGGTTTGCCATAAGAGAGTGCGCCTGCCCTAACCATGCTAGCATGGACTTCTGATGGTTAAAACTGTTTAGGATGATGCAATGAGGGGCCCAGTGTGGGCTCGGACATCAAGTGCAATCACGCAAAATGTTCCTCATACAAATTTTGATGCACACTGCACAGTGCTGATATGTGACCACTTCAAACTTGAAGATCAATGTCAAAAGCTGTTACAGGGGCTCAATAGGCCATGTTCAAAACTGACTGTTTGGCATCATGATTGAACATTCGGTCTTGGTACCTTGGGTAGTTTGAGCTACCGCACCATTGGAGCTCTAGTTTGTGAGGAGTAGTACTGTTAGCCATTTTGTCTCTTTTGAACGTCAATGTAACTAGTTTGTTAACTTCAAGTACATTTTGCATTATATGCCTCAGTCAGTCTTTTTTGTCATCTAACTCCAAGGTGACCAACCAGATGGTGACAGCCTGCAAGAAATACATATCAGACGAACGGGACTGGTCCGTATCTGGGACCAGCCTTCGATGAGATGCTGGTCAAACTGGAGACAGCAGTCAACCTGAACAAGGAGTACCAGGAGTGCTGTCCAGGGGAGACAAAGAAGAAAATCGAACAGATCCCGGGGAGAGGCCTTTGATTCTCAGAAATGTACATTTGGGAAGTTTGATGCCTTCTGCAAGAGGATTAACAAGGTAGTTTATGGGCTTAGTGTCAACATCAACCGTGATTCATGCTTTTGGGTAATGATGAATAATGATGATCGTAGGTATGTCATCAAGCTGGCAGGTGGATCTGTAGTTGATAATTATTTTATTCATTAAAGTGAATATGTTAAGCTAAGCAATTAAATTAGTTTATGATTCCAGAGTTCCATTCTGCCTTACGTGCATGTCTCCTTTCCAGCCATGAAGACCCATACTGTGGTCATCTATTGAATGACTGATGCAAGAACTAAAATTGGAAAGAAAAAATTATTGAGTAAAATTTCATACTTTCGTGTATAAAATAGGTCCCTGTGGAGACCTCTATACATTTGTTGCAGCTGGCTGGCTTCTTTGGAAATTTGCGGACTGACCACCTGTTGTCTCCAAGAATAGGAATGATTTGAGTGTAATTTGATGAGTTTTCCTGGTAGATGGGGGTAGCGAGGATGGTATTCATGATGCTGATTTTCGAATATTTCAAAGCTGAATTGGACTTTAATGAAAGTGTAGGAAAAAAAAAGTGGGGGCACATGTGTGCACTGGGCTAGTGTTTGTGCTCAGGATCCTGACATCCCAACAATAAGTACTGCTTCTAATGTCGAAAACGAGGGGGGCAGGTTGCTGTTCGTTACAGCAGGTCCTTCCACAAACCACCAGGCATATCACAGCCAAGGGGATGGGATGCCGGACAGCCAGAATAACTGGCTTGCTGATTGGTAGGTGGATTAGTGCCAAACTGAAATATACTGTATGAAATATTTTTGTGTATAAGGATGAGTGCGAGTGTGTAGGATATCTGCTCACCTGGATGTAACCACTCGAGCCCAGATGTCCAGTGGTCTGATATTTTTCATTGAATACAGGTGATCGAGCTCCGACAAATCTTGGCTGTCCCCGTCCTGAGCACATCCAGGATGAGGGTATAGAGCCAATGCTGAAACAAGTTCCAGCACATCTACACTGGAATAAAAAAGAAACCCTCTAATAGGATGCTGGAACACCGGAAGACAGACTTTGACATGACTACGAGATGTTCAGAGGCACATATTTGACTTGGAGGTGAGTTTTTGTTAACTAGATTGAATATGCAATAATGATAGCAGCATTAAACTAATGCATAATATGCATGAGTGACCTATATTCACTTGTTATTGGCCTGGAGTAAATTTTTTGCGAAATACCGGCATTCTCCCTATTAGTACCATGGCTAAATGGGTGATGGGTGGTTTGACTGTCCGGTTATGCTTCCTTCTGGCATTTAAAGATGAACACATTATTTTTCACTTTGAGTTTCCATATCCTAGATTATTTAATGCCATAATAGGCATTATGCTACATATTTAATCATACTTTGCCCTGGAAGTATTCTTTTTGCATTAGCATTCCCTAGTTAGGTCCTTGGCCAAATGGTAGGTTTGCACTGGCTATCATCATCCTTCAGTACTGGATGGCACGCATGGCTCGACAAGGCTGTTAACAAAACCCATTCTTCAAATTACATTCTGTGACCTTTTCATTTGATTTCAGCCTTGCATCTCTCCTCCCTACCCTCTTAGCTATCAACCAGTGATTCATGAATATTTGAATATAAAGACCTCTAATGGATGTGTACTTAGTGTTATAACGGAATTCCATCAATAATCTAACATTCAGTCAGCTGGTATTTTGATATGCTGTGAAAAGTTTTGAGCAAGATGCACCCAGTCAGTCAGAAATTGATTGCACCCATATTGCACTTTAGATAATTTACACTTTCCTCTTCCAATCTTTGTATTTTGTATGTAAACATTGAATCCATTCTTTTCATTGCTGCATTCACTGTACCTAAATCTATGTTGTAAACAATAAAATTAGAATTGGGAGTGCTGATCAATTCAGCAAATTTATCTCAATACTCTGTTGATTTTTCCATAGTGTATGCTGCACAGCTTCCTTGACACTGCTCTCAGAAGATCTCCATCCTCAGGCCCCGTCCCTACTCTGCTGAAGAAGGTAAATATTCAATATTCACAAATGTGTAATACCTAGGTATTAAGATATGTGTGAAAGTGAATTTTGATCAGTGAAGAATCTAGTGCTAAACACCGGCTGGAGACGACAAATCTATGTCTTGGGAGAACTTGAGATGACAATCAGCAGAACTTTGGGGAAGGTTTTTCCACTGTGTGCAATCTGTATACAAAATGAGGGCCGTCTACTCATGGGTTTACACTAGGTTACAAAATGTGGGGGAGGGGGGACATTCCCCCCTCCTCAATTCTCGAAGGGGATTTTCTCAAGGGAGATTTTCTCAGGGGGGGGGGGGGGGAATCCAGAAATCGATCATCATGTTTTTGGTACCATGCACACGGCTTCACATGACAGTTTTTGAATATAGGAAGTGTTTGCTAAGGGTTACAGCATCCCCGTTGTTGGCTCAAGTTTGTCTCCTTGACTCCCTCTCTTCAATCGACGCATTGCAAACTATTTGCGACGGCAAGTAGTTACACTGTCGGCCGTTCTATGCTTCGCCCAAGCTACATACTGTCGCCGAAAGGGCAAATCCTTCAACGGCAAATTTGTCTGGCCCGTAGTGAATGTTCTTTCCAGGCAAAATTATATGTTGTGTAATAAAAAAAAACAAAAATGATTTTGATGAATTTTTGATGGCATTACAATTCCACCAGAGGACTAAGCTACGGGAACTTGCTATGATTTTTGTACAGGGACCACACAGCCTAGATTAGAAAAGTGACCATCTGGCGACCCTTCAATAACATTGATTCAATTTACTTTTTTTTGTTTGTTTGTGAAATGTGTTCGTATCAACGCCATCTACCTGCCTGTTTCAGATGATTTCAATGTTTTTCAAACTGCCGATTTTAACGTTATTTTAAATTTACAGTGAATTGGGTCCCATTCCACATGGTTAACATAGCATGCGTGCATTCACCAGTTCGCAAAATCACAAAAGTTATCGGATGTGGGATAAATATATTTTTTTTTTGCATGTCCTGCAGATGTCTGAAACACATTGATATTAGTATGCATACATTATGGCCGAAGTACGAGATCGTGCTGTTTGAAAACCGTGCAAAATTTGATATTCTTGTTGTGGTAGCCAGTGCGGGACTTTCCCACATATAAATTACTTTTGTGCGGGATTTCAAGTTTGTGTGTGCGCAGATCAGGCAGTCCCGCACCTTAGCGTACACTGGTCTACATCTTGTCAGTACTATTCTCGGGCCTCATTAATTATGTAACCCAAGAACTTTACTAGGCCTAGCTTGATATTTGACAAATAATTGTGACTGTAATTCATGGGTCTATAAGTTGTATTACCCTTTCATTTGGCCCATTTAGGAGAACAGGCCTACAATTACTGGAATTCACACTTCGTCTTTCTGTAGACCGACACTGGTAGGATGTGCACATGCAGGTCTAATGGCACAAACTCATGAGTCCAGGGGTTGTAGACAAACTTGGGTGGATGATGAGATAACGTCAATTGATGGCGAAAACTCCGCCTGGTCTGGGCTACGTGATTCCATCCTTGATGATCCCTGCCTATTCTAAAATGTTGAAGCAGGTTTGAATGTCCCACCCATCACAGTCCCGCCTAGGAAACATTGAAACACATCTCAGGTACTGTAGAGATTTTTTTTTCGACAGAAGAAAAGCAATGTCTCACTGACCAGTTGAGGTGATGTGCTCAGTGAAATCATGAAAAACATTAATCAGCAGCAGTAGGAGTATGTAGTATGGTGCTCTCGCATGAGGCCTAACTAGTTTGATAGTTTTTCACCATCTTAGTCACACATTCACGATAATGACCATTTGTCTTCAAATTGATGATCATATAATGCATGTACTTTTCATGATCATATTATGGTACGACCTTGTGATTTGTTTTTCCCAATAACTCAATTTCCTGTATATTCCCGGCCACCGCATGGAGCGTCTATTGAAATTCACTGCATTCGACTTAGACCGACTTCGATTTAGCCGGGCTACCGTTCTTACTTAGCTCACCAGTCCATAACTAGGCTACATTATCAGTTATGTAGTGCATGAATTGAAGTGTGCCACCTGGCCCCACGGTACATGTACCTGTGCATGCAGATTTCACAGCTAACATTAATGTGTTATTCAAGCCGATCTGGGCCTTCTGTGTGGTCAGTTCAATTTTCCAAAATTTAAATAGAATCCCTCATAATATTAAAATATTAATTATATCATACTATACTAAAAAAAAGATTTGAATCCCCTTGATTTTTTTATCCCTGATAATGGAGGGCAAATTCCTTGGCTAATTTTCTAACCACCTATAATGACTATCACCCCAGTTTTAATTTTGCAACCGAGGCTATTGTATCTGTTTTCATTTTTTCTCTAAAGAATGTCCTTGGAGTATATACATAATGACATAGGGCAGGTTGAATTTGTTCTGATTGGCTTGATATGATTGCTTGATTTTTTGTAATGATATAGTTATTCTTATTCCATGGTTGTCCAAAGCCCATTTTTAATTTTTGGCAAGCAAATTTCATTAGTACTGTTATCATGTCTCAATTCCACCTGAGTGGCGTTTTTTGTCTATGCCTAGGGCTTTTTTTTTTGTTTCTCAGGTGTTAGTGCATGGCATTTCATCTCTGTCACAACTAAATTCCTGCCTCCTACGTTCCTGTAACCAGGATGTCTCTCAGCCTGATTGTAACAAATGCAGTGCATTACAGAATAACTGAGTGACAAGAGGCTTTGCTCCTCTTTCACAGTGACCTTGAGAATAGTTTGCAAGATTTTCAATTTTCTTTCAGTTTTGACTCTTGAGCTTCCTTGCCTGCATTTGGAAGATTATGGACTGATACTCCCACCATTTTGGGCAATGAAATTGAGACCATCAAAAGTTAGGTTGGATCTGCCTGGGCATCATCTCATCATGTAATCACTTGTCATGATTATGTTCTCATTCTTCCCCCCCCTCACCCCACAAACAACACTGATCTCCTCTGCTGCTCTTGAGCAAGCTTTGGCAGAAATGGCACAGTCCTCTTCTGCGTTTCAACACGCAGGCCCTCTTATTTTGGGCTCGGGGGAAGAATTATACCCGTTACAAATGACTGGATATTCATACTTTTCTTGCTCCTCCTTTGTTTGGTCCAATTCCTCCTATCTGAGTGTAGCAGAGGTTAAGTCTGCGGAACTTGAAGTCCAGGATGATTACGATATCAAGTTGGATTAGTGGGTTAGTTTGCTATGGTGAGTACAGGAATCTATTGTTCTGAGTAGGTGGGGGCCATGTTGGGGATAAAATAGGAATCATCCAATATATGAATTTTGGACAATTCTTTAGTAACTCTAAACGAATGAGGGCCTAGTTTGGCGGATGTGCCCTTGATGACTGATGAGTACATGGGACCCATTGTTTCTATCAGGGTCAAAGTTCAGCTGAGGTTAAGAGAGGTCAAAAATCCTTGTATACAAATAAGTTAGAGTTGATCACATTGAAATTTAGTGGTAGCGTTCTCATCGAGAGTACATTGAAAAAGGGGAAATTTATGAGAATGTTATCTGTTATACCCATAATGAGCTGGTAAAACCCTCCATTGTGGTGTGTCTGGGACTCAGGAAATGAGTCAAGGTATCACTGAGCCTTTTTGGTATTCTGGGTTATTGCTGTTAATGTCCTGTGGCTGCTGTAATAGAAACACAAGGATGATCCCCCTGTGCCCGTGCAATGCTCCTGTGTCTGGTAAAATAGCCTGGGCCAGGCAGCTCTTCAGGAAAATCCAGGAGCCCATGGATATTATCAAGGTGGGCCTTTTTGCTTTGGTAACGCCATGTATACAGTCACAGTTTGTAGTCATGTAGTACTCAGTCTGATGACAGCAGATGATATGGGCGAGACAATGTAGCATTTCATTAAACTGAATATCGTCTGGAGGTCTGCCCATGACAAATCCCACAAAAATTGGGATCTCAGTTGTCATATTTCTCCAGAAGCACCACAAACTAAGAATAAATTGATGAGTTGAATCTGGGTAAATTTTAAGATAAGCATACCTCTGAATTGAGGTTTCGAATAGTTTTTGTGAATCATTAAAACTCCTTTCCATTCAAATTAATAGCCAAAAAACAAGGATTTTTTATTAGGATTAATTCGCCCGCAAAGCGCAGCGTTTTACTTTGAGCTGGGTTAGTGCAGTGTGTGTAAGGTCAGTATTCTAGATAGAAAATAAGTAATCAACTAATTAAATAGAAAACTTTATCACATCTGCCTTAAATTCTCTCACACAAGCAACTTGTTGTTGAGATTCCAGGAACTAATGAGATTTCTTCCTTGTGTTTTTAAACTCGCAGAGCCAGATCGTAGCGAGGATCAACCCTGAATCGTGGATCTTGGTTTGAATTGACCATTCAGATGTCATGGTGGAAGATTGAATTACATTCCAGGATCCATATCGAAATATAAGGTTTACGGGGGTAACAATACAAATGATGATTCAAACTTCACACACATGTACCTTCAAAACGTTCTGTCAACAGGAGATCCTGGCCTCTGACTCTACCGAGGGGGAGAAGATTGTGAGGAACTATAACAGGCTGGGAGCTGTGCTGATTGAGTTTGAGATTCTCTATCACAGAGCATGGGTGAAGAAGTGCTCCGTTCAAAAAGGGAGATGACGCTTCTCTCTTGGTTCACATTCCAAGCCTCTGTTGTAAATAATTACGCCAAGACCAGTTTTTCTCATAACTCTATGTGATAGCCTGGTTGTAACTGAGGAAGCCATACGTGGGGCATATTCAGAACCTCCTGCCATGACGATGAAAATGGAAACTAGCAATTATTAAAACTATTACCATTGTGAGATGATGACAGAGGACAGTCCTTTAAGGGTCCAGTTATTAAAGATTGGAGTATCTGTCGTTCGAAGTACAGGACGGTGAAAAAAAGTCTCATATCCCTATACATCCTCATGTTCAACTTTGTGATTTTTGCACCCTGATGGAATCACAGTTTTTTAAAATCAGAACAAGAGGGTAATCCCCCAAGTTACAGAACTGTGGCTCTCTGGAACTGATGAGATAATAAAACTATATATTTGATTGAACTGATTTCAGGGCTTCTACAATCAGACCCAGAAAATACTGAACCTTGATCACATTCACTGTATGGATATGTTTGCATAATCGATTAACTGGTCCTAGTCATTTTGTTGATAGACGCAACTTGGTCATATGCATGTTAGAATATGCCTTGTTCCTTTTAATACCTGCTCCTATATAAATGGTCATGCTTAATACCTGTCTGCTTTTATGGAGTGGCCTCATTCAGAATGAAGATATTATATTTTTATCCATTGTAATGATATCACAATGAGCATCAATTACACCTCATTATTCAACCATTTTCATTTCCAGGTCTCCAAGCAACTCTCCTGATTAGGCACCCAGAGACTCATGAGTTACTCGTCAACTTTGACCCCCTCCTGTACCAAGTGATGCGGGAGGCAGAGTGTATGAGGAAGATGAACCTGGACGTCCCTGAGTCGGCTCATATCATATGCCTGGGCAGAGAGCAGCTTCAGAAGAACTGCAGTACCATCCAGGTACGTAGGTGGTGTGATTATTGCTGCGTTCCTCCAATGTGGTGTATACGGGTGTCTGTCGGTGGAATGTGTTTCTGCGACACCGACACTTTCCAACACGACAGGCCCATCAGTCTCTGTATTGAAACTCCACTGTAGGTTGAAATGTATTGGGTACTGGCCTCACTTTTTGTGATCTTCGAGCTCCACTAAGTTTGACTAAATTGCTCCATGTGTATGATTACCTCAAAAGCATTTGTGTCATCTTCAAGCTATATACCGGATCGGAGTTATGACTGATTGTTTGCAAAATTCCAGAGAACTCTTGAAAAATTATCTAATTAACAATTAATTAATTAATTTTGGTCTTTCTTGGCCATGTAGCTTCCTAACTAATCAGGATATTGGCCCATGAGTCTTAAAATGACTTCAATATATTGTGTACAAGGTTCTGAAAAGTGAATTTCATTTGGGTTTTCTATTTTTATATTTTTTGTCATTTTCCAGAAGTAGGTCTCTTAGGGTAAATTTTGAGCAGATTTCTTGAATGTAAACAACACTTGGATCATTTATGGTGAAATAATTCAGACGGGTACTTTGAAGGTTGTGCGGTTTTGAGAAATATTTTAAATTATGCTGAAGTATGCAGTGGAAAGTGCAGCGGCTACCACACGTTGTACATAAAGGGTTAAAAACATTTGTGTGAATTCAGGTCCAAATGTTCTTCTCAAGGTTACATACCTGAATAACCAACTCATGCATGATTTATATCAGAATGACACTCAATTTATGAATTGAGTGTATCAAATTGTCACCAAGTCTGCATTTCATGATCAAAAGGATTGCTTTACTTTCAAAATGGATATCATAATCAGCCCCATTCACTTCAATCCTGTTGAATAAAGTGGTCCTTGTTTTCACTATGTGAGTGGGCCTAACTGGGAAGTCTTGTTGCTTCTGAATTTATAGACACTCATATACTGCAGAATGTTTTGCATTATAATAACTTGGCACCTTTGCACCTTGTATATTGTGCCTCATTATCACCATTAAAGTCATAGAGTCTCACTGTTTACTTGCCCATTTGTCACATTTGGTCACACCATCTCTAAAGTCTAACATGCATGTTTATGAAAAGCTTGATAGGATGCAGGAGATAATGGTATGGAATGGTATGGATTCACTGGTGCGTTCATACATAGGGTAAACATGCATAGTGAAAGTTTCCGAAGCCATCAGAGGTATTACAATGCTAAATTGCATTAGAATTACATGAAAATTGATACAAGCGTAGGAAATGAATATTTCAGAGTCATCCAGGGTCACATTTTCAAGCCTTGTTGATTTGAAATGAAACTTATCATAATTATTTAGCATTGGACTCGCCCAAGATGTATTTGATTTCGCTTGTTAAACTAGACATTGCCTGGCGGGTGAACTGCCAACGTATATATTCACACATTTCAGCATTCAGTCAACATGCTACCCGTCTCATTGATATCAAACAGGTTATCCATGTCCCAAAAATATGAAATAGCTGCAGGATATTGTCCCATGGACATGGAAGTTGGTTTGATAAGGAATGTTTGCGAAAAAATTCAAAATGGCCCACCTGGTAGGGTCCAATGGGTGAAAATGAAAGGTGGTCTCAAAATGATCGAAATGACTTCTGAAATGCCTAAATCTGCGCTAGAAAAATATTTGAAAATAATCCCTGGAGGCCACAACATCGTTGATCAGGCAATGCCCACTTCTGCACCCATCGGACATTTCTGTAGGACAATGATGTGTGCAAAGTTTCAAAACAACTGTGTCAAATGTTTTAAAGCTATTGCGATAATACGAAAATCTTCCGGTGACAAAATTAAAACCATAAACCCGAGTGTAGATATAATTATAAACAGCAGTGATCCTATGCGTAATGGATCCTATTAGACAAATATATCATTCAAATTGTGGGCTGTGTCAGTTTCTGTCACACAGTAATCACTACCAATCCTAAACAAAATTGATGTGACTTAGGCAGTCGCAACCAGTGCAGCAGATCTTTCTTCCTCACACTTTTCTACATTTTGAGACATAGTACGATGCCTACATGTTGATTGGCACTTTAGATATTTTCTGGCCAGAATTGGAAATTGACCTTAAAATTTGAATTTTACTGCAGCACTTTAGTTTAAAAAAATCATGTGTGTGAAACATTTTACTCATTTTTCATAGGCGCTCCTTGATGACAACAAGGCAATACGTAGTCACATTCACCCAGTGTTCCTGCCATTGATGACTCCCCACATCAAGAAGGTTGATCTAGCCCTACAGCCTGGCATCATATCCTCACCTGGACCTCACTGAACCTCCAGGCTTACTTCAAGAATGTCAAAGCAGCTCTTAGAGACCTAGAACTACTGGTCAAAGAGGTAACAATGGCAGTAGTTATAGTTGAATATATGTCTCTTTCATTCTATGTCTGATGTTGCCACTTTAAGAAGGCTGATCTAGCCCTACAGCCTGGCATCATAATTTTTCACCTGGACCTCACTCAACCTCCAGGCTTACTTCAAGAATGTCAAAGCATCTCTCAGAAACCCAGAACTACTGGTCAAAGAGGTAACAATGGCAGTAGTTATAGTTGAATATATGTCTCTTTCATTTTATGTCTGATGATGCCACTTTAAGAAGGCTGATTCAGCCCTACTGCTTGGCATCATAATCTTCACCTGAATCTCACTTACCCTAGGGCCCAGGCTTACTTCAAGAATGTCAAAGCATCTCTTAGAGACCTAGAACTACTGGTCGAAGAGGTAACAATGGCAGTAGTTATAGTTGAATATATGTCTCTTTCATTCTATGTCTGATGTTGCCACTTTAAGAAGGCTGATCTAGCCCTACAGCCTGGCATTATAATCCTCACCTGAACCTCACTCAACCTCCAGGCTCCAGATATAGAAATACTGACCAAAGCAGCATTAGCACTAAGGAATTGAATCTGGGACGGACTTTCTCTTCCAAGATAATTTCTTTTTTTTTAAGAAGAAGGAATTTTTTAACCACGAAGGATTACTCATAGTAACAGATGATTTGAGCTGAAGTGCTGGAAAATCCTAAACTGGGAGGGAACTTCCCTCCTACAAATAGGATAAAAAAAGGACTTGTGAGATATTATCACCATTGCAATGATGCGAGCAGCTAGCTGTCTTCTGGGCCAAATGAAGCTTCTGATTTTGAGTTTCAGTGCTCGCTGTAGTTGGTCTGAACAAAGCGCAATAAGGCTCAGCCCTACAAATATTGCAGGCTCACATGGGAAGGTATTCTTGGCCTTTTTCCATGTGGAAGAAAAGCTCTTCTTATGAAAGCCTATGAATAGAAGACTGTAAACCTTGTACATATTTATGTCGGTGCTAGTCTAGACCATATAACCAATCTCATATTTAATTTGCAGGTCAATGACATCAAAGAGTCCCGCATTGACTCGGTTCTACAGGACATTAGTACAACCCTACTGTGCAGTCTCCCACCAAGGAAGGTCTGGGATGCTGAAGAATTTGTAGCTGCTACTCAGGTAAAAGCTCATTATTTTGATGCCTAGTCCCAATATGAATTTATCCACTACAGAGGAAATAGTCAGGTACTAGATGTATGTTTAGTATTACAGTGTGCAATGTTGTGCTCGAACTAATTTTTAATTCTTTAACGAAGTCAGGAATCTATACAGTCATGACAGTGTGTGTGTATGTATGTACGAACTTGTGTAGCGCCTGCTCGTTAACACACTAACTTGACCCTACCTGGTTCGGTGATGCTCATAATCTTGGTTTTGTGGGTTCCCCTAATGAGTACATTGTTTTGTGGTCAGTCAAAGGTCATCTAAGGTCGAGAGAGTTCAAAGACCAAAATCCTTGATAGCATGATAAGTTCAGAATGCCTGCTTCGATCAAGTTGATATTTGGTATGAACTCCATTGTTTTCAGTGTAGACATGGGCCTTTTTTTTCGGGGAAATAAGGAAATTTGTGAAAATGATTTGTTTTGGCGGCAAGTCAAACGGCAACCAGAAGTCAAAGTAAGAAAATTGTTAACAGATAAGTCCAAAATGCCAGATCATAAGTTGAAATTGAGATGTAACTCATGTGGAGTTTAGGATGTTCTCTATTTTTTGGAAGAGGGAGGGGGCAGGTCAAAAGACATCTAAGTTCAACTGAGGTCAAAGAATAAAATCGTGTTAACAGTCATTCAGCAAACATGGGGAAATTGTGAAATTTGATATTCAGGCTAATTTTAGCTTTTAACCATAGCTCAACCCACCTAAAGGACGAAATCCATACTTGGTAGATAGGTTCCTCCCATATTGAGCACATGGTCCCCATTGTTTTTGGGTCCGATCAAAGATCATCCAAGGTCAAATTAGATCAATCAAACCTTGTAAACACATCCAGAATTCTGGTCTGATCAGGCTGAATTTCAGTATATAGATTTCCCAAGAAAAGTACAAAGACCCTAATGACATAATTGTATACCAGGGGTCTTGTAAACAATTGCAAAATTCAATTGTTTTGGCGCAATCTGGCTTGTTAACACGATAACTTGTCTCCACCTTTATTGATCAGAGCTCTTACTTGGTATGTGGGTTCCCCATACTGAGTATGTGATCCATAATCTTTTTTGGGGTAATTTCTGAACTGATAAGGCTGATATATGGCTTTCTTATTAGAAGAACAAGAAGCTGTTGTTTTTGTGAACAATACAGAAATTATGACAAAACAATGAAACTGTACTTAACCCCACCATGATAGATCAAGCTTACCACTCAGTATGTGGATTCCTCTAATTGAGTTCGTGATCCCTATTGTTCTGGAGTCTGATCAAAGGTTGACACAGTCACGTGTTACATGATAAGTCCAGAATTGTTCAGTCCGATCACACTAGGTATGTGGGTTTCCCATAATGAGTACATGGTCTCTATTGCTTCCTAATAAGGACTGTCAGGTTAAAGGTCATCTAAGGCCAGGAGAAATCAAAGTCTGATCAAATTGAAATTTTCATATGCAGCTTTTTTTGGGGAAGTAACCTCAACGCTTTATTGTCCTATATACTTGGGTTTCGTTGGTTCCAAAGTCCACAGTGCTTCCCTCGACTGCAGATTCTTGAACCCAGAACATTTGCTTGCAAGGTGTCATGATACCACTCATACTATTCTTCCGTCTTCTAAGGGTCTGTGCGATAAGTCTTTTTTTTTGTTTCTACATTTGTGCGCAGAAACGGTGTGATGCATTGCAGTGCACATCGACAGGAGGAGCACCCGTATGGAGGAGGCAGTGAACGATTTAGTCAACATCTTTGTAGCCAAGGGACTCAGAAATCAGTAAGCCCCAAACCGCCCAGTCACACCCTCCAGAACCATCGTCGATGAAGGTAATATGTTAACCTTTGTCGACTAATTGAGAAGTACATACAGAAGAAATTGGAATGCAGTTTCAGGTATTTTGTTTAGGATACATTATGGGTAGCACCGATGTACCCTGATCAAAGAACCTTGAAGGGTGCAAGGTCTGGTTTGCGCTATGCCTGCGATTGCTCGGTACTGATCTGTCACCTGTAGAGCACTGGATCGCATTTGTAGATCATCCTCGTCGGGTTTTTGAGGTCGTGGTTGACACTACTTATTAGTCACAGTCATAATATTGGTTCTCAATCGACTCCTGGTAGGCCATGCGACACGGCTGGTGATTCGGCTGGCATCCTATTCAGAACTCTGTAGAACACAGTTAACCATTCATGCCATGGCCTGCCCTCATGATTGAAGTCTTATCAGCAACTTATTAATAGAGTTGCTCTATTTCTATAGAACCCTTATAAGCACCCCATCTAGGCAGTGGTAGAAATTGCTTGTGGTCTACCCACCCATTTTTGTTAGGGGTGACTGAAAGGTAAAGACTTGACCATTTCACACTGTATTAATAAATATATGTTGTGTCAAGAATAGCCTATCCAAGCACAATCTAACCAGTTGTTGATTCTTTGGAAAGTAGGGATTTCACATATATTTCCAAGAATTCATGAACTTTAACCAGTGTGAGAAATTCAATAATGTAAAATGCAAAAACCGTGAGGAATGGTGTAGGAAATGATCGGGACTAGACCCCACAGGTTTCAAACCATTTGTAAAAATGTTTCAGCCCTACAATGAATAGAGAAATTGCTGTGATTACCAGGACTTTCAGCAGTAGCTACGTGACAATAAGGAGAAATATTAATGATTTCTATGTTTGCACCCAGAACCTGATGATAATACTACTTTAGAGGTCTGATTTTTGTCTCGCCTAAACTTTGTCAAGGGAGACATAGTGATCTTCTTGTGCGTCTGTCTGTCCATCTGTCAGTCTGTCCATCCGTCTGTCGGTTTGTTTGTATGTGCGATTTGATCTCCTGAAGCATGAAAGCCAACATGCTGAAATTTTGAGTGGAGGTGCGATGAAGAGTTGTTGATGTGCATCCACACTAATTTGCAAAAATTTGCATATATGTAATGGAAATTGTCAAGGTCTTAAAAAAAGGTGTGTTTTAGAAACTCACAGGAAAAGAAAATAGAAACTGTAAATTATTCCAGATACCCCAGAATGCTATGATAAGGCCGTGAGACTCATTGAATCATTTCTGACAGACTATGATGTGTAAGCACACTCTGAGGTGACCCTGAAAGTGTCTTCTTGGGCGGAGGGAGGAACAGCAGTACCGGAGGAGTGCATGGCAGACCATCGGTGCGACACCTCACTGTCAGCATTAGGCTGCCTCGAGGTCTATCAGGCAACACGCCCTCACTAGACAACCAGCAAGAAGAGGGTATCTCTCCACGTGAGTGAGGGTGACTCAAGTTTCCTCTTGGTTAGAAATATCTTTCTCCATCCATGGCACTTGAAAGAAAATGTAGTTTCTTCACTGACCTTTAGGGAAAACTGGAATAGGTAATAAACGTACAGAGTGACGAAGGCATGAAGTTTCCACAATGTGGCCACAGAACGGCAAATGCCTCTGTTTACTATAGTTGGTACGTAGAATGTGAGTGCCCAGAGCGCCTGGCTGAGAGCCTTGGCCCCTTCATCACTTTATGTAAAAGACAAAATGGTTGGGTAAGAATCTAATGCGCGCCTACTCATTCAAGGAATTGATGCTGCTTTTGTACTGCATTGTGCCCAGTGTGCTTAGTTGTGTGTACATAGTGAGGCGTTCATTCCCATGTAGTGAGTATATTGAATGGTTGGAAAAAAAGTCATCCATAGTCAGATAGTGAAAAAACAAACATTGGAATAATAGTGCATTTCATGAGGGCAGTTGCATTGACTTGGTCAAAGTTGGCAAATCTAGTTGGTTGTGACCTAGTCTTGGTAATCGCATATTTATAGTTTTGGCAGAAGTTTGTATGTACATGATTTATAGATGTTACAATAATTGCATGGTGACAGAGTGAGATTTCGGTCACAGAAACTACTGTGTTTTCAGCCAGCAAATGTATAAATCTATCTTTACAGTCCTATTGGAGGGGTGCGTGCTATCACCAGCCTCGGTGGATGTGGCCTCCAAGAACGTAAAAAAGAACCCTCCGATATCAAAGTAGACATACTCTGGCCATTCCCCACGTGCGGAGTTTGTTTTCAAATTTCCTGTTTACACTCTTGTCAGCTCGTTGCTTCCTGCTGGATGAAATGAATATTTTGATCATCAACGCATAGTGTTTTGAACATTTTCTGGCTGGAATTCACAAGAATTCAACTTGTAGACCTGTAGATACATGTTGCTGAGATGTTGTTCAAAAAATGTCTAATTGATATTTTAATTCAGGGAATAATGAACAGCTACGGTCGCCTGAGATCTGTTTAATATTCCCATTCTTAAATAATGACAAGCTCCATTTTCTGGAGAGAATGAGAAAAATAGCAGGACAAAGACCTTCTCTATTTCACATTTCCTTCTCCCAAGAACTGTTCAATCAACGAAACATGTCAGAATGTAAGAACAGGTGCTTGGCCTGGTACCAAATAATTGGAATCCGCCTCAGTTGGATTGAGTTGTGCCCTTGATACTCAACAGTTATTTTTGACAATCCATTGCGCCAAATGATAATTACCTTTCACCACTTAAATTTGCAGTTAACCCTACCTACTAGCCGCTGGGATTCTGGCATATACTTTTAGCTAGGAGCCGGCCACTAATGTCATTCATTTCATGGAGACGGAAGGGAACGAGAGTAAGAGGGTAAGAAATGTACTATAAATTTATGCATTAGAAAATATACTTGGATATTTCAATATCCATTATTATTTTAGTCTTGTTTGAACTGTAGCTAATAGACCACGAAAAATTAAACTGATCACATTGTAGGCCTACATTGTATTTCACACAAAACATTTGCGCTATAGAAAAACCTTGCAGCAGTTGTAATTGTTACATGTACATCGGCCAGGCCAAGCATCATAGTTTAGTTCTAATTCTCGCAATCTTAGTAGTAGTACATATGTACAATAGGCCCATGGGCTGGCACGAGTTACGAACAGTAATTCAAGTTTTTGAAGAGTGAGATTACAGGACAATCCACTGATAAAAATCTGTGCAAAAATACATGATCGTATGATTGTATCCAAAGACCAAATGTCGTATTTGTGAATGCTGTTGATGAGTTTCCATTTTATCCTCACAGGTGATGCAGCCCGTCTTGATGATGTCAACATTGCTCTGAACCGGGCCACAGCCGGTGGGTGTGAGGTCAGTAGGGGTGTAGCTCAATGAGGGCAGAAGAGGCACAAGATGGTACAGATACAGGAGGATCACCACCATGGCCAAAGGTGCTCCCCACTCAGCTACTGGAGTGAGTTGAGCATGTAATGTCTTGTGTGAATAGACACCCCATAAGCCTGTGTGTTCAAGATCAGCAGGTGTCGTCAGCGGGGGCAGATCATCAATCACCCAGGATGATCATCATTGCATCATGGTAGAGCTTACATGCTCTTAGTATTTCACGTCAAGATCTGTTAGTAGAAAAAAAAAAACTGCTTCTTTCTCAACCTCTCACTATTTCTGTCTAGCGGTAGAGGAATTGTAGATTATAAACCGTCAATCGGAGAGAAGAAAGAAAATGCTATTGGCCTAAAGGTGTATAAAACTGTTATCTCATCATTAGGTTAAGTGCAGTTAGAGGACTGAAGGAAAAGTTTCATCTCACAGAGACCATATTACAATATGCATTGTTGAGTATTTGTTATGTATTCAACCATATGATTAGATTCAATAACAAAAATGTGATTGTGGCTGGGTAGAACACTGGGCGAGAGAAAAAAGCTAATGACTTGAGACTCAAAATAGAGTGGTGTGGAGCACAACTTGATGTCTTGAACTGCTGAAAGCCATCATATAGAAATATCATTCTACATCTTTATAACTCTTCGTAGTAAGGGGGGTGCTGTCAGGTTTATATCATAATTGGGAAAGGGCCCTCGGTACAGCACAGACAAGGCTTGGACCAGGGTAGGGGCAGTGTTCAGAACTAATGGGCAGTAAGTCAAGGCTGAATGGGGTGGTATTGATTGTCAACTTGGAGTGAACATAAACATGCTAAACACTTTTCGTGTTTAAAAGATTGTTTGATTCTTAAACATTGATTGATTGTTGGCGTTGGGCCCTTCGGGTGGTCTGTGTTGGGCCTCATTTCCGATACCGGTGTCGGTGTCAAGAGCTGCTGGTGTCGGTGTTGGGGCTGGTGTCTGAATTGCCCGTGCCAACACCTTGGTAGATCAATAAATAAATAATCAATCATTGTACCGTTCTTATATAGCGCTTTATGCCGTAATACGGTCTCAAAGCGCTGAAGCCCTTACCCCTTGGTCAAGGTAACTGTTCGGCTGCCACCATGTGCACATCGAAGGATACATCCTGCCAACCGCCAATGTTGCCCCCCTCAACATGTCCTCGGGGACCATTCATCACATGGCGCCGTATAAGCGTACTTCTTGTGATTGAAAGACCCCTCAGTGTTCCAATAATGCCTGAGGAAGGACCAAAGCAAACAGAGGTAAAGCGTCTTGCCCAAGGATGCAATACATTACTCTTCAATGGTTCTCCCTCTCTCGGGACCAAGCTTCAGACCCCATCCCGACCAACAGCAGTGAGAAGAAACTAATACGAAGAGAATGGTCTAACACAAGGAGATCAGAAAACGCAGTGATGCGAGTAATGACCATCAGCCCGACAAGGCCAAAGCTTCAGGAGGCTCTCCAAATGTTCTCATCCTTCCAGTTCCTCTGGGAGGAGGATCAAAGAGGATGCAGTCAAGGAGGGACCACATGGAGATATGAACTGTTGGCCTGGAATACAGCCATGGGTAGTCACAGGCCTAGCATTAACCAATAAGGGGATGATACTCATTCTGATGTCATAATAATCCTTTCTTAAAGGACAAAACAGAGGTTATATCTATAGGTTACATCTATTGTATCTATAGGTCCTAACCCCATTTCAATATGTTCCTATGTGGAGTTATTGACCTTCAAGTTTGGTCCATTATTTCAGAGAAATTGGGAAGAATCCTAATTGTGCAATAACGCTAGATGCAATGACATCACACTGGACAACCAAGGAAGTTATGTCCTGTATTTCATTGTTTCATTTCGTTGAATAGTTCAACGTTTAGCAGAATTCTGTGTCGTTTCCCCTCTCACCAAGACCATCAACCACCTACCAACCCACCTACGCATCCGCTCCCTTGAACTAATCTTTTTTGAAGTTAAAGTGTGAATTTTTCAATAGAAGCCAAAATTGTTTATCCGGGATTTGCACGTATGACATCTGTATTATTTTTATGATGGGATGCGTTTTCGGCCTTGCGCATACAACATGCAATTTCAAAGGACTCGAAGGGCGGTCTGGGTAGAACGAAAGCTCGTATGGTAACATTCGGGTTGGACTGCCGCTTCAGTTTTTTTCCTCCAGCTATATATGAGCCTCTTTATCATTCATCCGCGTTTGTCCTTTAATATCCTTGACAACTATTCCCTTGGTGATTGCCGCTCATTTGTGATTTGCTACAAAATACTGTGATTGACCTTCGAAGTAGACTTATCGTAACACCTGTTGAGAATGTACCTCCATGTCTTCCATGTATTTTAGGAGTTTGTTGCAACTCACCAAGCTTGTCAGACGGGAAGGCACCAAGATCCCGTCATACCGAGCCTATGAGAGGACATTGAGGAGATACAACGCGTTTCAGGTTTTTTTGTTTTTGAGCAATCGAGCTGAGAACGGGTATGGCTGTATTTCTAGAGTGTATGAACCCTTGTTTCGGTCCCTTTGAGCTCAGGCTGGCTACTAACCTCTTCCTCAAATTAAATACTGCCAGTTCATGGTGGCCTGATTCTCTGTGAATGCAATCCTAAAGTTCATTGATCCTCATTGAAGGAGGAGGGGGGATGTAAAATAGCGATCCTAAGAGTGAGCGGAATGTGACATGCAGCCCTGGAGCAGGTTGCAATTGGTTACACCCCTGCTCGTTGGGCAACTAGTCCAGAAGGAACGCTCAATAAAGGCAGGCTTCCTTGCTGAGCCTTACTTGGCTCCTGAACCCCTAGAATGCAAATAATTATTGAATATCAGTCAACTAGTAATAAGGGCTGTTGGGGGGGGGGGGACACAGTTGCTTAAACTAGGAGGTGAGAAATTGCCACAGTTGAGCATACCTCATCTATAGATACATATTTTCTTTCTGCCTAATCCATCTCGGCAGAGCCAATAAAGTAGGCTCTCAACATCGAGACCAAGTCTGGAAGGAGCATTTGGGAAGACCCCACATGGAGTACTGCCTGAAGATGGACGAGATCACAAACTTCATCGGCGACTACTCCAAGCGCCTCGACCCGACCGATAAGGACCTCGTGATGATACGCAATGCCATGGAGGCCCTGGATACCACGCCAGCAGGATCTCAGGATCGACAGAACCCTTGCCCTTAGAGGTTTGTGAAATTCCCGAACCTAACTGAGCTTGGAAGATCAGGTTAACATCAGGCGGGGCAAAGGTTAAATGCTCTCTAGCCTTGGTTAGGCCAGTCATCTAGAGTTCGTTCTAGTTTAGTTTATTTTCTGTTTGCATGTTGGCGTCTGGGAGGGGCACCAGACTGAGAATACCTCATCACTTAACTGTGTAGTAACACTAAATAGTTCAGTAGACTGGGGGATATCCCCCATCCATGAAGTGCAGTAACTCTGGAGAAAACAGGACTCGTATACCCTGTGTCGTGAGATGGGGGTCTTTGAAGGGAGGTGATGCAGAATTTTAGTCACCCTGGTGACCCAGTTAGTTTCCGTGGTGGGGCATGGTGGAAACATGAAATTGTTTCAGCAGCATTTAGATGTGCTTGAAAGAAATTTAGGAACTTGTGCCATTCTTGTGGTGAAAGACACCTTTCCATTAAAAAAAAGTAGGTTGTTTGAGACCTGGGGTTCCACTGTAATTATTACTTTTGACTCATACCAGTGCTTCTGTTGTTTGTGACATTTCTCCCCCACCCCAAGCTCTCCCCTCTCTATCTCCAAAATGACCTGAAACTAACATGGTGACCATAGTACTAAGTGAGCTACTGACCTGACCAAGGTTTATCCCACTGGTCTAAATTTACTTGTACTTTTGTCAGGATCTGCAGTAACACCTCCTTGTCATTCTCGTGTCCTTTTTCACATGCCAGTTTGTACTTCCCTTATTACAGGAGGCCTACAGTATGCTGCAGAAGTTCAACGTGAATTTCACAGAGAAAAGCAAGAGAGTGTACTCCCTCAGATATTCATTCCAGAAACTCTCAGCTCAAGCAGTAAGACATGTCTTTGTTCATGTAGTTGAACTAGTATCTGTACTTTTTGGTAGTCCCATCCACTGGTATAGCTGCACCTTTAGTGCTGAAGTAGCAGGAGCTGGTCCCGCTAATACAATTTTTCATCGTTTTGCAGCACGATCTTTTGGAATTTCTGGCTGAAATTGAGTGGTGTATGGTAATAAATATCATAAATACTAGTATACCTCTTGATACCTTTCCAAAATTGGATTTGTTCGACACAAACTACATTCCGAAGTTGAGTTCATTTCCAAAATTGTACCTAAATGTTAGCTCACATAAGTGGAATATGTGATGAAAACATAGGGAAAGACTAGGGTGGGAAGAATCAGGTTGGTAATTAGCGATTGGGTCATTGTCACAGAGTGTTTGAACCGTAAAGTCCTGGTCTTTGGGAAATACACTAAAACTATTGAATTGTACAACAACACAATGCTGCCCTTTAGTCGACTGGTAGTATTGTTCACAATCGCAGAACTGTTTTTGGCGACCGTATATTTGAAATGTGGTAATTCCATTGAGATCGGTCTCGACAGTATGCTGCCGTTTTGGATCAGTCCCTACAAATATTGCCCTATTTGTGAATTACACAGCCTGCCCATTTTAAGATTTCATCACCAAGTGAGCAAGTAGAAAAAGACACAGTGACGGAGTCGAACCTCCTCCATGGGGCTGTTCCCTCCAATCACAATCATCTGATTTGAATCCATGGTGCCAATATTTTGTTTGTTAAAATCCCATTCAGCCTTCATTTCATGTCCCCTTTCCAGCACTAAGCCACCCGTACTGTAGTAATCTATTGTGTATATTGACTGATACAAAAATGCAATTGAAAAAAAAATCTGTTGAAATGAAAAATAGTATTAGGTCACAATTTTTAATTTTGTGGAATAGAAGATCCCTGTGACACAGATACATTTGAGTCCCTAAAATTGTCTAATTGTTCCTGTACTTGGTATCGATGATGGTCATTCATTTTCAATATCAATTTATGTTTATTTCCTTGAATATTTCGAAGGCTGATTGGAACCTCAATGAATGCTTCTCCTATTATGGACTGGAGTCCTGGTATAAGATGTTTAGCGTTTTACCTGCAGTATATTGAACAGTTTCACTGTGTCCTCTCATTAATCTCTTCTTTCGGGATCTGTTCAGCACCTAGTCCCGTCATCCAGCCCAAGTTCAAGGAAAGCTCTTGAATGCTGTAGTAGGTATTCCAACACAGAACTCTGAGCACTATTACGGAGACTATGAAACTGTGAGTCTTCATACTTCTATCATCAACAAGTTTGGCCTTGTAGGTAGTATCTACTACCCGAGAAATCACATCCAGTGAACGTCTTTCTTATGTTACAGTTATGGTCCAGCACCATTTAGTCAATGCCCTCTGAACTGTCCTTGCTGGTGTTTGTTTTTGGGGTAATTCGCAATAATTCTCGCTGGTGGGCTTGTGAGCAGTTTGGACATAAATTTTCCAACCCTCCAGGTCTGGAGAATTGGTTGGGTCTGGCCTGCACTGAATCGCAAGATCGAAGAGCAATAATAATGAAATTCATATGACCCTGACCTATTCTTTGTTTTTTTTAAATTAGAATAAAACAGGTTAATTTTGTAGGGAGAGAATAAAACTCCTGTGGAGTGTTGAGATATTATACAGTACAAACAAGAAAACATAATTATTTTCCACATTGTTGTTCAACTATTACATCACACATTATTGTACAATCTGATTCTCCCGATTTCCCTAACGTAGCCGGCTAACTCTGACAGTCAATGACTCTACATCAGAACCTTGTTGGAATAGGCTTGGACTACCTTCGTTATGGCCAATCCTGCAGTTTGGCCCTATAAATCTGATTGGCAGTGACAATGACAATTCCTTCGGCTTGAGCTTGACTTGTAAAGGGTAATTCATTGGTACACTATGTATGTGGGGTATTTCACCCCCGGTGAGCACCCTGGCCCCTTCCTAACAAGAATCAGCCTTTATTGCTCTACTCATAGTCACTGAGCATGTTCTCTACTTTCATCAAATTGGACTAGGGTCAATTGATGAAGATGTCTAGTGAGGGCTCTTGCATCAACCGGATGAGGTCATTTCGCTTTTCAGAATGCTGTGGCTGTCCATGCCCTGTGACACTTGTGTTGTTGTTTTCCATTTTCCTCACAGAGTGGACCAATGGTAGATGGAATCTCTCCACAAGAGGAACGTTACAGCTGCAGGTCTACCAGGTAAGTTTATTTTGTTTCCCCTAAGAGGTTCAGTTATTGAGAATACTGTTGCTTTGCACTTATTACACAGACAGCCGAGTTCTGCACCCCCTCCTCAAGATTTTGTCGGGGAATCCTGACTGAAATCCTAAAACTCATGTTAAATCAGGGAGGCGGATTAGCTTCAGTCGGTAGTAGCTCAGACTGCAAAAACTAGTTGATTGGAGTTTGGAGCCCATTGGAAGCCCGAGATTTTCCAAGTGCTGTTGGACAGGCATTCTCCTGGAAATGTCCCATGTCAAGTGGGTACCTTGTTGTGTGGACTGTGGAGATAGCGACGCCGTATTGTCAGCCCTATTGGGAAGTCCCCCAGGGACACGATGATGACATACTGGTATGGGTAGTTGGGAGGGAACAAGCAAGAGGTGCGTGCTATATCGCACGGGTGTGACAAGTCCTAAATGATCACGTAATCCGTGAAGCGCTTTGAGCATGTCTTTGACATGAAAAGCGCTATAAAAGAGATATTATATTATTTTGAAGTTTGCAAGTACCAATGTCCATAAGGTTTGATGTCGCAGAAGACATTAATGAATGTTGGTGGAAACACTGAAACTGTCGGAGAGTAGAACTGGTTCAGGACCACAACACTGACTTGTGCTGCCAAACCCCTTCCTCACCCTCTGAACATCCCTGATGAAGTGATTTGAAAAATTAGATAGAAAATTTCAGCTCTGCCACTGTTGACTGGTAAGCACGACACCAAACTAACATAATTTGGCCATATGTAATGGAACATGCACATTAAAGTACAATGGTCATGCAACAGATTCCTTCAACCGGGCACAGATGAAAAGAGGAAATGTTAAAACCCCACACCCAAAAGTGGGCATTCTGGCATGTTCCTTGTTGACTTTATATTTACTGAAGGAATTTCACCCTGATGACGTCACCAGAGTAACACTGCAAAGGCTGAATAATGACTGTACACAGTAAAGGCTAAAATATTTGCAGCATTTATAGCAGACAATAGTAGTAAGTGACTGTAAGTGAAAGTATTTGTTGCGCAATATCAAAGTTGTCTACTTTTCACACTCAAATGGCTGAAGATGCTTCCTGTGGTTTGAGTTTCTAAATATACAAGATATAAGGCACCAACAAAACAGAAGTTATGTTACGTGACCATTGTACTCTGAACTTTTACCCCTTCATGACCTTATTTATGCATTCTAAAAACTTCTGTTCTGGTCCCAGGCCAGATTTGATGGAGCTCTGGCGTAAGGTTCACACATACTCTGCAGGAGAGCAGCTCTTTGGTCTACCAGTCAGCGGGGTATGCAACCCTGGCAAAGATCAAGAAGGAGCTGAACTTGCTCAACAAATATATGGGCTCTACAACGATGTCATGAGAGAGTCAACGGCTACTACGACATACTCTGGGCTGAGGTCGACATCGACAAAATCAACAATGAACTCATTGACTTCCAGAACAGGTATGATTCCTGGTAGTTCTTGTCATCACTGGATAGGTAGATACCAATTTATTGTCTGTTTTCAGCAAAAAGAAAGTGGTTTCTGCTGACAGAAAGAACACTACAAAAATTATTACATACATGTCAGGTGAATACTTTCAATAGAGTACAGCATTTTAAATGGTATCTAGGCATGTGTAGTACTACCCAAATTCATCAAGATTTACTAGCACTCTTCCAATAGGACACAGGAATAATGAAAGGAAATGCCACAAAAGCAGGGGTCCCATGTGACTCAGGGAACCACAATTTTTGTCGAAGTTAGGTGAAACCAGAGTTTTTATGTCAACATACATATGGTTGTTGTCGACCATTAGGTTAGGGATTTGGCTGTGAAATTGGGAGATGGAAATGTATCAACCCAGCTATTCGGCATTACTGCCCAGGTGGCCGGCGGCTACCCAAAGGACTGAAGGAGTGGCAGGCATTTTGGACATGAAGAGAAGTTGATGACTTCAACGAGACCTGCCCCCTCTTGGAGCTGATGGCCAACAATGCCATGAAGATGAGAACTGGAGAGGATTGCCAACACAACCTACACACACCTTGACATCGAATCAGATCCTTCATCCTGCGGAAATCATGGAAGCACCTCTACTGGAGCATAAAAAGACAAGAGGTAACCGCATAAGTGACATTACAGCTTATTTACTGACTTATGTATGGGCTGGGAGTGGGGAGGGGCAGGGGCGGGGAGGAGATCCAGTGTTCTTCACTGGATATTCATATTCATAAATCGACTGAAAGGGGTCTAGATAGTGTCTTCTCGGATTTTTTGCGATATATATATTCTTTGAATGTGACTAGCACGTCCTTTGATAGGAAAGGCATTCATTACTTATGGTATTTTTTTTGGCCTATTCGCAGTTTCTCTTTTCAATCAATTTTTGCCTCTATGGTACCAATACCTACCCCTCGCATTTTCCTTTCGGCTCAGTCTGGTGAATGTGACATTAGAGTCATGCCTCATCCGACATCCCACCTATGGGATCCCATCCTAAATATTTTTGGTGTAAGACAATCACTGAATCTACTAGCAATTCTGTCAATCAGGTTCTCAAGTTCTTTTGGCCTGAGTTTTTTAATGCAGTCACGCCCAAATCTGGTGTGTTCAATGCAATTTGGTGGGTTTCAGTTTTTTTTTGCCTGTTGACCGTGACAGTTTCAGATGAATTCCAAAGTCAAACTGTATGCAGTTAACATTTACCAGACATCTTTATCTCACTGTGAAGGAGAATGATATTGAGGCCCAGCTGTGGACAGGTGGTTGCTGAGTGGAACTCACAGACTCTGTCCTTTGCCAACTTCAAGACAGGGGGGATTTGCTCCTAAGGGTGGAGAGACCTCAGATATCGCTAGCCTTGATGAATGCAGCCTTATTGTGCTTGGATCACTTCTTTAACAGGTAACATAATTCATTTTAATAGAAGTTCATTGCCTGAAAAGAGCAATGTGGACTGACTTTGTAGCTTGATGAAAAAACAAAGCTCTTGCAACTTTTTGTTTTTTTGGTGAATGATCCTGATTACATTAGATTGCTTTCCTTTTCTCTTGTGCGATCCTTCCTGCCTAGATTATTTTCTTCATACAGCATGCGCCATGGACGTCTGTGTTTATTAATTTCATACATGTACATCTAGTTCTGGGGCAATGTTCTAATAAACGCGCATACGTGAGTACTTGCATTCGTGCAGTGCTCTTCTATGAGATTGAATACGATATCGTATTTGTAGCGGGTGGCTATACTAATCATGTACAGGGGTAAATGCATTGCACCTACTTACTCTGTTGTACAAATTACCTCTGCTCCTAGTCTGTCACCAGCGCTCTGCAGTTTGTTTAACAGCCGTGTTCGTCACTCATTAACTCAAACTGTGCGTGTAAATTACGTCAGTCCCAACCAATGCCATGATATAGTTTCCTTTCGCGTGACTTGTTATTTGGACAAATCTTGCCCAAAAACTGCTAATCGGCAGAAATACCAGGCCATATAAACACAGCTATTGCTGCCTGACGGTGCTTCCTTCTATGATGACATTGCTGCATAGCATTGGTTACGCATGTCATAATGCTATTATCCTTCCACCATTCAAGTTTCTCTGCGTTCTTGGATGCCACCTCTGATTCCTGTAGCTACTGACCTGGTACATTTTGCTTTGGACAGTTGTTAAAACAAGAGGATCTACGTTTCTCTTTAGAGGAGCTTCATTTTCCATAGCATTACATTATTTCAGTTGGTTCCATAGAGAGCATGCATAGTCCAGTGAGTGGGGTTTACCGTTTATTTGAGCACACCAGTTTGGTAAATCAGGTTCATTTTCATATTGGTATATAGTATAACAATTACAATAAGGTGCAGTGTAATCATTATTGATTGAGAAGTTTTCTTGAATTAACCCTTTCAAGAAGTTAAGCTGCATTGTTTGTTGCTCTAAAGACATGGTGGTGTGAAATGAAGACATACTCATCACCTCTTTCCACCATATTAACTTGTCCTTTTTGGTGGCTTCCTAAACCAGGTACAATGCCCATTTCAAGAAGGACATCCAGACTTGGGTCCAGAAGCTGTCCAATTCATCTGACATCATAGAGAACTGGCTGACAGTACAGAACCTTTGGGTGTATCTGGAGGCTGTGTTCGTTGGTGGTGACATAGCCAAACAGCTGCCACAGGTTTGTGTTTTTTCTCAGTTATCGGGTGGGGCAGCCTGAACAAGAACGCTAGTTGGTGTATACTGTGCTTGTACCTTACACCGGTTATGAAGCAGCTTTCGAGTAAGGCAGCAATTTGTATTGAGTATTATCTGACCAGCGCCAGGTAATGTTGGTATCAGAATAACTGATTCAACAAATGGCCACGTGCTCCATCGAAGGACATTCTCGGTTTGATCATGATGACTGAATACTGAAACTGGAAAACACTGCTATCATGCATGGTCCCCAAAATAGGCAGGAGGGAGCTTTAGATTTCACAACTAGGATTTGAGCTACAAGTTGGACGCAGTGTCAACATACTTCCTTGCGAACAACTCACACACTGTTGTATTACACTGATCTATGATGGGAATCACCCACTTTCATGTTGTCTCTACAACCTGAACATGAACAGTTCCTGTATGTGTAGTCAAGAAATTTGCACATCCAAACCATGTAACTGATAGATCAAGGCGTCATAAAAAATTGGTCTACAACTTTGGAGGAATGCCCGTTTTGGACGTCCCCATCGTAAAAGCTCGAGTTTCCAGAGGATGAAGCTGGATAACATGCCCTTCAACTGTACAAGTTACTGTGTGGTTGGCACAATCGTAGAGCATCCGCCTTTCATCTGGGTGACCAGGGTTCAAATCCCGGTCGAGTCATACCAAACATTTTAAAATGGTACCTGATGCCTCTTGCTATGTGCTCAAACAAGTGATTGGAGCAGAACAAATGAGGGGTAGGCATTTGCAAGTTGCCGTCTGCGGTGATTCTCCACCCCCATCAAGATACCGCCAAAGAGGTATTGCCTTATTCTGTGTACTGATGAGGGTTTCACGGCTGACAATAAGGTGTAGTATCCAGGTCTGCACCCTTGCTGGGCCATGAATGTTTCTCTGCTCTGCAAGGGTATGGGCAGGGCTGGAAAAAAAATGGCAAGTATCCGGGAAGGAGGAATCAATTTACCAGGAATTTGACAATGATTTCCTAGCATAATTGGAGAAGCGCCCCTAGAAGTGCGAGTTTCCCTCCAAATTGCAATATCCCCCCCCCCCCAAAAAAAAAAATCCAGGGGAAGGGTTCACCAGTTCGTTCCTGAACAGCTAATTGACCCTGACAGTTACCAATTTTCAATGAGACACCACAGTGCACTATTTTGGGTACATGATTTTCCCCACCCAAATTTACAGGAAGCAAAGCGTTTGGAAACATTGACAAGTCCTGGGTGAAGATCATGCAGAGAGCTCACGAGAATGACAATGTCATCAACTGCTGTGTTGGTGATGAGACACTGGGTCAGCTACTGCCACATCTGCTGGAACAACTGGAGATCTGCCAGAAGTCACTGACAGGGTATGTATACATATATGTACATGTATGTGTGTATGTAAGTCCGGACTTGAGTCCCCAATTTGTAGGACTTGCACTAAGTTCAATGACATTGGACTGCACCCGACTAAAAGGACTCAAGGACTTGGACTCGGATACCGATGACTCAGATTGAGAGGACTTGTTTCCAGCACTGGTGTGCATGTTTAATTAATTTTTTTTTTTTTTTAATTTACCTTAAACACCGTATTCGTGCAGAGCCGAGGACTGGGGCAGTAGGCTCCTGATGCATGCCTTTATGAATGGGACGTCAAGCTTGACACTTGCAGGTCGAGTCAGAGGTCTCTGAAGTTTGTGCATGTGTATGGCAAGAATGATGAGAGTCATAATGAAACTGGTGTGGATTTTCCTTGAATTTCTGCTGGAGGACCACTCTCTGAAGGTTGGTGACCTTTGCATAGGCCATTGTAAGGAGGTCGGCGTTTTGCACCTGTAGATTCTGAATCTGTATGTCGATCTGCAGTTGTCCTTTGATGTCCATTTCTCTATACCAGGTACCTTGAGAAGAAGATGCTGGTGTTCCCTCGTTTCTTCTTTGTGTCATACCAGCTCTGCTCGAATCCTGGGTCTGCCCAGTGACTCCACACAATACAAGTGAGTCTATCAATGATGGATTATCAATTCCAAAGCAAGGGAAACTTTTGAAGAAACCTTTGAAGGAGTGAATGGATTAATGAGAGTTAATATCATACTAAAATAAAATTTCCCGTTGCCTGATAATCAGCAAACTTGAAAACTATCAAGCCCAGATGTCATAAGAATGGAACGTTCTTCCAAATGTTCCCATGTATTGCATTTCGGTGCTGATAAAATTTTTTGGTACCATATTCATGTCATCATAAAACTACATGTTACAGTTCCATATCAATGTGTTGGTTCGTTGAGCATGTGCACGCGCCTGTGATGAATACGGTAGTATAGAAATTTTGCTATGCTCCAGGTCAAGAGGGGATCTTAATTGACATCCTCATTGGAATAGCCAAGTCATTTTCACTACTGAACAAATCATTTGCTGCTTCTGGACGGAAAGAGTTAGTGTGATTTTCGTCTCTTTTCTCACCTCTATCACAGTCTCACCTGCTGGTGTCTTTGGAACGTCAATGAAGTGAATTCATGAGAAGGACTATGATAGGGATTTGTCGGTAACTCAGAGGGGGGAAGTTATTCCAGTGAGTAAAGCTTCAATATTTGTGTACTCTATACATGTTGAGTGTTAGGGAAGGACCCTTGCAGTTATCCTCTGGGTGCAGCCTTTAATGTCTAGTCGCATTAATATTCGTGAAGGTTTGTTACATATGACCCAAAGGATCAAAGTCCGATTAGGTGTTGCCCCGACAAAAATTTAATATCATGACTGGCTATAGACATCGTCCAAACTCCAGTCAACATGAGTGCAGTCCAAATTTGGACCATCAAGGGCAGAAGCCTCTTATCTCTAAAACATCTGTAACGTGACCCTGCCCGCAATGATGTTTGACCGCGAGGAATAAATGGAAAACATGGAAATAAATTCACGAAAAATAATTACAAAAACTGAACTCGTACTTGCAACGAGGAAATATATCTTAAATTAACTTACGTGAATAAAACGAATCCAATCCAAACACAAAAACATAAGCAACCCCCATACGTCCAGCAGCCAGGCGTCCAGGCAGCTCTAACCTGAACCGAACGCGGCCAACAGAATCCCTCCACCAGCCCCGAGGCAAAGCCAAGGAGAAGACAAGTATTCACATGCAAGAGTGAATACTATGGATGAAGGTGAATGACAAGTGCATTTAGTATGAATGAAATGCATCACTATGGTTAGATTGGCCGACATAAACAAGGATTGGGATGCTGAAATAAGACAATGAGTGATGTGGCGTGAACAATGGAGTGACAAATGTGAAGGTGAAGGTGGACATGGACGGCAAGATTGTGACACATACATATTGTGTTGGGCCGATTATCGGTAACAAGTATCGGTATCGGCCGATATTGGCTGTATCGGCCTGATTATCGGTATCGGTAAAAATTGTGATCCTTACCGAATTGGCTTACGTATTCAGCCCAGTTCCGTTCACAAAACTATTCCGAACAGTGGCTCGGTTTATTTCCAGAATGACCGCCTAATGTTTTATCGCATCTCTCACATGAACACAATTTTGTGTGGCT
>JAODTK010001809.1:0-10517 GCA_026419785.1 Sclerodactyla briareus | reverse complement strand
GGGGGGTGTAGGGGTGTCGGTCACTGGACGACAAAAAGTCGGTATCCGCCGAGTTTTGGGTTGAGAAATTAATTGATTTATAGCATGACTAGGTTTTGTTCCCGTCGACAAAGAGGGGCTGTTGCACAACACTAACCGTCCAGACCGACGGAAATAGAATAGCGCCATTTATATCAAATAAGTTTGTTGTTCGGTTGGACCCCATCTATTCAGCAGCTTTGAATAAACGTCTTCACAACAGGGCTCTGTTTACGTAGAGTGGCTACTTTAGTTTTAGATGCTGAACAGGGCTAAAACGGATGGGGTGACACCAGTCCCGGGCAATATAAAAATTCGGTCTCCGCTCGAGTTGGGTGGAAAATGAATTGATTTATAGCCATGACATATTTATCTGAGTTCCGTCGAAACATAGGGGCTGTCGCACAAATTAACCGTCCAGAACGAAGGAAGTAGAGTAGCGCGCCCTTGACTCTCTGCGTTAATTTCTATAGGTCGATTAGCAGAGTCCAATAGAGCATTTGAATACAGCGCAGAAATTAGGGGACGCCACATAGCAACGCAAAAACCAATAGCCGGATGACCGACCACCCCTGACACAAGTGCAGAATTCACTGTGGATACCTTAACAAGGCAAGGAGTTCGTCACTGTCTTGGACTCACAGATATCGCAACTTAGGGAGTTCATCCAATGTCTTGGACTCCAGATATTGCAACTCAATGGTACCATGACAGCACTGACTAAATCTTGGCAATTGAGCCTTCATCCACTCTCTGCCCCGCCCATACGAAGGGCGCAATTGACACCGGGTGACATTGCCCAGATGTGCGCTCTAGTTCCCGAGGCAGATGCGTCCAAGAGGACCCAGGCGATGTGGAGGCTTAACTCCGTTCTTTCCGTGCCATGTCAAACAAGAATCTTCAGTGACATCAACACCAGCGAAGAATGCAAACACTCTACGTCAAAACATGTAGCCGCCGACTCAGTCTATCCACTAACTAAGAGGTGTCTCTGCCTAATGATGGCTTTACCAATAAAGATGGATTGTCGTCTGCTGGCGTCCAGCGAAACAAGCGAGCGGCGATCGAATTGCATGAGGTCACGAAACAAATTATCGTCAAATAGGGGCTTCTATGTAAATTGAAGCGGGATAATTTCCGACGCTTTATTATATCAATTTATTTGGACGGAAAATAAATAAATGCAGGGAATTATACCATTTGGTTTAAATTTGATTCAAAATGCTGGTGTGTGCAGTATTATGTGTTGGTTAAAGATTTTTTAACTGACCACAATCCATCTTTAAAACTAGTGAAAGACGTGTTAAGGTCCTGTCATGGAATCAAGACCGACTAGGGACCTATTGACACTGGCTTGTGAGCGTGATATCACAGAGGCATTGACTTGGATGCAATTGCTGACCGGTGGCAGACTTGCCTTAGTTTGCTCGCCCTTATCAGTGTTGATCGGGTCACCGAGGGGTTTCAGGTTTTCAAAGATGTCCAAATTGGAGATGGGGACCGAGACACTAACGAGAACGATTGGCCACCCAGTCGGTGACCCCGAGCAACCTTCTACTAACCGCATGGCGGCCGCCTCTGGAACATACCGATAATACGTAAATAAGAAGCGGTCTCTCAACGAAAATCTTGTCGGTCTCAAAATGACTCACACACCCCTGGAATATTATGTATATAACGCCCCTGCCTACCTACGGAAATATTGGCCCACTCCCCCCGCCCCCCCCTCCTCCTCGCGCGTGACCGTCATCACGGTTGCCGAAAACAAACCCGGGGAAATTACAAAATATGCACTAAAGAAAAAAAGCAGTTCTCAGGCGGGAGAATTAGTAGCGCGGTCGCAGTGTCGCTTTGCAATGCAACAGGTCCCGGTTCGAATTCCAGCCGACAGCACCGGGCGTTTTTCCAGACGTGCTGTAATTTGCCGTGCGCCTGGGCGTGTTCCTGGTCTTAGTTTCCTCGTCCTTGCGGTTGATCAGTGGCTGGTATTTCGGGGTTGTTTCGGGGGGCACTTGCAATAGGTCCTTCGTCGGTCGGCTGTGAGCAGTCGCGTCAACATCTTCCCGCTCCTCCAGGTTCTGAGAAAGTGGTCATGTCCCGGGAGTTTCACGGATCTGCCGTCGGATGGGGACGTAAAATGCGGTCCCGGGAGCAGGGATTGGTGTCACTCCTGCCTCGATATCATCTGAGCACTATCGAGAAGAGAAGGCGAGTTTTCGCGGTGCTCCTCCACGATCAAAAATTTCGGTTAGGGTTCCACGAATGAGTCAAATTGGCCTCCTGAACCCGTAGCAATCAAATCCCATCATAATCAGACAGAACATCTTGCGCTCCCAAAGTTCACACTCTCCTGGAAAAAATAAGTATTTACGCCCTTGATTCAGAATAGTGACTGGGCGTGACATTCTACTGAAATTCCCTCTTTGATTTATGGCCTAAATCAATAATGGGCTGTATTGATAGGGCCATTTTGGTCCCGGATGGGCGATTGTCATAGAGGCTATCATAGGGAGCCTGTACGGGGCCCATATGGGTGAATTATGGCTGATGTTCATGGCTCAGTACTTTTTCCCAAATATGGGGCCCACACAGGCACCGCGGACAAAATATTAATGGGACCCATATGGCCCATGTGGAACGAACAAAATTTCCAGCACGCCACTCCCTGAAATGTTTCTGTGATTAAGATGTCAATAAAAGTATTCGAAATTCGTTAGTGCTCACTCCTCTTCCGCGACCGACCAGTGTGTGCGCCCAGTAGCGGTCCGCGTGCCAGCGAGGTAAAAATGCGATTCGACTATTTTGTAACACTTTCCCCACGGGGGGGGAGGGGGGAGTGTCCATAGTTTTTCCTCACTGGAATCGGGAACAAGGCTTTTGGGCCTGTACCGGGCAGCCATATAAACAATTCTGTTGACGGTGGGGGAACGCGCATAAGCAATTAGGATTTGAAGATCGTGGGACGGATTATAATGTTACAACCAAAGATTCAGCCCCCGCCCCCCCCCGCCCCGGCGAACCCCTCCCCATGATTCCTTTTCACCCCGTTCTCACAACGTTAATAGTTAGTAGCATCAATGACCGGATAGTAACCTAGGGTATAACATATTTAAATTCAGATCACATTTTGCTTCGAAATGACTAATTTCAACTACCGTATAACGGGATAATCTCTGACATGATTTTAGCTTTCGTCCGATGAATTTCAAATGAGGAGCACAGTGGTCCCTTCTTAGAAATAACTTTGACCACTATAATACCTTGATTTATAAAAGAAAAGTGAGTAGTTGAGAGGTCTGTCTGATACTCCATGGTATAGTACACCCAAATAGCGGTTCTCTCCCGAGTAACTTCGACAGGGCGATTCAAACTTTCACAAGTTTTTTTTTTAAACGTTAGGACGCATGTCCCTTAAAAATAACGTTAAAAATTAACAAGAATATACTTACAAGGAGAAATGTGAACTTGCAAGATGAATAGCAAATTAGCTCATGAGTTATGCATTTCATTGTTTTTTAAATCACGGTCACATCGTGGACTGTGACTGTTATGGGTCCTAAAAATCCTACTGGTAAAGTATTCCCCATTCAATCCCCTCTGTAGCACGCAAACTAGACATGTGCAGGCGGGTAACGCCGACGTGTAGATCTTCGCAGGAATAGCCTTTGTTGACCTTGTTTGAAGAGAACATTGAGTTTAGGTCCATTTGACCTCTGAAGACTTTAGAAATGCCCCACCTGTGGTTCAAGACAACTGTATAGTTCACATTCTCCAGGTTTCGTGTTCAATCGCTTAAAGCAAATTTGACCTCGGGAATCCTGAAATTACCGTCTTTTCTTCGGGACCAACTTTTTCCCCACTCACCAAGTTTCATGCCAACAAAAATAAACATGGGCCGCGTGTGTGGCCCCTATGGTGGCGAAAACGAAAGTTGGTCCCAAAACGATCGCCAGGTTCCAAAACGCGCATAATCTGCAAAAAAAGTCAGTTCGCCGAAGAATCCAAGATGGCGCCGTTGAGGGGTGTGGCCCACGCCCACTTTCGAAATCGTCTAAGATTTCTTCATGGCAGCCTGTACACAACGCGTTGCAAGTCAATCGAAAGCGTTATTTTGTTGTGAAAACGAAAAAAAAAAATCAATGGCCGTGTGTGGTTCCACTGGCGAAAACTAAAGGTTGGTCCCAAAATGATCGCCCTGTTCCAAAACGCCGTCAAACACTGCGAAAAAGTCAGTTCGTCGCAAAACTCCAAGATGGCCGCCGTTAGACGCGTGTGGGCACGCCCCACTTTCGAACTTGTTCAAGATTTTACCACGACGAACCGGGTGCCAAGATCTAAATAAAACTACCAGTAAATCGGACAATGTTTTGGAGAGCCTAGATCGTTTACGGACTAAAATGCGTTTGTCAGAAATCCAAGATGGCCGCCGCCAGAACGGTGTGGCGACGCGCACTTTCCGAACTTTGACCGAGATTTATTCAAGTTTCGAGTAAATCGGACAATGCGTTGAAGAGATAGAGCGCTAACGCGAAACGCGGCGGCGGCGGATACGGCGGGCGGAGACGGAGACGCCGGTGCATCCAAAACCATAACAACCCCCTGGACACTACCTGTACCGGAGAGAAATGATAACTTGGAACTGGTTCAAAAAAGAGGCGATTTCGACCCAATCCGGCGAAACAAAGACCAACCTGTCAAAGTTGCCCATACAGGTCAAGGTTACCGTTTTATGTACTGTACTGTGAGACCTGTTTTTTTTGTGATGGAATAGCCTGACATTTGGGACAGGTCTATTGGCCGATAGCGCGAACCCTATGCTCGAGTTGAATGGTGATGATCGATGTTCACGACCACTTCAAATTTGTCTGCCAAGATGGCCACAAATTGGTTGCGTCAGATAATGAATGAGCACGGTCCCGAAAGGTACCTCCAGCTAGGTTTGAAAGGACGGGGGAAGGAAATATTACAGAAAAAAAAAAAAAAAAAAAAAACAAAAAAAAAACTGGCATAAAAACAAAATTGATGCGACCTTGATTTAGAATTTTTACCATAATACAGGAGAAATAATTTTCCAGTTTAAACTGTCACAATTCCTGATTGCGTCCTGTTTACGGGAGACAGAGAGGACAGGGGTGGTCCCCACCCCCACTTTTCGTCCCGAGACGGTCGTCGCGTGGTACATTTGCTGATCTGAAGATACAGCCGCGTACGCGGAATCTGCAGAAATACCCGATAGGCAAAAGCAGCTTCAATGACGTGCTAACGATTTTCGAATTCAACGAACTTGAATTTATCTCCACGGATCTTCTTTCGGAATCCAGGAGCCAGCGAATCATGATCCAGCAGTTCGTCCATTGGGAAATTAAATGCGCCCATCCTTCACGCTTTTAATAATTGGAAGTTCCATAGCGTAGCAGAATTTGAAAAATTTGCATGTTTCTTTGGCACGTTGTCAACAACACTCAACAAAAATGCCGTTACACGCGCCCAAAAGTCGGATATCACGGTTTTGTTTCGTCCTTGTGCTAGCCATTTTTTTTTTCCTCATTATGATTAGCAGGGGCGTCCGGCGGCGTTCGAAAAGTGGAGGGACCACATCGGATGAAAATTACCATCTAAGCGGGAGCGCCCCCATCGGATGGCGCGGAGCGTCGTACAAAGGGAAATTTCAGATTTTCATAACCCTCCAGATCGACGGAAAACGAACTTGCAGGCTCATAGCACCCATATAAATGGGTGATTCGAGTAATAGACAGACCAAAAAGTTTTGTCATTGTGCATACTAAGTAAGTACCGAGTATCACAATGTGATTTTTTTTATTACCTTTTCTTACTATGGCTGTTCGGGGATTCAGGGCGTATACCGAACGGTATTGGTGGGATGAAAGGAAAAGCGCTATAGGCGTACGGGACCACAGGAAAAGTCGGACCTTGGAAACTACCGGCGCGCGCGAAGCGCGCGAAAAAAATGGCATTTCCGCAGAATTTATCGAAAACTGATTGCAGGAAGAAAATTCAGGTATTGTTCACTTTGTCTTTTCCTTCCCAAATTTTCCAACGAATTCTCGCGCCGAATTGTTCATTCAGAAAAACATTGAGGGGGGGAGGGGGCCAGTCTTACCCCCAAGGCTTCTGAACTTAATCGAGTGAACGAAATTATTCGAAAGCATTACATCGCATAATTTCCGCCCTAAAACGCCGGGAAGAGAAAAGCCATTGCGCGCAAACAGCTGAAAAAATATGCACTTTTGGCTATTCGATTTAAAAATTCGAGAAACTCGGTATGAAGCATGGGGTATCCTTCCAATTCGGCCCTAGTCGGGTCCATGCAGATCTTACCTGGGGTCCGAACCTGGAATTAGTGGAATCAACTTTTTTTTTTTTTAAGACATTTCAACGACGATTATTGTTTTGGTTAGACAAAAATTGAATCAGTTTAGGTGATACAAATCGGGAATGGTGCTATATTTTTATTACGGCCGGAAAAGTGGGGGGGGCCAAAACGATATGATATCCCCCCCTTTTGAAAAGTGGGGGGGGAAATGTCCCCCCCCGTCCCCCACTGTTGACGCCCATGCAATTGGATCAGAAGACACTACACTCGCAGGATCAAGGGTGGTCTAGCGGGTGGGGGGATGGGGGATCCCCCAGTAGCGTAGCCAGCGGGTGGGCGGCCACATGGGGAAAAACATGGGGGGGAAAAGGGGAAAACGGAGGGGAAAAAGGAAAAAGAGTACCAAAGAAGTAAGGTAGACAGTTAAGTGGAAGAGAAGGGGGGAAAGAAAGAGAGAAGAGGGAGGAAAAAAGAGAGAAAGGAAAGAGGAAAGGCTCGTCAAGGAACGGAAAAAGGGGAAGGGCGAAAAGAGGGAGAGCAAAAGAGGGAAAGAGGAAAAGGGCTAGAATTTACCTTAAAAATTGGCGGAGGGGAAGCCCGGAGGGCAAACAAAGAATGGGGGGGAATATGTCAAAGGAGAGGAAATGAAAAGAAAAGGGAAAAGAGGAAGAGCGGGGAAAGAAAAAAGAACAAGATAAAACAGGGATGAGAAAGAGGGGGCGGGAAAAAAGAGGAAGAGAGGCAGGAAGAGCGATTGGAACGGAGGGGGGGGGGGGGGCGAAGAAGAGGAAAAGGAGGAGAGAGAGAGCTAAAATTTACCAGAGGAGGAGGCGGAAAGGACGGAAACGAAAGAGAGGAGATTGGGGGGTGGTGTCGAAGGTAAAAGGAAGAAAGAGGGGAAAGCAGGGGGAATAGAAAGAGAGAACGAAAAACAGACAGGGACAGGACGATACCATATTTCAGTCGGTTTTAGTCTTTTTAAATGCAGCTCAAAACAACCGGGAGTGCTTTTTCCAGAATCTGAAGGTTCTCGAAATCCAAAAAGGTCTTATTGCGCTTCGCACAACCAATGTTGGCGCTCCGCATAGATTAATTATCAGCACCCATCATCCCATAATTGCCACGAGCCTGGGAAGTGTATGCGTCATTTCGACAATCTAGAGGCTGGTACTTTTTCGTACTCTACGGCAAATATCATGGTTCGCGCTCGTTTAGATTGCGGATACATGCGCGATTTATAATCGAAGTTTTTTTTTTTTTTTTTGGGAAAATGTTCGTTAACTTCGTCCCCCGGGCCCATTGACTCGGACTACGCCCCTTGTTCCCCCCCCCCCCTCCGGTGGAATGTTTCCCATTTCGCGAGGAACCTACTATCGGAGCTGAACAATCTTCGGAGACGCTTCACTGGTAACGTATCTTATTTGCCGGGTTCCTCGCTCAAGTTTGAAATCAGCCGTAATCATCTCTGTCTTCATACAAATGATTACAATCGCGGCATAATCGATATCAATAGACTTGATAGGCGATTACGAGTTTCAGTTTTTTGTAAATGTTTGAGCCTTGTAGGCTGGGATACATATTTGGTTGGTCTATAGGACTGCCGGTGTGGACGGCTCTCAATATAGAAGACAAAAAAACAGGGCCTAGCCGAGAAACATACAACTGTCCACACGCTGCTCGTGCGGTGGTTTCCATCGCGTGACCCAATTGGCATATAAACCTGCCACTCGGTCACCCCAATCGATGCAGCACTGACCCAAATGAAAACATTAGTTAATAAAGAAGATCCAGCGGGACCACGTTGACACATCGATCGTGAAATGATTAACATTGGTCAATCAAAATCCTTTCCAAATTGCGTATCTCAAAATGGTTGGAATGATCCACACCTCCTCTGCGTAACCAAGCGCTCCATGCTGCTGCTGGCTGCCTCCTCAACTCAAACCCCGTCCCTCGTCCTTGCAATTGTTTATCTAATCGGAGCGCCACCTCGGCTGCGTATGCCATTAGCTGCTCCTTGCAACTCGCCAGGCAAAAAAATCTTACTCTGCTTTTGGGACTCCTTTAACTACCCTAAGCTAGGCCTGTGGCTACGCTTGAGTTAACTCGTCATCACGACAAGAACAACAACAAAATGCCTGTCATTGTCCAGAAGGGTGTGTGATTCCGATGCTGATTGTTTGCGGTGGAAAGAAGGCCTCCTGATGGACCGTAACTGAGTGAGCGTTGCCAGGATCAGAAACCCCACAAACATGGGACGTTGATGAATAGATACTCACGCTGGAAGTTTCGGATCATGCGTAATTTTTGTTTCCCCCCTCCTCCCTCCCACTCCATGGCGAAGCAAAAAATAATCATGCAGTCATGTCTGTTGCGTGGTGCGTATTTGTGTGTGTGTGTGTGTGTGTGTGTGTGTGTGTGTGTGTTCCACGCCATAATGTGAAGAACGCAAGCACGTATCAAGTTCGTTGTTGGTAGTAGTTGTCCCCTGTAGGAAAAACCTCTAATGTTTTTGTGGGTATCATTGAAAGGTCGTGGCAAGATCAGGAGGAAGTCATCTCCAAGAAGCTTTCACATAATAAAATGGCTGAATCGTAAGCAGATTGAAGTTGTATCTTTCGTAATGTGTGTCCGTGTACGTGTGCAAGGGTATGCTTGTGTGTGTGCGTGTGTTGTTTGTGTGTGTGTGTGTGTGTGTGGTGTGTGTGTGATGTGTGTGTGTGTGTGTAAGTGTATGTGGTGTGACGCTTCACCGCAGATTGGTTCCCACGCGATAGTAAAGACGCAAGCCTGTAATCAATTTAATTGGTTGGTAAGTAGAGTGCAACCGTGTAACAGAAGAACCCTCTATTGTTTTCATTTTTGTTTTGTTCAATTTAGGTCGTAGCAAAGTCAGAGGGGTCAAATCTCCAGACGTTTCCGGATTAGACTGGTGAACGGAGCAGATTATGAATTTGTAATCTCGTAGTGTGTGTTTTATTTGTATGAAGGGAAGACATGTATTATTTCAATAGTTTCATATAAAGGTCATATGTCCTGGCGAGTGAGCTTCACTAGAGCTCGGCCACGACATTTAATAAGGAGTTGGGTAATGGAGACTATTGTTCGTCTGTGCAAACTACCTTTGATGTGCCACTTTGACCTCTCCTGACCCTTTGACCCCTTTGACCTAATGACCATGTGACATTATGGGTCATTTGTTTTCATGTTCAGACTTGTCGTGTTGCAACAAACCAAAAGTCATTGCACTTACGTACTAAAACACTGCTATCACACGCTATCTCCAACTATGTTTTAGTCACAGGGTAATTCAGGCCAGCAATCTTCCATACTCTTACACAACTGTCGGCAACGACACATTTTGGAGGGTTGGCGTAACGGAGAATTTTGTTCGTCTTCATCTGGTGACATCTGGTGACCTACTTTGATAATTCCTTGCCGCTTTTGGACCTAATTTGACCCAAGGACCTTGTCATTGGCCTGGACTCCCTATTACCAAAGTCACGGCAAATTTGCGCTACATGTTTGTGTGTGTGTCTGTGTGTGTGATGATTTATTGTGTGTGACACTTCTCCTTGTCCGCACGATTCGAAAAGAAAAAAGTAGCCTCTCGTCTCAATTAACCTTGTGGGTAGGTGGTCCTCATAGTGACGATGAGGGTCGATGTTAAAAAGCTTGTCGTCACGATATCAAAAGAATAAAAACCCAGGCCGCTCAAATCTTGCATGTAGAGTCGCAAATATCAAGAGGGAAGAACCCTATTGTTTCAGTCAGTTCAAGGTCCTTCGAGGTCACGCGAACTACTTCCTGAAAATGAATTCGAACTTGTAAACACATCATGTCGACTGGCCTGGAGGATGAAGCTGATAATTATGGGTGTCCCACTGAATGAGTACACACACGAACTCTGCTGCTTTGTGCTAGATCGTACGGCACCAAGAAAAATGGCAAGGGATCCTAGCATGATTGCGTTCTGTTAAATACTTTGGGCCACCCTAATGTTTCGCACCAATTCAAAATGGCCGCCACATCCAAAGTGGCGGTCGTTTTGCCTGTATTCCTACTTGTCAGGAGGACGAAAGTTCCCTACGTTTTATTTTTTATGAATTTCAGATTTTCAGGACATAACATATATTCCAGTAGTCCAAGTGTCGAAGTGGCCGCA